>QANY01003934.1:1177245-1418349 GCA_003255025.1 Datisca glomerata
GAGAGAGAGAGAGAGAGAGAGAGAGAGAGAGAGAGAGAGAGGGAGGGAGAGAGCGAGAGAGGGAGGGAGAGAGCGAGAGAGGGAGGGAGAGAGAGCGAGATATCATCCCTTGAAAGCTATAAAATGAAGAACAACAGTTACAATCAAACATCATGGATTATATCACCCATGAGTATATGGGAGAATAGGCAGGTTTCTCACAAAGGTCTTTGCTAAGTTGACAACCATTACAGTAGAAGCATTCAGGCAGATTGAAAAAATGATCACTTGACTTCTCATAGCAGATTGGAAAAATTCTCTTATCTGATTTCTATATGAAAAATACTATAAAAAATTACACTTGTTGAATTATGTGGCACTAGTTCAGAGTTTGGAACTTGGAAAATATAAATAATTGGATAAAGAAATTAAAATCAGTACCTAAATAATCTGGCTAGATTGAAAATTGGCAGATGAGAAGATGAAGCAGACCTACAATTCAACGAGCAGAGGAGAGTGCACTGCACGATGATTTGTACGCATTAACACATACTTTGAATTGCTCTTCAGTCATTCCCTGTAAGCAATCGAAAACTCTGTGTTACAACTAAGCATGAGAACGAGAGTTTAATCACAGCAATGATAGAAAGGAAGGTATTTAGGTAATTACGTTTTTGGCCGATTCATATTTAAGTAGTTACCTGCATCATCTCGGAGTTTGGCTGCTTTCAACAAAGATTCTCTTCTATGCTTGGTTTTTCTTTGATACAGACCGTAAGTTTCTATTCATATCAAGAGTTTCTCTCTGCATCAAAGACTACGCCCAATTTCTCATCAATAGCTTCCTTCAATACGAACTACTCTTTGATGTTTGTATCAACCAACCTAAAAAACATCTAAATACCTGAGGTAAAACTCCATCCATGCATAGCTAAAACTTCACTCATGTAAGCTCACGCCATAGTATTGACACAAACCCAAGCTTTAAAAACCCAAAAACTCCACAAAATTCACAAAACCCAAATCCTTCAAAGATGCAGAGCAATATTTGTCCATGCTATTCTGCCTTTACAATAAAATCAAGCCTATGTCTAAATAATTGATACATCTCAGGAGCCAAAGAAGTTTAACCAAACCAACAATCGCCCGCAAGAACAAAATCAAGTCCCATGGGGGATTCTGAGACTCGATATGGAAAATAAATCCATCACTTTAAGAAATGTTCTATGCTTTAAATCCTCACAGAATATTTTTGGGTCTACGGAGCTTATTGCCTCCACCTTCTCCCCAAACCGACTTGTAAGTATCTGCCTTCAGACTTTCCATATACCTAAACGCTGCTTTGTAGCAAAATATAGTCTAGCTCTGCTGTCATCCTGAACTCGTTTCTAAAAATCCATATCGGAAATAGCCATATATCCAAGCACTTCCTTGTAGCAAAATAAATTCTTGTTTTGTTGCCGTACCTCATCCCTAACAATCCACCGTCGAATTATCCATATACCTCAAGCATTCTCTTGCACAAATATGAAGTTTATTCCTTATTGTCTTCCTAAACCCATCCAGCGGACCACGGAGAAAGACAAACCCTTGCCGTCTTCATCCATGGACTTTAATCGCACACAAGTGTAGCCACAAAGATAAAAAATTATTTTCATTTATGCTTGCGCTTTATACAGACCCATTTAAGTTTTTGATTTGGTTCGTGCACCTAATCCTCCATCGGAAAGTTTGGATTTCAAATCTTGTAAAATCATGTTTTCAGTTATTCATATCACTGAATCTCTAAAACAAGTTTAGATTTCAAATCTTGTAAGATCATGTTTTCAGTTATCCATATCACTGAATCTCTAAAACAAAAGTCATTAGGCTATTTTATAAACAAATCTTAACGAGTGAATCAAAAGATCCAGTAGACATGCATATGTGTTCATGACTATTCATGATTCAGACTTATCTACATATGATCATCAGATTGATGTGTATTAAATTTTTATGATAAACGACAAGTTAATTAATATATTAATCCACATCGGTCTTGTCATATATAATTTTATTATATAAAGTACATTCACTAAGATGTCTATCCACATCAATGATCCGGATCTAGATCACATGCATTCATAATGCTTACTCAACCGTACTAGCAATCATTCATTAAAAAATTCATACTTTAATATGTTGCTGATAATTTTATTCGTTATCTATGACATTAATCATTTCTTACTTATACAAGATCATAGTCTCATTAATTAATATGTAATTTTCATATATTTACATAAATTATTCAACAATAATTTAAATGAACAAGTATAAGAAAAATATAATTGCATTAAATTTCATATTAAATGTCAAAACGCATGTTTTGAGGGCACTACGCTCAACCATCTCCCACTTGTCCTAAAACAAATGTGGCATCTCTCTCAACCCCATGTTCTGCACATGACCCTTAAATGACTTAGTAGAAAATGTTTTGGTAAAAGGATAAGCCAGGTTCTAATCTGATGTTATCTTCATAACAGTCGCATTCCCTCGATGCACGATCTCTCTTACATGATGATATTTCCTATCTATGTGCTTGCCCCTCTTATGACTCCTTGATTATTTAGAATTAGCTATCACCTCAATGTTGTCACAGTACATGGTCGATGACTTGTTCATATCTAGAACTACATCCAGATTCGTATAGAACTTTCTGAACCATACCTCTTCTACGCAGCTTCACAAGCTGCTATATATTTGACTTCCATAATGGAATCTGCAATACTGTATTGTTTAATACTTCTCCAAACTACATCTCCTCCACCTAGGGTGAATACTGATCCAGACGTTGAATTTCAGTTATCCCTGTTTGATTGAAAACCAGAATCAGTATATCTAATGGGGTTCAGGTCTCCACCTGAATACACAAGCATATATATTTTTGTTCTCCTAAGATACTTAAGAATGTGCTTTACTGCAATCCAATGTTCTAAACCAGGGTTTGATTGATAAAGACTATTATCACCGCATAACAGATGTCTGGTCTCGTACACAACATGACATACGTGAGACTACTAACAACTGAAGCATAAGGAACTTTTATCATATCCTCTTCCTCCTCAGGTGTCTTAGGACATTGCTACTTGGTAGTTGACCTTTCTTGGAATTCTTTATAGAGAATCTCTCCAGCACCTTATCAATATAAGATGCCTAAGAAAGTGTCAATATTTTTTCTTTCTATCCCTTAGGATTTGAATGCCAAAAACATAGCTCGCCTCTCCCATTTTTCATTTAAAATTTCTTAGCTAACCACTTCTTTACTTTTGATAAAGTTTATATGTCATTTCCAATTAGTAGAATATTATTGTCAATATAAAGAACTAAGAAAATCACTATCTTATCTTTAATGTATTTATAAACACAAGCTCCGTCAAGATTTTGCTCAAAGCTATATGATTTAATAATCTCATCAAAGGTAATATTCCAAGATCTAGATGCTTGCTTTAATCCATAAATGGATTTAAGCAACTTGTAAACTTTCTGATATTGTCCTTTTTTAACGAACCTTTCTGGTTGCATCATATATATGCTTTCTTTAAGAGAGTCATTTAGAAAAGCTATCTTGACATTCATTTATCATATTTCATAGTCTAAACTAACGGCTACGGATAAAGGATGTGAATGAATTTTAGCATGGCTACAGGAGAGAATCTCTTTATAATCGATTTCTTCCCTTTGTGTATAGCCTTTGGCTACCACTCATGCCTTGAAAGTCTCTACTTTCCTATCTGCACCTATTTTCTTCTTGAAGATTCACTTACATCCAATGGGTCTAGCATCTTCAAGTGGATCTATAAGTTCCCAGAGGGAATTGGAATAAATCGATTTCATTTCTTGGTTCATGGCATCTTGCCATTTTTTCTTTCTAGGATCATCCATCGCCTCTTTAAAGGTTAATGGATCATCCTTATCAGTGTCATACACTAGGACATGTGACTCTAGTTCATAGAGAATAAGTTATCTTATAACCCTCCCACTACGATGTTGCATCGGGGTATCCTGAACAGGAACAATGAATTGTGTGGTTTGTCGTTTATTGGTTAATGATGAAGGTGGTTTGATCCCATCAGACGCTAATTCTTTGAGAACTACTTTACTTTGAGGTTTGTAGTTTTTCATATAGTTGTTTTCAAGGAATGTGACATTTGTCGATACAACCAACTTTTGATCCTTGTGACTATAAAAATACTTACCTCTAGTCTTAGGAGCATAATTAACAAATATACATACTTCAGACATTGAGTCTAACTTTCCGGGCTTGGGTTTAAGAACGTGAGCTGGACACCCCCATATATGGAAATGACATAAGCTGGGTTTAGAGCCATTCAATAACTCTAAACGTGTATTGCTTACAGATTTAGAAGGCACTACATTCAAAATGTAAGTTGCCGTTTGAAGTGCAAATTCCCAAAATGTGAGTGGTAATTATGAGTAGCTTAACATAGACCTAACCATATCCAAAAGGATTCGGTTTCTCCTTTCTAAAACACCATTTTGCTGTGGCGTTCAAGGTGATGTGAGATGGGATAGAATGTCATCTCCAACATGTAATCCTTAAAGGGGTAAGTACAACCATATCTAGAGTAATCGTCAATAAAAGTGACAAAATACTCATACCCACCTCTAGCGTGTACGTTGATCGGGCCATAGACATCACGATGTATTAGCTCAAGTGGTTCCTTGGCTCTTCGGCCATTTCTTGTGAAAGGTCTCTTGGTCATTTTTCCCTCTAGACAAGATTCACAAACAGGAAGAGTCCAACTTTTAATTCTCTCGAAGTACCATGCTTTTTTGACTTGTTTAATCTATCTAGATTAATATATCACAACCTAAGATTCCATAGATACGTGTCATCATCATTATGAGAAACTTTTTGTTGTTTGTTACTTTTAGGATTTGCTATTTTAAACAATTCAGAATTATTTAACACATGTTCAGTCGGTTTAAGAATATACAATTTGTTCAAAACTTTAGCATGACAAATATTGAATCCATTCTATGAAATAATAAACTGATTATTGATGAAAAAAACTTCAAAAGATTGTTCGTGCAGTAACGAAAGAGAACTCAAATTTCTCGAAAATCTAGGAATAAAATATTGTTCAAAACAATAAAATTGTTTTCAAAATTAAGATGGATTGTCCCCAATGGTTTTACTGACACGAGCGCAACACTGCCAATTCTCATTATTACATCGCCATCAGCAAGCTCTCTTGCCGAATCAAGCATCTGCAAAGAAGAACATATATGATTAGTAGCTTTTAAATCTGATATCTAGGGTGACGAATCATATTCCACTAAATAAGCTTCAAGTACAAGTAAATCACATTTACCTTTATTTTTCAGCTCGGGAGAGACTTGCTACAGTTTCTCTTTAAGTGACCTTCAACTTCATAGTGGAAACATTTTCCCTTGGGTTTGATGTCGCATTTGTTCTTCTTGGCTTTGCTTCCTTTTGTTACTATTAACAATAGTGGAAGAAGGCTTTTCTCAGTAACATTTTCCTCGCTCTCTTTGGTCATACTCTTTTAAGTGACTCAAAAGTCTGCGGTTCATTCAACAATTAGGTACTGTTGAATTTCAACGTGTTCATAACATAGTTTATGGTGAATGCAGAAAAAGCAGGTGTGAGAGATTCAAGTATAATGCTAACTTGAGTTCGCTCATCAATGGTAGCCTCATGTACTTGCCTCATGCATTATATTGATTATTTTCAAAATGTGTTCACACTCAAAAGTACATTATGTAGCTCATAATAGCCTCATGATGACTGTGATAAGACTGTTGTCCAAACATTGCCTGTAAAGATTCTATAATCTCATAGGCAGTTTCCTTACTATCATGCTTGGTTCTGAAAACATTATTGATGCTCACAA
Source organism: Datisca glomerata (assembly GCA_003255025.1). Classification (NCBI taxonomy): domain Eukaryota; kingdom Viridiplantae; phylum Streptophyta; class Magnoliopsida; order Cucurbitales; family Datiscaceae; genus Datisca; species Datisca glomerata. Next base: position 1,183,143 of record QANY01003934.1, read on the forward strand.
GCATGTAGCACTTAATTTTGTTGTTGGATTGAATCCAAGCATCAAACTTGTCCCTAACATTCTTAAGAGCATTAGCAGCGGGCTCCTCAGGACATTCTCTAGTAATAACAAATTTGTGGTTCTCACAAACTAACAGCAAGTTTAAATTTTACTTCCATCTTATGAAATTATCACCATTTAATTTTTCAAGTACAAGTAAAGTAGTAATAGGGTTGCCCATGGTAGACATAATAATAACTAATAAAACATACATAATTCAATATAATTAAAATAAATATTAAGAATTCAGAAAATAAACGTGATGCATGGACTTCTGTGGTGCCAGGTGGCACTATAGTAGTGAGTGTGCAACACTATAGTGTCATGTGACACTGCAGTTGTGCACAATTGCAATGAGTCTCACTGTAATTGATAATTTGACAATTAAATATTATTTTAATTTATCCCTAAAAAATCTGATACGCCATTATCTAGAATAGATACATATATTATTTTAATGGCCTAAGTCGTTAAAAGAAGAGGAGAGAATCAATTAATCATATCACCAGTTCGTCAATCAAGAGTTGAATTGAGAACATGATTGGTGTCAGAGAGATTTTCTTATGTGATTAAATGTTAATCAAATCTCTAAAAGAGTAATCATCATGTTCTTTTAGAGAATCGTCTCACTAAAGTTCTTCTTAGTAAATCTCTAGATCTTATGTGTTGAGAACATCTAGAAATAGAAATAGTGTCTTGTAATATTTTACGTGCCCACACACTTCGTAGTATGTTGAGAATTGACTTGTAAGATTTTGGTGTGGATTTCGGAGCCTACTAATCGTTAGAACGATTTCATGAGAATGGATGATCGATCGGTTTTTGTAAAGACACTTGATATAGACTTTAAGAAGTATATGATTCATAACATTGTATGTTGTAGATTTAACTTATAAATATATAATGAATCATGACTTATTGAAAAAAAGTTTTCAATAAAAGTTTTCATTTGATTATCATGGCATTGCGCAAGTTTTATTTTATTAAAATATTTTATTGTTAGTAAAAGTTTAATTTTTTAAAAGGCCACGCTTCCGCGTCGCACGCGCCACGATAACCAACAAATGGTATCATAGTGGCCTTTATATATTTATACGTTAAATGTTGTGTGGGTTTTCTTGCATTATTCATATAATATGAGACATGAGACATGTATGATGATGGATGATTTTTTTTTGAATGTATAGAAAATAATGGATCGTTAATTGTATGATGATTATTGGGTTAGACTTTACTTTAATTATCCATTTAAATTTTGAAATTAATGTAATTTTAAAATTAATTATTAATTATTGATTTTATGAAAATTAAAAATTAAGAAGTTGATTGGGTTTGATCCATGTTTGACCAAATCAAATGAAGTATTTATTTGACTAAGTCAAAGTCAACTATATTAAAAGAGATAATTATAGAAATTATTTTAATTAAGAAAAATAATTTTTTTAATTAAAAAAGATTTTGTTCAAAGTTTGAAGATTATGATGATAGACATCAGGAGGAGGAGACAATATTTGAGAAATATGGATTCTTGAAGTCCGCTTTCTAATTTTATTTCTTTATTTCAAGGGTTGTAATTTAGAAATACTTAATAGTCACTCGGTCCATTATTATTTTATTTAATTATTAAATAATTATTTAATTATTATGTTTGATAACATGTCCATGCATTAGTCGATCACATGTCAAACATGAAAATCTCATACAGTTTTATTTAATCATGCATCTCATCTGTAGAGACCTGATTTATTAGGATTGTGCTAATATGTTTATATGTAATACTTTATGAAATCAATTTCATATAAACTGCTAAGTTTTAATTAGTTAAAACTTGATAATCTCACCACACTAAAGGTTACAGTAACCGACTTTAATAAAAGAGTTTTATTAAAGTTTGATGAATATTTTTAATAAATAATCTAAGTTCACCTAATTATGACTTATGCGTTTCTGAAACTTAAATGAACTTAGACCAATGAGATTAGATTAACTGATAATTAAATATTTATAAAGTTATTATTTTAACGAGTGATTAATTTGAAATTAATTGATTAGTTAAAATAGAAACACATTATCCTAAAATAGTGAGTGAGAGAAGGTTGACATATTAAACACATAAATTTAACATTTACTAATTCACGATAAGACAACCAAACAAGTACCACCTTAGGATTAGTCAGATTAATTTTAGACTGTCTATGAGACTTTTTCATCTTTAGTAATTGAAACTCAAAATATTTCATATTTTATCTTTTAATAATAAGGTATCACTTATTTGGTCAAGTCATAATTGTCCGCTCAAAGCTTAATTGTGATTTTGTGAGTGTAACTCATTATTTCAGATTCCATGACCTGATTTAGAATATGCCGTCTTAGGTTTGGTCAAAACTAAACTGCATCACTTAGTCCTATTTTCTTAAGAAGTTCAAACTTGATATCGATATAGCTCGAAACCTTCCTTAGAGTGATGAAAACAAAGTCATCTCGAGGTCCCACTTATCTCACGGTGTTGTACTAAGAATGGAGATCATATGTTACATTGACATGTCAACTTTCTCTCACTCACTATTTTTGGATAATGTGTTTCTATTTTAACTAATCAATTAATTCTAAATTAATTACTAGTTAAAATAACCCTATGAATATAAAATTAACAGTTAATTCAATATAATTAGTCTAAGTTCATTTAACTTTCTAAAAACCTAAGTCAAAATTAGGTGAACTTAGAATAACTAATTAATACATTCATCAAAGTTTAATAAAACTCTTTTAATAAAGTTGGTTATCCTAAATGTTACTACAGCCTTTAGAGTGGTGTGATTATCAAGTTTTTACGAATTAAAACCTACCAGTTTATATGAAATTGATTTCTCAAAATAATTCATAAAAACATATTAGGAAAGTCCTAATCAATCATGTTTCTAATAATGAGATGCATGATTAAATAATATGTGTAGGGTTTCATGTATGGTATGTCATTGACTAATACATGGTCATGTTATCAACCAAATCAATAAATATTTTTTAATAATTAAATAAACAAATGATAAACTGAGTGATTATTGTGTATGTCTAAATTACAACCTTTGAAAAAAAAATAATTACAAAGAGAATTTCAAGAATACATATTTCTCAAATGGCTCGTTCCCCACTAGAGGTTCATCTTCATAATCTTTAAGCTTTGATCTTCCTTTTAATTAATATAAACTATTTTTTCTAACTAAATAATCTCATTAGTTATCCTTTTAAAATTAATTGAATTTGATAGTCAAAAAATAATTTGATAACTCATCAAACTTGATTCAAACCCAATCAATTAATTAATTTTAATTTTAAAAAATTAAAATCAATAATTATCCTTTTAAAAATCAAAATTCAAAATTCAAAATTCAAAATATAAGGATAGGATTTGAGTTTATGTGAAACTTTCCTTGTAGTAACAACAATTGCCTTGACGATAGAACTCTCTCACCGCCACCCCATCCACCGCCGCGCCAGAAATTCAATTTTCGATGCCAGTGCCGGAATTCCTTTGGAATCCTATTTTTTTCTTATTTGTTCATCTCGTGCGTTCTTTATCTTCCCGCGATCAGAATTTACAACATGATATTCAAAATAAAATTACAAAAATTCATATAGCTAAAACGGCTTACACAAGATCTAAGGAAAAAGAAAGAACAAAGCCTAAACCCAAAAGTGACCATACAATTAACGATTCATCATTAACCATACATACAAAAAATAAATCATCTATTCATGCATACATATCAAATATGTATTATGAATGATGCAAAAATACCGACACAGTATTTAATATACACATATATAAAGATAGCGATTGTTGGAATCACGCGGCGCGTGCGGCGGAGGCGTGGTGGTGCATATTATAAAAAAGTTCAATTAAACGAATAATTGCAGCTCCACGGTTTCCAAAAAAACTTTTAATGAAAAACTCTTTTTCAAATCAGATTCATTATATATTTATATATTAAATCAAATACATATATAGATATAAAGTATTCCGATTGTAGTCCAATCAAGCATCCTTACAATACAACGATCTTGCTATCTCATTCATGATAGACTTCAATATCCATAACATGACATTCCATGTCAATCCTCAAACACACTATGATGTGTGTGGGCATGTAGAATATATCAAGAACATTTATCTGTATCGAGATGTACTTAGCATATGAGATCTAGAAATTCTTTAGAATGATTAATATGTGAGACAAATCTTTGATAAAAAATAATTAAAAGTTCTTCATAGAACTTTTTGATTAACTTTTAATCTTAGAGAGTTCCACCCCTGATTGCAACTATGTTCTTTTAGAACACTAAAGCCAATAAAATAATATCAATATATTTTTTAGATAATGACATATCAGATTTTTTAGGGATGAAATGATAAATTAAATACAGCTGTGTAATTCAAGTGAGACCCACTATTATTGTACAACATTGTAGTATCACATGACATTACAGTGTGTCGTAAAGAGTCACAGTGCCTCATGACACTACAGTGCGCCACGTGCCACTAATATAGTCCATGTCAATCTCTGATTCAAAATCAGTGATTGACATGTAGCAGTCCAACATGCCACGTGACAATTTTCATAATTTAATTCAAAATTATCAGTTAATTCAAAACTAACATATCTTATCTCCCTCAATTTTCTTATATGTTAATTAACATATTAAATAAACCAAATCAATAATGATTTAATGTTATTTAATTTCATAAATCAAATATTCTGTCTCACTTATCGATCAACACAAAATTAATCGATAAGATTATTTATTTATAATTTCTGAAAATTACATTAAATAATTTAACTAATTAATTCTTAATTAATTAATTACATATAATTATCTCATAATTATAAATTTGCACTAGAAATTTAATTTTTTTCGCAAGTTAGTCATTTTTTCATGTTTTGAAATATTCACATCCTAGACTGTGTATGACTTTGGGACCATGCATCCATATTTCTAAGCTATAATAAACCAGATTATTAATTAAATTTTTGAATTAAATAATCTTATTTATTAATTCTATTATTACTCTATTATAAATATGGAATTTCACTCTTAGAGAGTACAAAATATATTTATAGAGTATTCTCGTGTAGTCCATTGATATAATCATTTCATGTAATTCTGTCCTTCAATTATTGGTTCGTAAATTAAAGCTGATCAAAATTATCATTTTAGCCTTCTAATTACCTATTGATCGTTAAGTATCATTAATTCACTAGTGTATGACTAATTTATAATTGAATTATAAATTTTAGCTCAATAATCATTAAGTTCTAGAATTAACACTTAAGAGAATCAATATATGATCTGTTAAGAAAGCTTGGATTTCAAATCATGTAAGATCATGTTCTCAGACATCAATATCACTAAATTTCCAAAATAAAAGTCATTGACATGTTTTATAAATAAACCTTCACGAGTGAATCAAAAGATCGAGTAGACATACATAGGAGTTCATGACTACTTAGGATTCAGACTGATCTACATATGATTATCAGATTGATGTGTATTAAATCTTTATGATAAACAGCAAGTTAATAAAATACATTCACTAAGATGCATATCTACATCAGTGATCCAGATCTAGATCACATGTATTTATAATGTTTCATGAATCGTACTAGCAACCATTAATTAAAGATTCTATACTTTAATATGTAGCTAGAATTTTCAGATATTTACATAAATTATTCCACAATAATTTAAAATAATAATTATAAGAAAAATATAATTAAATTAAATTTCATATTAAAATGTCAAAACACATGTTTTGAGGGCACTACGCCCAATATCTACATTCTTATTAAGGACGTGATTATTCCATCAAGCAATATGATCGAGCAATTCTAGACACGGTCAAGCCACGCACTAACTCATGCAAATCATGCCTCACATTCAAGCAAACTCGACATAGTCACTTACTCATGGAAATCATACTGCACATTCAAGAAAACTCCACGATGTCAAGCTATGTTTAATCATGCCATGCTCAATCACAATTACAAAATGCTCAAGGTTGTCACACACACACACACACACACACTAATAAAGCCATGCATATAAAAAATGGAGTAAGGTTTAATGAAAAACTCGTGTCCCTAACTATGACATGCATACGGAAGCAAAATGAAAGTCAAATCTAGCTAGCACCAGGCATAGACATTTAAAAAATGGTTCATCCAATTCAGATGCAAATTGATCCAATACAGACACAAGTAGATCCAATTAACACACAAGTTGATCCAATATGGATGCAAGACCATCAAGTGCAACCTCGAAGCGGAAACTTTCATATAGATGCTAACCCAAAATCCAGACGTGAAGCCAACAGCACAAGCATTCAGACAATGGTTTCTATCCGGAGGCAGGACTATCTGGCCAGAATTCAAATACAACTACAAACTGTAGACTCATATATAAGGAAGCTCCAAAACACAGCCCCTATCTATATGGAATCATAGAACACCAGAGGAAAGTGGAGCGTGAGCATTCTCTGAGCTAAATGATACGAGGCCCAAGTGTGATTCTCATCGACCTCGCCAACGGTTACAGAACATTTGCCCGAGGCAAAAACACTGTCGAATCCAAATAAGTGATCAATGTACAAAGGAAGAACACCGGGGCATGATGATGAACTCTCTTCCGTATGGGCATTACGTGTACAAACCATGATGACCAATACATAAACACAAATCATATACTTAAATTTTGACATAAAAATAGAGAAGAACATAGTGTGTCAAAAAAGCATTACCATGCATGCAGGACAAGTGGGTAAGTACAAGAAAACACGCGTGAACATAGAAAGGAATCAAACAGATGATTTCAGACATGAGAAAATCGCAACGGTGTGAAATGCAAGTTTTTTATTCTGAGCAAAATGCAAGGAAACATTATGCCATGGTCAGAGATCCTTCTAACGATGAAGAATTGGGAAAGCAACAACAATGAGCACAAACATGCAAGGAAATATATTGTTACTTTATGAAAAAATGAGCATACAACAAAACACAAAGTATTAGAGGAGATGGTCGATCGAAGAAGACAAAAGAATGCGAAGGGTCACGTGCGTAATAATTGGTGTCAGATGGAGAAAGCTAATATGAATGCTCACAAAACGCGCTAAAATGAGGAGAGAATATACCTTGCCTATCAGATTTAAAATTTAGGCCCAGATTTGATTTTGTGGACATCTAGAAATGATACACGTAAGCGATGGGGCTAATGTTGATGCCAAAATTTGTCCCCATCTAATACTGAGGAGAAGGTTGAGATAGATCAAATCTGTCATGCAACCCAATAAAGGAGCACCTAAGATTCTCACTCATGCGAAGTCTAGAAGAAAAAAAAGTGAAAGAAAGGTTCTCGACCAAAAAGCAATAAGAGTGATTAATATCAGAAAATACTGAGGAGGACCATACATAGAGAAGAAAGAAATAAGTAGAAAGATGAGAAAATTTGAGAAGGGCCATCGTCGACATAGGCGTCAGGGCAAAGCAAAAGGTTTTATTGGCTGAAGTAAAGAGTGTGTTGCACAATAAAGAGTTTTGACTCCCTCAATGAGGAGATGAAAGTCTCCCCATAAGAGAGACTCTGCCTAAAGATGAAAATTTTAAAAAAGACACCTACTCAACCAATCATAGCTCTCATACGAATGAGAGGTCGATTTACAACTCAAAAATCAAGCCAACAAGGGAAGTCCACGCGAAGTCTCTTGGTACCAAAGTAATGAGCAAAATGCCTATAAACAATACAAGAAATATGGCATTCTATAAGATTTAAATACAAGGTTTAAAGTCTCCTCTTGTTAAAAACTTAAAACAACAAGATTTTTTAAGAATCAAGTCAAAATAATTCTTGTTAAAAGTAAAAAAAAGGCGGGAGGGTAAATTAAACAAAAGCAGGACTTAAAAAAATTAGAGATGGGGGACATAAGCTGTTTCCTTCTCGATCTTTCTCAGAAGCTCAAATCTTTTATTTATAGAGAGAAGCTCAATTCGTTGCTTCTCTCTCTCCCGATTCCTCTCAAATTTTCATATCCTCAAATTTTCAGCTCTGGTCCATCTCTCTCTCGATTCTTCTCCAGATCCTCTCTCTCGCAGCTTCTCCCTCTTAGACCACCTAGGGATATGCCATCAATGAAGAAGAGAGAGAAGATCTCAATGATTAGCTTCTCTCTCACTCTCTCATTCAAAAACAAAGAGCAAACAAGGGTTTTCGTTGAATTTCAGGTCTGATTCTCTGGTCTCCTTCTCTTTCATGTCTCTGATCTACTTTGTTTGAATCCTTTTACTGCCCTATCTGAAATTTTTGGAAGGTTTATGAATCTATGAATTTGTGTAGGGTTCGTAAATATGTGCTCTACAGTTTGTGAATCAAGGTGGGTTTTGTGAATACTTTAGTCTAAATGTATGAGGGGAAGGGTTCATCATTATTGGGCATTGTGCTGAAATCCAATCCTTATAAGTAGGAGGTTTCTATAGTGGTTGATATGATTTACCTTTCTTAGAAACATGTTAAATGTTTAAATTTCTTCTATATAGTCTTTCCAGCCTTTTCAGGTAACGTTCCTACAGCTTTGAAGTACATTTTTCCATCAGCAAAGATAACACGCTTAGGGAATTCGTAAGCAATTATTGGAACGTGATGTTCCTGTGTTATGGTTTTCAAATGCAGTATTGCTTACTTCTTGCCATTTTGGGTGGAACATAATGTAAAATATACTATAGAGGCCAACCAGTAAATGCAGCTTATGATGCTAAGAAAAGTTTTAGTTTCTTTTTATGTGATCTCTCTGAAACAAAAAAGATGGGAGATTTTGAATGGACTGCTCAATAAATTTGGTGAAGATGTTAATCAAAATTTTCAATAAATTTGCTGAAGATGTTAAGGAAAATTCTTAATTGGTTTAAACTATTTTGGTCGTGATTGTGGATTAGATGAATGCCTTCATAAAGTAATGGTTATGCTGAAAAGCACTATGTCTCTTCAGTTTTTAAGTAACTTATACATGGATAATATTAATAAAAGTTGCCAGAAAACTTCAGGATAACATTGGAGTGAGCCATGAGGACTCTTACAACTTAAGAAGATGGAAAAGGAAAGTCAAACATAATAACAAATAGGTCAAATTAAACTTATGTTTAAACATCAAACAAGGGTAAGTTTTTTATATAAAAATAAAGGAAATAGTGGTTCACAAATTGTGTACCTTTATGCCCTATGATTCTACACCATTCCTCTTCAGGTTTTCTGTTCAGAATGACCATAGATGGTGCTACACTTACCTTCTTGATGCAGCTAATCCATTATTTATTGACATTGGGAGAGCATTCATCGAACAACAACTGAAAGGTGGGGGATTAAGGCCAACAATATTTGATTATGCATACAAAAATTCAGGGCAGTTACAACCTTTTGTCAATTCTCCTAATTAGTTATATCTGCAACTACCTTTATGGTAAGAATATAGGCGGATTAGGAACATATACAACTGGTATGGTTTACTTTTTGCTCCATTGATTGGTTAAAGAAAAACAACAACGATGAAAAGTTAAATGATATATATCTTATCTGATCATGAATGATATAAAACACAGTGACTTGATATTGGTAAAATATTTGCATTCTTATGACATATCACTTTATGATATATCTTCATATTCCAGGAATATCTGTAATATCAATCGTATCATGTCATGTGTTATATTCTTCTTCTACTGCAGTGATACTTTTGACGAGAACACTCCACCCATTTTGACCCAGACTACATCTCTTCTTTAGGTTCATCTTTTTTTAGGGGAATGCAATCTAGTGAACAATGTTGTTTGGCTAATGTAGATGATATTGTATTCCATTTTCTTCCCATTTTAGACATGTTTTAAAACATTTTCTTCGGTTTCCATCCCCATGAATGTTGGACAACAGTTAGGTTAGAGCATTCTACTTTGGCCCTTGCTTTCTTATTTATATTATGTTCTTTCTTTGCTTTTGAGAAAATGTTTTTTGTGTCTGTTTTTATTTACTAATTGATTCTTTCTTTCTTCATGCTAGGGATGGATGAATATGACCAACAAATGAAGGTCATTTATATTTTTCTAATTTTATCTGTATATCATGTACTTTTCATATTCTAGGAACACTAGCCACTTATATTTTTCATATTTTTATCTGTATATCATGTACTTTTAATAATTTTCTAATTTTATCTGTGGTTTTTTTCGATATTGCTCTATTTTGTCCTTGCTGCTATAGAAGTTTAACTCTATACCTGACCACTTTTTACGATCAGAAAGATGTGTGGTTGAAATTACTTGCAATGTTACGTAATGTAAGCAAAAAGTGGAAGGTATTGAGCAGTTGGACTTTAACATGTTGGCAAAATGCAAAATCATTTATCTTACTCGAACTTAATATTCTTCTGAAGGTTGTTGTTTCAGCTGTTTATTCTAAGAATATAGTAGTTTTACTTAACTATTTATCTTATATAGATAATCCTTGTGCTCTTGTTGGTCTATATATATGAGTTTTGCATCTAATGTTAAAAAATAGGTTGTAGCTCATATTTTTATCCCTATTAAAGTTAGTTATGCTTAACTTGTTGAATTTTTTTTATAGATTCCCTACTTATTCAGTAACTAATAGTAGTAATTTGATAGTTTCCCTAATTCTTTTTCTTCTAATATTAATGCTCTTGTGGCTTAATTCATACTGATATGTTCATGCTTAATGTGACGGACAAGTTATTGATTATTGCTTACAATTCATTGTAATTGTAGTGTATATTAGTTGCGAGAAATTTAAACAAGTACATTGACTATATATTTTCTTTAAATTACAGGACCTACAATCCCTTGAAGATTTTCAACATGGCATCAAATTTTGAAGATGAAAATTTGAAGTTATTTTCTAGCGTCTGTGAAACTTTTAGATACTTTTTATTTTTTTAAACGAATGTTGTATTAGTAGACTAACTAAGTACTAATACTTTTAGATGAAACTTTTGGATAATATTTTGTGAAATTGAAAGGATGTTTGAATATATTTTAGTCTAGTAATGTATTAATTTTGAATGTTTAAATAAGTACGTAAACATGTGCATATAGATTGATTGTAAAAAAATAGCATTTATAAAATGCCCGAAAAATCTATTTATAAGAGGCATGATTTATTACAAAAAACTATATCAATAAAATTCAAAAAAGCTTATGGTATATGATTCAATAGGATATAAAAAATACATGTGAATGTTAATTCTCAAGTATTAAAAACACTCGTTGAATAAATTCAACAGATGTCTGAAAATCATATTACATAATATTCTATAGAAATCAAAAATCCCTGTAAAAAGGTGAGAGACCCCAGGGTTCTTCACAAGAGATGTTATATCTTGCGAAAAACGTGGACTTTTATATGAAGGGTTGTCACAGGCGTTGCGAGAACCCTATGAATTACTTTTTACAGGGTTTTCTGCCTCTTGTAGAACGTCATATTTCTTATAATGAAAAAGGGAAAGGGATGCAGGAAGGAGGCAAGAGTGAAGAGACAAGAAAAATCCTCTATTGAAGCAACTCTTGAAGCTTCCATTCAAAAGGGTACCTCAAGCCAAGCTTTGAGAGACTGAATCCATATATTTTCTTAGACTTTGTAATATTTCTTTGCAATACGCCTTTCAATACAAACTCCATTACTCAGTATCAATTCAAAACCATTTTCCTTTGTTATACCATGTTCTTCCTTCACTTCTCATCTTTTTACATTTTAGGGTCATGAAGAGGGATAAGGGCATTTAATGATTTGTCTAAAAAAAACACCCTCAACAATTGCTTGATAATTTCTTTTGTTGTTCTTGCTCTTCGGATTGTGTATATACTTCTTGGCCTTATTTGGCTGTCAGTACTGGACATTTAGTACTATCCTTCATTTAGTTTAGCAGTCTGTCCAAATTAGCTAATACAGTGAGATTAAATAGTACTTCGATCACCGTATTAACTGATACAATCCTCATCACTGGGACCTGGCCGGACTAAGAACCCCAAATGAGATTTTCTTTTGATAGGCTCTTTTTTCCACATATTTATATAATATTCATATTTTTGTTTGTGATCGGAAATGTAAAATAATATGTAGTTTTAGGAATAAATGATGAAAGAAAATTTTACAATTTACTACTATCATGTACCAAATTGTGTACAAGTAATATAATTTTTTAACTGATATAGCACTAAACATTTTGGATTGTACTATTTAATTCAATGCAATACAGTCTAGTCCAATCTAATAGATCTAGTATAATACTATCTACTACTATCTTAACTGTCAAACAGCCATTTTTTCAGTAAGAAAATTGACAAATTACAATTGATTTGTCTTATATTTCTATTAAATTAACCAAAAAAAATTCTTTCAAATGTCAATTTCTCACATGTCAACTGCTACAGAAATACTGCAGCACGCGACGTACGCTTGTATATATTCCCTTTTCTTGTTCCGGATGTCTCTATCTTGAATTGATTTCGTTGTTTTAGTGAAATTTACCTTATTTGACAAAAACCACACTTTTATATTCTGTTACCCAACTTTTACACTATGATTTTCTTTCGGATGAGCGAATCAACATTTATATGACATTCAATCAAATAAATGCTAATTATCGTAGCAAGTTCGTTTCATATCTCACATTTGGAGAATATATCAATAGCCAACTTATTCTGGTTTGATAAAATCTTTCATTTCTCTAGTATTTCGAAGAAAAAAAAAGAGACGGACAACATGAAAGCATTCAATACAGAATCACAAATTGAATTACTCAAATTAGGGAAGAATTACAAGGAGAATCGTAGATATGGTAATAAAACTTTGTGAATACTGACAAACAGTTACTAGTTTTTTCTTTCTTTTTTACCTTGTACATCAATCAATATACCTAAAATGAAGGAAACTCAATCTCAGAACCACATCTTCCTCGGGGAAAAACAGGACATTCAATAAGGTTTGACCCTGAAGTATCAACACACAAGTGAACTTGATAAAGTTGACTGTTGCCTGATGCATCAACATTGCACTCAATGAATGGAGTAAAACCAATTGCTTCTTTTATGGCACTTCGTATGTTTTCCAAGCTATAAGACTCCCCATTTGGTTGTATTCCTATATCATTAGTAAAAACATAATTATAATTTACTAAATGAGAAAATATATAAGTAGTAATTTTGTCACGCCCGGTTGGCGGGCTCTCTTTACGAGCAAAATTTTTAAAAAATTACTATTACCCATAGATTTCTGAATCACTCGATACTATATTTTATCTTTAATTAATTGAGACGTTATTATAATTAGTAACTAAAGTTACCTGCCCTTTTGAGAGATTGAAGGAGATTGGCATCATTTTTCAGGTTAAGAGCAGTCTCAAAATATCCATGTTGGTCAAGGATAGACTCGGAACAAGTCCCATGTTTTTCCCATTCGTGTGACCAAAATTGTATGCTGTTGCTGCTTGGACATGCTAGTGATGGCCAATTCCTTCTCATGCTGCTGATGAGGTCCGACACCTATTAGATTAAAAAGACATCAATTATTATCCACCAATTAATTTCATTTGTTTTTCCATCGATTCATCGAATGACTGGCCAGCCGGCACCGTACCTCGTTTTGATTAAAGGGGCTGTCGGGATCACAGTTAGAAGGGTAGGAGCCATCTTTATAATTAGGCCACAAACCGTGAATTCCAAAATCCGCCGCAGGCTTCCCTGTCGTCGGATAGCAACAACTTTGCTTTGTGTCGCAGTACGACCCCGGCCACTAGATCCAGAAAAAAAACCCAAATTAATTAATTAGAAAGGAAAATAACCAAAATAATAAAAGTTGAAATTGTAAACATTCTCATGTAGCATATATACATATATGCACCTGTTGGACAAAGTAGAAGAAATCAAAATCCTGGGAGAAACAAAGAAGGAAGAAGAAATGTAGTAGGAGAAAGTTGATTAGAATAGACTTCATGTTTAAGCTTGCTCACTGACTGTTATGAAAAGGGATGAAAGATCGAGAGTGAATTTATAAGCGTAGACAGGGAAGGGGGAAAGGCATAATGAGAAGAATATCCGGAGGGACAATGAATGATGAGCTTCATTTACGTGTGTAACTGTCGAATTCATTATTTGCATATGTCGGCCCGAATTGGCAATTTCTCTATTCCCATCTCTGTTTTTTGTTTTTTGTTTTCTGTGGATTTTTTGGGTGTGCGTAGAAAATCAAATGTTCTTGGTTTTGTCTTCTTATTCCTCGTGATTACAGTACAAAACACATGAGTCCAAGTTTGTTTTTCCTTTGGCTTCTAACACTGATTATGAGGATCTGACGAGTTGAGTTTGGCAAGTAGGATCAAAATGTGTCATGTGTGTGTCTATAAAAAATTCTGAGATGTGTGTTATTAGGACGTACACTGACTTCAGCATAGAATATTTAGACGAAAAAACATCATTATTTATTCTTTTGCATGCGTAAAGAAATAAAAATTCTATGCAAAGCTGAGAGTTGCCTCATTCGATTTCAACAAAAATCAATTCACAACCTGTTGATATAAGTGAAATATTAGTGTAATATATACATGGATAATGTTAACTTGGTTTGGTATATACACCCCACAACTATTAAGCCCATTTTAGGATATTTTGTCTAAAAGAGTATCCCAAATACCAAAATTATACAGATCTGAGTCCCATGGTCTGTTTTGGTACTGTGCTATTCATATTGGGACCGTTAGTAAAATAGATACTGCCACGCAAGTCAATCTATCCATTAATTGTTTTGACTCTTTAGGCTTAAATGTGCTAACTATACAATTTGAACTAAGAGTACTTTCACATTTCTATTAGAAAAGAGTACTTTCACATTTCTAATAATAATAACTCATTTTGTTACTAAATATTTGTTGGTTAAAGTTAAATATATTTCAACCAAGAAATTACAACATTTACAAGGGACATACTCCCACAAAAACACAAAAAAAGACTACAACTCAATCCCTACTCAAAGGTAGAAGTGAAAAGGTGTCATTTCTTATACAACCTCAAATATCTTTTTCATCAAGGACATTAAGTTGTGGCTTTAACACAAACCACAATCTTTCCCTACAATCCTAACAATACTGTTTAGAATAGAAGGGGGCAGTAATCTTGCCTTCAAAGACTTTTTTATTTCTCTCAAAGCCAAACACAATAAACAAAAGCAATGAAAAGGAGATTGACAATTCTTGCCTCCAAGCTTTTCAGAGCATGATTTCTTTAGTAACCATTTAATTAGCTCCTGCCAATTAGTCATGGCCATACTCAGTACTGGATCACAATGCAGGAGGAGTTTGTTCAGGATCTCCCTAATATGGTGGGGCAGGAGCAGAAGAGATGCTCACTGGATCCAAGACCATGCATACAGAAAGCACTACTATCCTACCTGACTATAATGTTTTGGTTAGCAGTTTTTGGTGGCAAGCCACCAAGTGATGAAGATGAGCATTTGAGGATGGAGTCGGGAACCAAACCAGCCTACACCATTCAACATGTTGTCTAGGAGAGAAGTCATCAAATATTGCAGCTTATTTATAAGAATTAATCTCTATACTCACTTCATTTTAGTATGTTCTAGTATAATTTTTGTAAATTGTACAATGCTGTGTAAGTGAGAAAAATTTATAAAACATGTTTCACTCTTCCATTAAGAAGTTCTAGACTCCTATAGTTCTGTTTACTAGATAATAGAAATGAGACATCTATTTCTGAACTAGTTTTTAAATATAGTCGAGGTAACGATTATATTAGAATGAAGTTAAAAGTACAAGAATGAAACTGAAAGAACTAAAATTATAGAGATTAAATTTAAAAGAAGTATAATTAATTATAGCATAAACTTTCGTTAATTTCATCTAAAAATAATTTTTTCAAAAATACATTATAATTACTGGAGAGGATCGAGTTATAATGACTCGAAACTTTTTTAAAGAATAAGTGGAGAAATTTAAACTAGACTAATCAATTATCCTTGAGAGACAAAATATTGGTTGTGTAGATAACGACTCTACCATGTTACACACTATGGAGAAATGAAACTCTCTAATTCTCCCAATTCCCATTGATAATATACAGATTTCCTTGCTTTCACACAGTTATATTTGTTTATTCGTGACCTCTTAATTAATACATACAAAGCTGACCATTAATACACCCTAATATCAATCATAATTTGTTTATGTTTATTTATTAAGTTATGAGAAAATACTTCTTGTTCGAATAACACAAGTTTCTTTATATATTTACGTACATAAATACATGCATAGGAATACATACATACATGTATGTGTGTATATATAGTATTTTTCAGGTACGGACGTTCATACCTTATGTAAAATCCAAATCAATTTGTTTGACCAATTTTGGAGTACTTTTATGAATAAAAACAAAATTTACAAGTCATTAAACAATATTAATGCAATACTGCCAGTCAAGTTTGAAGATCGATCAAGTTGTACTGATTTTGCAGCTTTTTTGCCTTGGTGAATGCAGTTCTAATTTTTTTCACAAATGTTTAAACAACTCTTATTGAAAAATTGATACACGATGTATACAGATTAAATTCTTATAGTTTATAAACAGTACATTAAATTTAAGAAATATGAGTTAACTTACTAAATGTATCTTTAGCAAATGCGAATACATGTATTGGGAATTTAAAAAGTTATGAAATCTATAAATAATGCTGAACAAAATAATTAGGTAATAAACTTAACTTTTTATTATATTAATTCTGTGTCTAAAACTAGAGTAATAGAAAAAATTTAGAGTTTAATATCAACAAATCTCTTAAAATTATTTTCTATTGATTATTAAAGTTTCTCCATCCATCATAAAACTCTCTTGACCATTGAATTCTTGTCAATTCCATGCATGTCTATCTTTTCTAATTTTACTCATATCTTAAACTTTATGAGCAACTAATTCCCACTTTTTTTCTCATCCAAAATCGGCCACATTGCTTCTCATTTTATTGATTTGTAAAAAAATTGAGAATTTTTCTTCCAATTTGAACAGCTGTTTGAATTTCATGTCTTTAACTTTTGGTTCTGCCAGCCTCTGCAAGTGACAATTTTAGATTAGAATTCTAAAGATATCAGTATAGACCTCTGACCGATGACCGAATTCTTAATGGACGCAGGAACTCGAACTTATAATGCTGAAAAAGTTAGACAGAAACAAAACCAGCACTCACGACGTAACCAAATTTTAATCATAACCGTTTGTCAATTAATATTATTTTACATACAAAAAGCGGTACATGAAGAGAATATTGGGTATAGCAATGCAATATCCCATTTTTCGTGAAGAATTTAAGGCTGCATTTCGCTTGGCCCCGCATATGACATTGTTTCTACTCAATTCTTTATTCTGCAGAGAAGATATGTTAATAAATTAAATACCAACTTCATCCCGGTTAACGAAAAGCTTTGATTTAAAATAGAGACATAAGCAGAGTTCATATATATTTTGATGGCATAATCAATTAAGAAAAGAATAAAAGATCAGAGTGCAATTATGGAACTCAATATCTGTGATACTGGGACATCACTGAGATGATAATTAGACCGATTCCTAATTAGTAAACCCAGAAGTAGGCAATCCGAGCATTACCTTTTTCTGTTGAGTTGACAGAAATGAGAAAGGGGGAAGGTGAAATTTCGACATCCGATATCGAAAACCAATTTGAAAGGTAAATTGCGAAAGTCCTATGCTTCTCGTGCCCCCATAAAGCCAAAATTCCCAAACGAGGAAAAGAATTACCATATTTTTATCGCAAACCAAACAAGAGGAGAAAGAAAATAGAAATGCCTTCAAGAGCACAACCGACCCAAAGCTTAGAGAAAGAGAATCTTATCCTTCTGAGAGAAACAAGAGGAAGCAGAGAAACAAGGAAAGGGGTTGACTTGGATGCAAAACATCGTATCGGCAGAGGAATTTCAAAAGTTTAGACAGCTTTGAGACTTCTTATCGGAAGGGTTTCAGGGCTTGGGTTATGGCATGAAGAAAAAAAATGAAGAGTGTTTTCGTGCTTAGGGTTTTCAGAGAGAGATCGCGATGGGGAAAGAAGAAGAAGGAGGAGACAGAGATCGATAAGGTTCTGTTCCGGTCGCTCGCGAGGGGAGAAGGGGAGGGGATTATTCGAGACGGGTAAAACGGATATTTTCTTTATCACGACACACGATCAATTCAATGGTGTCTACCATGATATTTCGGGTCAGTCAATTTTGTGATAGATAAAAATATTTTAGGAGTTAATATCTTTATATATATATATATATATATATATGATAATAATCTTAAAATTGATTGACATATTAGTGGAGTAAATTTACTAGTAGAAAATTGCATGCGTTGTATAAGTTAATTTTTTTGGTATAGTTTATTGAAATTTTTTGTTATTAATAAAACAAGTTATTCTAATAGAAAATTACAATATCTTAATAAATAAAAACAAAGCTTAATAACTGTTAAAAATATAGAAAGTTTTGTTTGTTCTATAATTTAATCGAATGTATTAAAGATGCAAAAGTAATTTATGGTATCATAACTTTTTTTATATTTTAGTTCTTTAATATTTTGATTTAAATCTTTCACAATGTTTATCCTTTAGCATGATTATGGGTGAAAATATTCAATTTGACTTCATGTTAGGATTATTTAAATGTAACTAGATGAATGTACGTGTAATGTATGTATTTATGAAAATTTTACACTACAGAAAGTTAAAAATGTACATGAGGGAAATCTCAAACATTACCGATTAACATATATGAAATAAGAAAATAACAAATTAAATTATCATAAAATGCCTATCAAGTTTTTATTTATATGGTATTGTACTAACAGTCCTCAGTTTCTTCACCTTTCATTAGAACAAAAAATTTATAATTTTTAACGCTACAGAAGAAAAAGGTGAAAAATATAAATAATAATATTATGAAATTTAATTTTGGAACAAAATCTAAAAATTAATAAAGTAAAAAATACCAAATAATTGAAATCTTTCAATTCAAGATGAATACTAATTATGTAGTTAACCAAGAAAATAGTTAGAGAAATCCTAGTCAAAGAGAGAGAGAGATTATTGCTATCTTGAGAAAAAAAAATCAAACAACTTGATTAAAAAAATTGAGAAACAACCTTAGGCAAAAGAGGAGGGCAAATGTTGAAGATAGAAAATGTGTGAATATTACTAACCCTATACACTTTTATAGTTGAATACCATTTAAAAAAGAAGAAAAATATTATATCATGGAAAAACAAACCAGGCTATTATTAGGAATTGTGATAATAGCAGACCTTAGCATACGTAGCTCTGTTCATAATTTGGACAGAATCTAGTTGAAATTTCACAAACATAAGAAAACAAATTAGTTAAAATATCTAGATCTTATATCGTAATAATCTTGAATAAAAATATCAAAAGGGAACATCATCCAATTTTTTTAAATGTCGTGCACATGCACATTTTTATTCATTCCTGCACTTCTTTTATACTAAAATGTTTGTATGCTTTATATTTTCATATTTATTTTCAGTCTAACCATTCATTTAACTAAGATAAATAATTGTTTGTAGTGTATCTAAATAAATTCATAAAATTGACTCTCATTTAATTTCTTTTTATCCCTTAGTTTTCTCACACGTTTTCTCAAAATGTGATAAGTTAAATCCATGATAAGACCTGATTTTCTGTATTTTAAATATTTTCAAAAGTTTAATGAAATTAAATATTCAATGAAAATCAATATATGGACTATCTAAAAAATTGAAGGATGAAAATCAGTATACAAATTTCAACACACATTTTATATATTAAAACCTTAACTAGTACATAGTTATCACAAAATAAATAAATATATCACCATTGACGTCAAATGATGAGTTTTCATATTTCACAACAATTCACGTGTAAATATAAACTGCATCATTGAGAGTGACGTGTCAAGAATGAACATGTAGCATCTACATACACCCGGTGGTGTCTACGTGGCACGGTAAGGCTGAAGTAGGATAATAGTGAATATGTTTGTAAGGGTCGCGCCTGGACCTATAAGGGTGGCAAGCTCATTTCGAGATCGTATGTCAAGTGTTGAGTCTTGCCTTTGACCTGAGTGACAAAGGCTTGAAGGCTCTTCCTTGCTTGGGAACAATCTGGGGGTTGAGATCTGGTAGTATTAGGACAAAGTTACTCAATACCAAAAGAGGAAAAAACTACTCGATGGGTATGACATCTTTGGGCACCTTGGATGTGCGCCTTAAGAGTTAGGCCAGTCCCGCGGCGGGTTGATGTAACTTAACCCGCCCCCATGGCGGGTTGAGGGTTCCATAACCCACCCCCACAGTAGGTTGAGGGGACCCCAACCCATACCCACAGTGGGTTGTGGAACTCAACCTGCCCCCACGACGGGTTGCGGACCTCAACCCGTCCCTATGGTGGATGGCCCGTGCTCCGCTGCACGTGTCTCAATCCGTTGCCAGGGAAACTCGGCGGTATGAAGCCTCCTTCGAGGTCTTTTACGCATGAGTTTAGCGACTAGAGTTCGTCATCCGGCTACTTGATGTTAGAAATACACGACTAGTTGCGAGTATGAAAGGCAATCACGTGAATCGAATCCTACGTCAATTTGAGGGTGTGGCACGGTGTCACATTTTCAGCGTGTAACCATGTTTTAGGCATGGTCACATGATTAACATGAGGTTGTAAATGACATGCATGTGGTCCCCACTTGAGTCCACATATAAAAAAGTGTCCCTAGCACCGTTATGGGGACATGACTTCTCATCAATCCCAAGACAAAGAATCTCAAGAATATTCTTTACTCGACTTTCTCACCTACCTTTAAATCTTAAAGGCATTTGTCACCTTCCAACAGTTGCCTAAGGTTGTTTGTCCTTCACCCTCCAACCACTAACTCCCACGTTTCCAGGCATACTTTGTATAGACTAGATCACTCATACACACATCACCCTAAACCCTGAAATATTTTGGTGAATCCACTGGAGAATGATCTGTTTACCATCTTCTTCTTTCTTCGCGTATGGCTGGACGTAGTCAAATCATGAGAGTTTCTTCTCATTTCGAAAGAGAGGATGTTAACCCAACTATTGAGAACCATGACATGGAAGATGCTACTTCAAGGGAGAGAATCAACCTCCCCGCCATTATCGCTGCTACAATGATGATGACTGAGCAGACTAACGCCATTAGAGAGCTTTAAGCCTCTAACGCTGAGATTCTTACCCTTCTGAGTACACTTACCACTCTCCTCATGGGTGCCCAGAACCCTCTTCCACCACCGCCTATTTTTCATGTTATCCCTCCTCACACGGCGAACCAGACTGATGCCAATAGACAGATTCCACCAATAAATCCCAGGGACTCGCCTGTATTAGGGACAACAAATAGTGATTAGAATGTGGGTCACTCGAGCGACCCCGCAAATGTTATCATTCCGCCAGCAACCTTCCTAAAAGACTTGTACGTCGTGCGTTGGGATGTGACGTTTCGGTCGATGGCATTGACATAGGCCCTTTTGTTACCAAGTAGACACTATAGAAGATGTTGGAGATAGAGTACATCAAAGCCTCTCTGAGCGAGATGATAGTGGACTTTCATCCCCCTTACCCATGCGAACTGGCCATGAAGCCGTATCCGTTTGATTATATGCCCCCAAAGTTGCGTAAGTACAGTGGGAATGAAGGATGTGCTGGAGAGCACGTTGTACATTTCATTGATGACTTAGGCCCGCACGGATGTGATGAGTTCATGAGGCTAAGGGAGCTTTCAAAATCGCTGATTGAGTGAGCATACCCATGGTACATGAATCTGGTGTCAGGATCAGTTTTAACATGGTCCCATATGGTTTATGCCTTCATGACAAACTTTTTTATGTCTGAGGAAAAGATGAACATTCTCGAGTTGGGACGTGAGCGTCAAAAGAAATATGAGGACCTGATGACTTATGTTAGACGGTTCGAAGACAAAGCACTGGAATGATGAATGAGTATAGAGAGAATTTGGAGAACCTTGACATCGCCAGTTTCTTATGCCTCCATGTAGCTGTTCAACGCACCAACACTTCGGTGTCTAGGCCAAAGGTTACAGAGTGGAGTGAGCGCGGGTTGTGCATGGAAGCCCGCAAGATACATGCTGCAAGTAGTAATGGCACAACCCCAAGGACGATGTGTAAAATGGGACAGAAGCAAAATGGATGATCCACCACCTTTCCCCTGCTCCATGGATAAGGTAAAGGTGATATTGGATGTCTGGGTCAAGGATAAGGTCGTTCAGAGACCTTGAGTGGAAAACTTGCCCACTAGAGAAGAAATAGAATCACCTCGGTATTGCTGCTTCCATTGAGACACCACTAAGAAGGATAGATAATTAATGCGGCTACATGACCATCGTGACAGGAAGTGGCTGATATGCTATGAAACCTGAGGAGGGGTATGTTAAGTACAAAGACAATCATGTGTTGTAAAGTCCAAAGATCATGTACTCGAAGTCACAATATGCATGTTTATTTATGAAATAAATAAACATGTGCATGCTTGTACGAATGGGAAGGGCCACATGAGACCACCTTTATAGCTAATAGTAGATGGGATGACCCCTAAATCCTTCAAGTCGTATCAACGATGTTTAACTTTAAGTGCATAAAAACTATCATGTTTAGCATTGCTACCATTACTTCAACAAAGATTGATCCTAGAACGCTTTTAGGATGTTTCAGTGAAAGCTGTTCCTGAAATGCATTTAAGATGTTTCAGCAAAGATTGTTTCTCAAACGTGTTTCAATAAAGATTTTTTCTGAAATGCGTTTAAGACGTTTCAACGGAAATTGTTCTTGGAACGCATTTTAGACGTTCCAGTAAAGTTTGTTCTTGAAATGCACTTAAGAAATTTTAGCGAAGCTTGTTCCTGGAACGTATTTAAGATGTTTCATCAAAATTTATTCCTGAAACGCACTTAAGACATTTCAGTGAAGCTTGTTTCTGGAACGCATGTGGGACATTCCAGCAGAGTATGTCCACAGGACGCACTTAGGATGTTTCGGTAAAGTTTCTCCTAAAATGCAATGAAGACGTTTCAGTAAAGGTAGTTGGGAGAAAGTTAGTCAGTGTCGTAATTCCCTTTAAAGCAGAACTCGACCGTCATAACGTGTCTGAAATATAAAAGTTATCTTAACTATTTGCTTTACTCGTCATCGTGACATGTGGCTCTTGTCATATAAATTGAATCTAACTTAGAGTTTTATTATGGATATGTTCATGTTAAAAGTCATATGTAAGAGCGACGTATGTGCGAAGTGGGGATGCATGACAATGAGGCATGTTAATAGTTCGAAGCAAGAACGAATGAGCATGAAAACTCAAAGTATGAACTAATTCATGATAAAATCTGAAGTAGGGATGGTATATAACCCCTTAAGCATGACCATTATGGATAGTCCAATATAGGAAACTTGATTATATTTTTGTGTTTGTGTGTGCCTTCTTAGGCAGTATCATGCAGGTTTCTACGTGTATGCATTTTCAAAAGTTTAATCGTCTATGGACGACACTCCAGCATGTGCACCTGCTGCTGGACCATTTCTTGATAAACTTCACCCTAGTTACGTATCTCAATTTCATAAAGCGGTGGTATGTTTGCTCCTGATTTTAATGAATTATCTCTAAAAATGATCACGAACACATCATTGAGCTATATCTATCATATACGAGAATAATGTGGGTAGAAAATGTTGAATGACCCTATTCACTTGTCATGATACTAAGTTATTTGGACACATTATGAACAAGCATATGCTACATATACTACCATGTATACTTACTCATGCTTACATTGAAACTTAACATTGTGTAATTGCTAGTGTATATATTTTCTGCTAGTCATCCTTTTGTGAATGCAGGCCCAATCAGATTCTTTACTAAAAGAGACATGCCTAGCCAACATATTTTAGCATCTCTAACTGGAGCCTAAATGAGAGTAATTGGTATATCGTCGCACCTGGCTAAGGACTACAACAGCAAAGCTGCCATCACAGTTGAACATATGGCTTATCAACTAAGACCACAAAGCAAGAAGAGACAATGTACAAGTTCAATTGCTACACATTTGAACTTGTATAGGGGGCTAATGTAAATATAGATCCGTGTCATTAAAAGTGACGTGTCAGGATTGAACATGTGGCATCTAAATACACCGATGTGGTGCCTACGTGGCACAATAAGGCTGAAATAAGATAATAGCGAATATGTTTGTAAGGGCCGCGCCCAGACCTATAAGGGTGGCGATCACATTTCGAGATCGTATGTTAAGTGTTTTAGTCTCTCCTTCTAGCCGAGTGGCAAAGGCTTGAAGGCTCTTACTTGCCTGGGAACAATCTGAGAGTTGTGGTCTGGTAGGATTAGGATAAGGTTACGCGATACCAAAAGAGAAAAAATTTACTCGGTGAGTATGGCCTCCTTCGGCACCTTGGATATGCCCCCCTCCGAGGAAGAAGGGTAAAAAGCCTCCTTCGGGGTCCTCTGCGCGATGTGAGTTTAACGTCTGTGAGTTCGTCATTGGGTTACTCGATGTCACAAAGACACGACTAATTGTGAGTATGAAAGGTAATCATGTGAATCGAATCCTACGTCATTTTGAGGATGTGGCACGGTGCCACATTTTAGCATCTAACCATGTTTCAAGCATGGTCACATGATTGACATACAATTGTAAAGGATATCCATGTGGTCCCCACTCGACCCCATCTATAAAAAGAGGTCCCTAGCACCATTTTGGGGACATGACTTCTCATCAATCTCGAGACAAAGAACCTCGAGAATATTTTCTCCTCGAGCTTCTCACCTACTTTTGTGGCTTAAAAGTATTTGTCACCTTCCGCCGGCTGCCTAAAGTTATTTGTCCTTCACCTTCCGACAACTCTCACATTCTCAAGTATACTTGGCATAGACTAGATCACTCATACACATATCACCTTAAACCCTGGAACATCATGTATATTGTTGATGGGGGATTTTCCATTATTACATGTACGAGAAAAACTAAAATAGATAAATTGGAATTTGAAAAGTTATAACCGAAAATGGAATAAGCATAGATAATTTGTTTTAGATACGTAATATACATATTTAATTAAATAATTAAATAATATATATTAATTATAAGTTATAAATTGTTGACACAAATTGATTCAATGTATGAGAAATTATTTTTAGAATAATCTAATTATGGATGGATAAAATTATCCAAAAAAATATTATCAACTCATACCACTTTTAATATATGATAGATGTAAAACTCTATGAACTAATATTACTATACACTTTGATAGATATTGGTTTTTTTTATATCTTATAGAAAGATATTATAAACCAAGTATATTCCTTTGCACATTTAGAAATAACCATTTTATGATACATGTATCTGTATATGTAATTTTAAATATAGTTAGGAAGTTCAATCTATTAATCTAATGAAAAAAATAAGGTCACTAGCTATTTGATTTTGATGTGAATATAGAAGTTACTAAATATTTTAATTTATTGTCTCCATTAATATTATACTGGTAATACTTGAATTCCATTAAAATTATTTAGACAAAGAAGTAAAAAAAAAGTTTCTCTTCTTCCAGCGACATTTATAGTATAGTATTGAATTGATATATAGTAAGTATAGATAAGAAATAAAAATAAAATTTAACAAACTTTGCGTGAGCACAAGTTTAAATTATTGCTTTACTTGATTTATTTAAGTAGTTTTCCAAAACAATTTAGTCAATATACAAAGTTTATTCTCCAAGTATTCCTTACCAGTCCATCTGTGTATTTTCTTTTCTAGTAATTAATAATGAGGATGTTTGTGACTTTGAGGTCGAATACAAATGCTTGTAACAGCCGTTTTTTTAAACGCTTGCAAGTGCTTACTTATATGGGTACTTGTATGTTTTATTTTAAGCTGAGTTTTAATAGATCAAATAATTTTTCAAACTTTCAACGATTTATTAACATGTAAATGACAAATCAATTTCAGAAATAATAAAACACTAATTTATGAACCAATTATACTTCGTTTAAAACTTAGACTGTCTATTTACTCATTATTTAAACCATAATGCCTTTTTTCTATTTTTATTATTTTATTTACATTAGTGATCGAGCAATCATTCAAAAGTAACTCTATACTGATGAAAACTTAGACAAAGTCTTAACTGACTAAATGATATATCAATTATTTATACGTTAATTTAACAAGAAATCTTAATTAATGATAAAACACCAAATTATAAAGTCTATTCCTATATATGCAACTTGAACGCTACTTGTCACAGCTTGGACGAAATTGTTAGATGGTTATTGAATCACACCCTTAGGAAGGAGCTTAGTTAAGATTGGTTAAAATTTATGATGGAATTCTTTGAGATATGTGGTCAAATAATTTTGTAACTTGGTGTGAATTATATGATAACTGTTTCATGCCTATATAGAATGGATTTTTTTTTTCTTTATAACTAATATGCATAATATTCTAGCCTATGACGTCATTTATTTTAATTTACCAGAATATTTTGGCGTTAATTTGAATGCTTTTGCTTACCATCTTCAAGAGACTTATTGAATTTCCAGACATATTAATTTTTCTACGTTCTAAAGCATGTTTCTTTGAAAGGGAAGGCAATATCATGGGATTAGTTTTGATTCAGCTTGATAACGTTTTGGCTATTTGGATTCGCTGCTTATTTTTTAGTTGATTGATTTTCTCATGTTGCGGCATAAGATTATTGAAATTAGAGTGACTAGCATTCCCCATTGTGTTGGAATCTTACTTATAGAGCTTCTGTAAGTGATATTGATTACCTGCACTACATCAAACGCCATTGTATCCCATTATATCTTTCACATGTGTAATTGATTGAATTGATATGTTCAATAAAGCCTATGTATTGAAATTATAGAATTCTCGTTGAAAAATATGGATTCACATGCAATTGTTAGCTGTCTTTTATGCAGTTTATGATGTGGGCTAAACATATATGTGATTCTTGTTATGCTGAAATATTGTTTCATATGTGGATTCTCTGTATGAAAGCAACTGAATAAGTATATATGAGCATGTTCATAGCTTAAATGTCGTTAATAAACATTTAAATATTGATCTTTGATCATACCACACTTCTTATGATTTTAGCATATTCAGTTACAATGTTATAATAACCAAGCATTTATCGACAAAATTGTATTAATAGTTTTACTTTTAATACTTTATGGCATTGTCAACATAAAAATAAGTAAAATATTTGATGTTATTATAAAGTAGTATTTTCTATATAACTTAGAAGTAGTCAAAACACCTTAAGTCATACTAGTAATCAATTATTTCTATATGTCGTTATAATTATGTTCGTGACATCTCTCATATTACAATTAGTTCATGAGAGTACTAACTCCGGCCCTACTGGGAAGTCATTATTTTTGTGATTTTATTGAAATAAGGTAGTAATTAGGCATTAAAGAATGCATATTTCCTAGGCCCACATGTAAGAAGTAGTAATATATTTTATACTAATATTTGGTAATCTTATTATACAGTTAAAATAAATTCATGTGCTTTGTGACTATCCACAAGAATGATTGAATTTACTACTTACTACCAAATTGATATTTATTGATTAAGAATAAAGTTTTTCTTAGGTTATTTACAACTATTTCTACTGCTTTTGATGCATCACCTGTTTTAATACTTATTGACGATAATTATTCTGATTGGTAAGAGATTGGTTTTTTATACTTGGGTGCATGGATCTTGACTTGATGCTTTGTGTAGACAAACCACCATCTCTCACAGAATCCAGTATGCCACATATGAATGTAGAACATGAGCGATGGGAGTGATATAATCACTTAAGTTAGATGCTCACTGTGACTGATGATAGTAAGAGCATTATGGGCTCCATTCCAGAGTGCTTGAAGGTCAGGATTTACCAAAAGCCATAGAAGAACAACTTGTTACTTCTGATAAGGTAGTGGCTAATACCCTAATGAAGAAGCTTTTGGGTTTAACCATTGATCGTTCTAGAGGTGTGCGTGAAGACATTATGAAAACGAGAGAAATTGTTGCTTATTAATGTCGAATGCTTCAACAGTAATCCTCGAGTAGCCTCCCTTTCAGATGGAGTTTCTTGCCACCTTATCATCTGTAAAACACAAACAAAGAACCCAGATGCGAGGAATGGGACCTCTGATATCTAAGTCAATATTATTTGATATTCCGATATAATTTCCTCAGAGGAGAGTAGACATACACCTCTTTCTTTTTGTTGGTAGATGTATTTATACCTGAGTCTTCAGGTGGGAGGAAGGGTGTCGAATAAGCCCTTTCGAGGCGTGTTGGGGAAGCTTTGCAAAACATAATATCTGTCCTGATTGCCCTTGATTAGACTGGAGGGAGGTGACCTTGACCTAAAGCATTCAACATTAAATGTCAAAATGATTGGACAGAGGCTATCCTGACATGTTGTCATGGTGATTGGACCTGTTAAGTGCTACTTTCAGTGAGTAATGATGGCCATGTACTCGTGGTTATCCGAGCTCTCTTTGTGCACCCCATCCCGCTCTTACATGTGCTCAAGTCTGTGCGACACGAGTATCCTAGATACTGACTAGGTGAGATTCGTCCTTTTCCTCCAAAGCTTTCCTTCATCGGGGGTATCCTAGTGCAGCATAACACATGTTGTTAGGTGATTGGTGGTCATAAAAATACCTATAACACTTGTCTCTAATCGAGGACTTAGATGCCTTCATCTACTTGGGTCTGAAGACTTCATTTTCTAAGCTCTGCGTCTGAACTAATTATTTTTATCATGACTTAATCGTTGCGCATGCGTCATTTCGCCTTCCACACAATTTAAAGCCATTAGTCTATCAGGAGTGGATGCATTAATGGCGCGTGGATGCGCGTGAAGGAGCCTGACTCCTTATCACTTCGCATCATTTCATCGCTGTCATTGATTGAATGACATTTTTTCTTCTGAGATCCTTTAGTTAATATGTGAAATGGTCACTTAATAGTCGTAGGATGGTTCCAACAGTTGCCGTCATGGCTCTTTTAAATTCCCCCATTAAATGAGCGGCTTTCTTTTAGGCCTATAAATAGGCGATTTCCCTTTCCTTTTCCTTTGGCTCCTTTATTAAACTTTGATTCTTTCCTATTTCCTGTAGCAAACATACCTCAAGTAGATAGAGTTCTGTTTTTCCTTAGTCAAGCTTTTAACTTGGTCTAGATGAGACCTTTATCCTGAGTTTTGCAGTTGTTCTGACTATTATGTCGATCATCGTATCCTACGAACTTTAACTCACTCGATCTTGTGATCCCGAGCTGGAGTGGGCCTTAAAGGGACTTGATCCTTTTTGGTGAACTTTATCTTGTTTAATGGGTTGCCCCCTTCATAGGTCAGGGGTCAGACATACCTGTCATGACCTTTATGAAGCCTTCCGAGTGTGCTCCAATCCGGGAAGCCTGGTCAAGCGAACCTTCCTCACATTGGGGGTTTTCCCTTTGCCAATTAGTCGAGCATGCCCTCTCCTAATCGAGCTTTTTCCTGGTATGGCCATAAGTTGAATTCCTTTTATTTTTTGCCAGAGGAATTTTCCTTTATTACCTATTCATGCATTTTTGCTCTGGATGAATCCTTTAGCCGAATCGCTCACCAGAGGGAGTTATACTTATCTTTTGAGCTACAATGCTCGGTGGAAATCCTTATCTCTAGTGTCGAGATTGCATTGACTGAGGCTTTCCCTTGACCCTATCAGAAGGGCATGAATGCTCGACGGTCATTTCTTTCCTTGGTCTAGCCATGCGGGCCTGCCTTGGCTAGACCTTTGTTCTCATCTACGAGTATGAGTGCTTAGCAAACATTTTTTTACCTTGATATCTAGCCAGACTTTCCTTCTCTCGCTAGAACCTTGATCCCGCCTGCGAGCATGAATGCTCGGTAGACATCTTTTTACGTTATCTAACTAGACTTTATTGTTCTTGCTATATGCTTGAATCCTGTTTGCGAGTATGAGTGCTCGACAGACATCACTTTACCTTGATATCTAGCCAGACTTTCCTACTCTGGCTAGATCCTTGATCCCATCTGCGAGCATGAGTACTCCGCAGAAATCTTTTCTAGATATCTAACTAGGCTAACCTACTCTGACTAGACCCTTGAATCCCATCTTCGAGCATGAGTGCTCGAAAAACATCATTTCTTTCCTCAATGCCTAGCCATGAGTGCTTGCTCTAGCTAGACCCTTAAATCCCGTCTACAAGCTGGGTGCTCGACACATATTTTTTCTTGATGTCTAGCCAGGCGTGTCTGCTCAAAGCATATACATTTATGACAACGGGAGTCACACCATTATATAAGCTCACTTACCTGAAGCGGAAGAATGAATTGAACAATTAATGACCTGAAATCCCAAAAAAATATAATCACTAAATTGTTTTGAAATAAAATAATATAAACATATTTTTAATATCATAAAATAGAAAATATAGATTTAATTAAAACAGTGCAAAACGGTCAGAACGAGGTCAGAACGAGGTCAAGTTCAGTTATGTTATGTCATGATCAAGTACGTTACTTCATTTCATTTATGTTATATGTCAAGTTCAATTATGTTATGTCATGATTGCATTTATGACATGTGGATGCATGTTATTATGTGAGTTTCCTTACTGAGTATTTTAAAATACTCATTCCCCCACAGTTAATTATGATGCAGGTGGTGATGGCGAGCAGCATGAGTGGGAGACTGTCATAACCAGTTAGATCAGATGAATTTATGTTTTCAGTTTATGATTTGATTAAAAACTTAGGAAAACGTTTTCTGTTAAACTTGGTTATTCAAGTAGTTTATTTTACGATATGATTTTCTACGAATTATGATGAGTGAAAGTTTCATGGATTATTTTACGATATGATTTTCTACGTTATTTTAGAATTTAATTCAGTTTTTTGATGTTTTATTAATTATGCATTTAAGACCCTTTATCGCTTTTGCTATTTTATGATTAAGGTTCCGATCATGGATAAGTTTAATGCTTCCGCTATTTAAGGTCAGAGTTTTTTCCATCATGGTAAATTACGAATTTTCAATTTGAGAATTTTCTCAAAATTAGGGTTTGTTTCGAATTGGAGATTTCAAAATTGTGAAATTATACGTATGTTTAACCATCGGGGATCGGGGCGTCATAATCTCGTTAGTCATTACTTTTTGTTTAATCCTGAATGATGGGCTGGAGCACCTCGCCAGTCATCACGTTTTGTTTAATCCCGACTGGTAGGCTGGAGCACCTCGCCAATCATCACGTTTTGTTTAATCCCGACTAGTGGGCTGGAGCACCTCGCCAGTCATCACTTTTTATTTTTCCTTCGTCGCACGCCGTAGAGGAATTGATCCTTCAAGACTTGTATGATTCTCAGAAAATCATTAGCAAATATTTCTACAATATGCTCCATTTTTCCAAAGTAGATTCGCTAAAAAAAGTCCTTATAAGAGGTTAATCCTAAATAAGAAGATTATTTAAGTAGAAGAAGAAGACCTCTTATATGACCAATGTCGATGCGTACACGATCTTTGTCGTCTGTTACACCGAGGAGGAGGGCCGAAGACAACCGAGCCTTCTATTTCTCAAGCTGCTGCCCTTCATTTCTTGTTGGGGCTTGGAACTAGAGGGTGGTTGCCCCACCTAAGGGCCTCCAACACCTAAGTAAGTATTAGTCATATTTTGACATAATTTCTTTTTGTTGGTAGATGTATTTATACTTGAGTCTTCAGGTGGGAGGAAGCGTGTAGAAGAATTCATTTGGAGGAGTGCTAGGAAAGCTTTGTGAGACACAATGTAATACCCAAGTAATATTTACAACCCCCACTCACACCATATATGCGCATACACCTTAAGCCACCCCATTTATTTTCGCTCACACCACGTGTTCTCTCTCAACCATTTTCCCCCCAAATCTCTCTTTTGTTTATCTCAAGCTAATCCTTATAACCACCTACAACTCTCCCTCCCCTTTCTCCCATTTTCTTTTATATTCACAAGCCTTCTCCATTTTATTTTACTACACATCTCTAATTCTTTTGCAGTTTTCTTCACCCAACGAAAACCCCTTTTGCTTACTACTTCATCTAGTTTCTTATTCAACAATTATACTTCATTAATCAAAGTAAATGATTTCTTGTTTCTTCTCTTTAATTTTCTCTTTCTTTTCTCTAATCAACTTAGATTTTGATCAATTCATTGAAGAATCAATCTGAGTTTATTTTTCTTCTCCTCTAATTTTTCCAGCAAGCTCTCTGTTCCATCTTCTTTTCGTTCTTCTTCTTTGTCTCGTTTTCCATTTGTTCTGCCATCAATTTAACGTAACCAATTCTTCTCTATTTCTTCATTCTTTTCTCATTTCTCATGCTTTCAACCTTAATATTTTATTCAATGTTTATATTATATCCAATTCTGGATTTTTCTCAATTTTTCAGCGATAGGCATTTTGTTCATCTCTGTTTCCGGTATTGCCGTCACATAGTTGTTGTGTATCGATTTTGGTAAGCCCTTTATGTTTTTCTCTCCTTTTGTTTCGGTTATTTATTCCTATTTCTCTTGATGATTTCTCACTCTCAAATTCTGTTATTTTGGTAGCCCTTCGATCATTTTCATCAGATCGTAGTTGTTCGTCTTGATCGTTATTGCGTTCGGTAGGTTTATTTCTTTTCTTTCTATTTTCTTTCATTGTTCATTTATGTACTACCTGCTACTATGTCTTGTGATCCAATTAATCCTGACCCGACCATGGTTTACCCGGACCGAACAGGTTCATCCGAACAAGATCAAAACCAGTCCAGTCTAAGCTAACACAGAATCATTTCAGACCAGACCAAACTGGACCACCACCACATAACCGAACCGGTTCAGACCACCTAAACCAAGTTGAACCGGTCTGAACCACTTGATCAGTTTGCACCCGGTTCAGTTTCATCCCCTTTCTGACCTCGCTCGCCCTCCTAGTTAATTTAATAATTGTAGTTATTATATGATTATTTTGTGTTCAGGGATCCTTGGATTTCAGGTCATTAGTTGTTGAATTTATTCATAGCAATCCAGGTAAGTGGATTTACATAGTAATTCAGTTTATGTGTTATAAGTGTTAGCTTATATAATGTAAACTTATTTTTGTTATTTCTTTATGTTGCTCAATCTTATGATCAAGTGTTTTATTTATTTTTCCATATCACGATGAAATTATTCACCATGTTATGTATGATAATATTTTGAGTTATGCACGTAATAGATATATCATTTATGTTTATGAATAAGTTATATGTTTACTCATGTATATGTGATAATGTGAATTATGAATCTTAACTCAAGTAAAGTGAAAAGTAAACAAGATGTAGACTTAGTCATATCCCTTGGTTATCAAATAACTAGATTGTTCACGTCATGTTATCAAGTTATATGGCTGGGTATCACCATGTTCATGTGATCGTCCTTAAGGTTCAAATAACTTTAAGTGACATCAAGTTTCAGGACACCCAATCTGTCATGTTCACGTTCATGTTACAAGTTCAAGTTCAAGCGTGAATCAATTCTGGTTATATTGTTAATTGGGGAATATGTCTAGTCAAATTATGATCATGCAAATACAAGTAACATCAAGTATAAGTACAAGTTCAAGTTATATGTTAACCATGAAATCATTTGTTATTATAAGTATTTTATGTGATTTTAATGGAGAAGTGAATGTGTTAAATTAAATTTTCATGAGTTAGAAATGTTTACATTTATGTCATATAAAACTTATTAGTATGTGAATTTACTTACTGAGTATTTTTAATACTCACCCCCATAGATGATTGTGTTGCAGGTAATCGTGAGCAGCAGGAGTGAGGAACTGCCATAGCAAGCATGATTATGATTTCTATGTTAAATTATAACGTTATGATTTCAGTTATTTCAGAAATTTATGAATATTCATGTTTAACTTTCATGTCTTATGGATTTACATGCTTCCATTTATGACAGTTTAATGAATTATTTATTTTAGTTTAATAAGTTAATATTCTCTTAAAATATTTTTCCGCTTCCGCTATTTATAGATAATTAGGGCAAGATTAGGATTTTCAAATGAATTGAGGCTTTTTTTAAATTGTAATATTACAAGTATGTTTAACCTTCGGGAATCGGGGCTTTACACAATGTATGTCCTGATTGCCTTTGATTAGATGGGAGGAGGCGACCTTGACATAAAACGTTCAACATTAAATGTCCAAATAATTGGACGGAGGCTATCCTGACATCCTGTCATTGCAATTGGACCTGTCGAATGCCACTTTCGGTCCAATTGCAATGACAGGATGTCAAGATAGCCTCCGTCCAACTATTTGGACATTTAATGTTGAACGTTTTATGTCAAGGTCGCCTCCTCCCATCTAATCAAAGGCAATCATGACATACATAGTAATGCTGGTCTTGTGCTCGTGGTTATCCGAGCTCCCTTTGTGCACCATATCCATGATTTTATTTTTGACCCCGTCTGTCTGACCCGAGCATCCTCAGTACTGATAAGGTGAGATCAGTCCATTTTCTCCAAAACTTTCCT
Source organism: Datisca glomerata (assembly GCA_003255025.1). Taxonomy (NCBI): domain Eukaryota; kingdom Viridiplantae; phylum Streptophyta; class Magnoliopsida; order Cucurbitales; family Datiscaceae; genus Datisca; species Datisca glomerata. Next base: position 1,217,944 of record QANY01003934.1, read on the forward strand.
TCAGTGAGGGCCTCCTAGTACGGTGTAACACACGTCGTTGGGTCATTCTGATCGATAAAACACCCATAACAGTTCCCCCCAGTCGACGACTTGGGTGGCTTCATCTATTCGGGTCTGAAGACTTCATTGTTCGTGCTCTGCGTTGATTTAATCATTTTGTCATGAGTTGTTCATTGTGTGTGTGTCACTTCACCTTCCACGCAATTTAAATCCATTAGTATCTCGGGAGTGGAGGCATTAATGGTGTGTGGATGCACGTGAATGAGCATGACTTCTTATCACTTCGTGTTGTTTCGTCCCTACCATTGATTGGATGACGTTTATTCTTCTGAGATCCTCTCGTTGATCTATTAAACAACCGCTTACTAGCCGTAGGATGGTTCCAGTGGTTGTTGTCATGGTCCTTTTAAATGCCCCATTAAATGAGCAACTTTCTTTTAGGCATATAAATAGGCGATTTCCCTTTCCTCCTCTGGCTACACTATTAATATCTGTTTTACCTATTTCCTGTAGCAAACATACTTCAACTAGATAGGGTTTTTTTCCTTAGTTGAGCTTTAACTTGGTCTAGATGAGACCTTTATCCTGAGATGTGTAGTTATTCTGACTATTATGTCCATCGTAGTATCCTATGAACTTTCACTAACTCGAGCTTGTGATCCCGAGCTGGAATAAGCCTTCAAAGGCCTTGATCCATTTTGGTGAGCTTTATCTTATTCAATGGGTTTCCTTTTTCATAGGTCGGGGATTGGACAGACCTGGCATGATCTTTATGAAGCCTTCCGAGTGTGCTCCCATTTGGGAGGCCTGGTCGGGCGAACCTTCCTCACATTGGGGGTTTTCACTTTGACATTTAGTCGAGCATGCCCTCTTCTAGTCGTGCTTTTTCTTGGTCTAGCAATAAGGTGAATTTATTTTGTTTCTGGCTAAAGGACTTTTCTTTTATTAACTATCTAAGTGTTCTTGCTCTAGAAGAATCCTTGTGTCGAAACGCTCACCAGAGGGCCTTATCCTTATCTTTCGAGCTACAGTGCTCGGTAGATATCTTTATCACTGGTGTCGAGATTACCTTCGATGAGGTTTTCCCTTAACCTTATCAGACGGGCATGGCTGCTCGGCGGTCATTAATTTCCTTGGTCTAGCCTGGTGGGCCTGCCCTGGCTAGACCTTTATTCATATCTGCGAGCATGAGTGCTTGGCAGACATCTTTTTACCTTGATATCTTGTCGAGTTTTTCCTATTCTGGCCAGAACCTTAATCCCGTTTGTGACCTCGAGAGACATAATTTTACCTTATCTAGCCATGGTTTCCTGCTTTCACTAGATCCTTAAATCGCGTCTGTGAGAATGCGTGCTCAGTAGCCCGCTTTGGCTAGATCTTGAACCCGTATGCGAGTGTGAGCACTTGGCAGACATCTTATCTCAATGTCTAGCCAGGTGGTCCTACTCTGGCTAGACCCTTAAATCTCATCTGTGAGCATGAGTGCTCGATAGACATCACTTTTTACCTTGATCTCTAGCCAGACGTGTCTGCTCTAGCTAGATCTTTGATCCCGTTTGTGAGCTGAGATGCTCGACAGACATCATTCTACCTTGATATCTAGCCATGTTTTCCTAATATAGAAAGATCCTTGATCCCGTATGTGAGCATGAGTACTCGACATACATCTTTCCTCGATGTCTAGTCTGGCGGGCCTACTCTAGCTAGACCCTCAAATTTCTATCTATGAGCATGAGTGGTCGACAGACATAAATTTTTTCCTTGATGTCTAGCCAAGCATGCTTGCTCTAGATTTCCTTCGGTGAGGGTCATTCACATCCTCTCACATGGGATTCGTGTCCTCACTCGGCTCGTGGGCCTGTATACCAATTTTGGCATGGTCTTCATCCTTCCGTTTCACTCAATATGGGATGTGGGAGCTGGGAGTTGTCCAAACCCAGATTCCTATTTTAATTTGAGGTGCAGGATTGACGCAGGGCTTTATATTTCAACTAGGAATGTCCATTGTCCTATTTACCCGTGGCGTGTGGCTTTTCTTGATCTGTGCTGGAGCCTTGTAAAATTGTTGGTGGCCAAAAAAGGGCACCAAGGAGTAGGGTGGGGGTGTCCCACCAATATTTTTCTCCATCTTCTGAGGCTGCTCACATGTTGCATCTAGAGGATCCCTCGGGGGTCTTTGCCATCGTTCGCTCTCTGGCGGCTTTGCTCGCTTCCTTCATCTTCCAGGAATGACCTTAATAAGAACCTTACAAATGTAGAACATGGCCACCCGCCGCCTAATTTTATTTTAGTCTCGATTTTCTTGAGGGATTACCTTTGTCTGGCGAGCTCTCGAACGTTATGGCTCGAGCGTGGATTGTCATGCCCTTTCTTCTTTCTCTGGTCACCTTAGGGGATGTAAGCACCATACTTTCTTTCTTCATCACGTAATCGACATAGAAACTGAAAGTTCTCCCACCAGGGGTAAGGATGATTTCTCCCTCTCGTCATGGGCTTCATCGGCATAGGATGCGAAGACCACTCTCTCTTTTTTTGGGAGAGGAGGGTTTTCAAGCACTTAAAATAGGGATGATTTACCATCATCCCCCACAGACGCTGCCACCTGTTGATGCTGAAGACTTCAACAGTAATCCTTGAGAACCCTTTCGGATAGAGTTCCTTGCCACCTTATCGTCTGTATAACGCAAATAAAGAACTCAGCGGTAAGGACCTGGTGGTGGTTGCCCCGCCTAAGGGCCCCTGATGCCTAAGTCAACATTAGTCGATATTGCGGCATAATATCCTTAGGGGAGAGTAGAAATATCTCTTTTTTTGTTGGTAGATGTATTTATACTTGCGTCTTCGGGTGGGAGGAAGGGTATCGAAGAAGCCCTTCAAAGTTGTGCTGGGGAAGCTTTACGAGACCCAATGTCTGTCCTAATTGCCCTTGATTAGACGGAATGGTGGCGACATTGACATAAAGCATTCAACATTAAATGTCAAAATGCCCAGACGGAGGCTACGATTAGACTTGTTGAGTGCTACTTTCAGCGAGTAATGTGGTCATGTGCTCGTGGTTATCCGAGCGCTCTTTATGAACTCCATCCCCACTCTTACTTGTGCTCGGGTTTGTGCGACCCGAGCATTCTCAGTACTGACTAGGTGTGATTGATCCTTTTCCTCCAAAACTTTCTTTCATCAGGGGCCTCCTAGTGCGGCATAACATGTGTTGTTGGGTCATTGGTGGTCAGAAAAACACCCATAACACTACCCAATTAAAGTCTCTAGAGGACCCCACATGGTGATATTGGCCAAAATCAGAGCCTAATTAATGAGAATTCTTCGTTATAATGGCATAGGAGATTGAGACATATCTCCATAGAGAGAATCAAAAGATTAGTCGATGATGGAGTTCTAAAAACTCTTACATTTACTGATTTTGGTACTTGTGTGGACTGCATCAAGGGAAAGTAGACCAACAATTCCACTGAGCGTGCCAGAAGAAGTTTTAAAATTTTAAAGATTGTACACACTGATATTTGTGGAAGTTTACTACTCAATGTCTGAATGATCAAAGATATTTTATCTTATTCATGGATAACCCATACTGAATTTATATATCACTATCTTCTCTTCAAAATAAGGATGAAACTCTAGATTCTTTTAAAATTTATAAATAAAAAGTAAAGAAACAAAAGAAAAAGAAAATTGAGGTATAAAAAGTGACTTGAAAAAATGATAATCTCATAGCTTTAGTGTGGCTTGAATCTTTTTTGTTGACCCTCCAAATAATATATGATAGATTGACTCTGGTTCTTCAATCTATATTATCAGTACCATGCATGGCTTTCTCAATCTAAGGAAGTCGAAGGAAAATGAACGAGGCATCTATTCGGCAATCTGATGCTTTTGAAAGTTGAGGTTGTGTGGAGTTTTTTTACTTATTTTTAAATATGGATTTGTTTTAGATCTTGAAAAAAAATTTATACTCTGTCACTTTCAAGAATTTAAGTTTTTGTTTCTAGACTTTACACTTTTAAATTTAGATTTTTGTTTGATGATGACATTTTTAGTGTTTCAACAAAGAAAGTTCTTGTTTGTGGTCGAAAATTTTTTGATAGCTTATACAAATTTGAGTTAGACCCCACATGGTGATATTGGCCTAAACCGGAGCCTCATTAATGAGAATCTTCATTATAATGGCATAGGAGATTGAGACATATCTCCATAGAGAGAATCAAAAGATTAGTCGTGATGGAGTTCTAAAAACTCTTACATTTATTGATTTTGGTACTTGTGTGGACCGCATCAAGGGAAAGTAGACCATCAATTCCACTGAGCGTGCTAGAAGAAGTTCTAAAAATTTTTTGATTGTACACTGATATTTGTGGAATGTTTACTACTCAATGTCTGAATGATCAAAGATATTTTATCTTATTCATGGATAACCATACTGAATTATATATCACTATCTTCTCTTTATAATAAGGATGAAGCTCTAGATTCTTTTAAAATTTATAAATAAAAAGTAAAGAAACAAAAGAAAAAGAAAATTAAAATCATATGATCAGACGAGGGTGGAGAGTTCTATCATCTGTACATAGAAAATGGACGATGGCATGGTCCATTTGCGTAAGGTTTCTTCATTAAGAATGTAAAATTACCCAATTTTTGTATGCCTCGCACACCATAGCAAAATGGTTTTGCTGAAAGAAGGAATATAATGTTAATAGAAATGGTAAGAAGCATTATCAGCAAATCTAGTCTTCCTTTATCCTTATGGAGTGAGGCCCTAAAAAGGTAATGTATATCTTGAATTGGTTTCCATTTAAGGGTGTTTCAAAATCATCCATTGAGTTGTGAAATGGATGAAAACCTAGTTTAAGCCATTTACACATTTGGAGATATCTTGTAGAGGTGAGGGTTTACAAATCCTCACATCAAGATATTACATCTAAGGATCATAAGTGGGTTTTTCATTGCCAATGATTTGATTTCTATATGATATTGGTTTTACTGTCTTTCGCATATTTCTAGACAGTTTACTTGAGACTAGAAACGCTAGATTTCTTGAAGATCATCAGTCTAGTGGGAGTTCCTTACCTCTTAAGGTAGAATTTGAGGAAGCATGAGATTCAATTTAGTTGTCTACAGACAATAGGCAATTGGTAGTTCTTCAATGAAATCAACTAGAGATCTTTGAAAAACAACCAACTCCAGAGCAACTGATTCAAGATGAATCAACCCATGAACATACACAAAATACAATTGAGAGAGTAGACTAAAAAAGATCTTCTATGGTAAGGAAAAATCGACAATTTCTAGTGATTATGTTGTATTTCTCTAAGAAGTTGATGTTGACATCATATCTACAAATGATCCAACATCATTCTTTAAAGCCATGAATGGTGATAATTTTGCATATTGGTATGATGCCATGAAGGAAGAGTTGGAATCTATGGCTAAAAGTCAAGTCTGGAATCTTGTTGAGTTACCAAAACGAGCTACAACCATTAGTTCTAAATGGGTTTATAAAACCAAAAAGGTCTCATAGAGTAAAATGGAGAGATATGAAGATAAACTTGTAGCCAAATGTTTCACTCAAAAGGAAGGCACTGTTATCATGAAACCTTCTCTCAAGTTTTTAAGAATGATTCATTCAAGATAATCATGGTTTTAGTAGGTCATTTTGATTTAAAGTTACATCAAATGGATATCAAAACTATGTTCTTGAATGAAGATTTAGAGAAGGAGGTATACATGTCTCAGCCTGACGGTTTTACTCTTGAGCACGAAAGTCGGTTAGTTCGCAAGCTTAAAAGATCTATATATGGACTAAAGCAGGCCTCCCGTCAATGGTATAAGAAGTTTCACAATGTTGTTACCTCATCGGTTTCTCTGAGAACATCATTGATTAATGCATAGACCTTAAGGTTAGTGAGAGTAAATATATATTTTTAGTTCTATATGTGGATGAAATTTTACTTGCAAGCAAGTATTTGGGTTTACTCTATGAGACAAAACATTTCATTTCTAAGAACTTTGAAATGAAAGATTTGGGTGAAGCCTCATTAGTCATTGGCATAGAGATTCAAAGAGATAGATCTCAATGAATATTGGGACTATTTCAAAGGGCCTACATTGAAAAGGTTTTAGAGAGATTTAAAATGAATGACTATTCTCTTACAGTTGCACCTATAGTTAAAGAGGGTAAGTTCAACAAGATTCAACGCCGAAATAATGAATTGCAACAAAAATTGATGGATAACATACCATACTCATCTACAGTTGGCAGCCTAATGTATGCACATGTCTGTATGAGACCAAATATCAAATTTACAGTGGGCATGCTAGGTAGATGCCGAAGTACTCCTGATAACATTGGAGTGCTGCTAAAAAGGTTATAAGGTACTTACAAGGATTATAAACTTACTGCTATACACCCTCATCATCTGAACTAGTTGTATATTCAGATTCAAATTTTTCTAGATGAGACACAAGAGAGTCAGCTTCGTGATATATTTTCCTTCTTGCTGGAGGTGCCGTATCTTTGACAAGTGTCAAGCAAACCATTATTACTTCTTCTACTATGATGCGGAGTTCATTGCATGCTATGAAGCTACTACACAGGCACGATGGTTAAGAATTTCATGAAGGATCTCAAGATTGTCGATTCTATAACGAGAACATTTGATAATTCGACTGCGGTTTTCTTCTTCAAGATAATAAAAGTGGAAGCCGAAGCAAGTATATTGACATCAAGTATCTTGTTGTAAGAAAGCGTGTGAAAGATGAAAAAGTGTTTATTGAACACATTGGTACCGAACTAATGATTGTGGATTTCATGAATAATGGATTGCCGGCAAAACAATATAGAGATTACGGGGGAGCCTTTGGGTCTTATTAGCTCATTTTTAGAATAAAGTATTTCTTTTATTTATGTACACATAAAGATTTCATATCCATTGAGATATATAAAGTTGGAGCCGAATGACTATAGGAAGACCATTCATAATGTTAATTTCTCATAAGGTACTCACTTAGAGATACCATACATGTTATACATGAAAGAAAATGCACATTTAAGAGTATAACCACTATAATCCATTTTTTTTAGATTCTTTAATTAAGGGGAAGTTTTTCAATTACTAGATTTCTTCGATAGTTATAATATGGTTACAATCACTGACAAAGATAGGTATGCCACGTGGGCCAATTAATAGAATGTTATATTCACGTCTCTATTAGGAGATTTAAAGTGGGTCATATATCACTTATCCTATTTTTAAAAACTTAATACAATATATATATTTATCTAAATACTCGATGTATATAAAATTTAAAGTGATGAGATTAAGGATAACTATTATATAATAGTGAGATACAATTAAACAACTAACTAAAAAATAGAGATCAAGTAGTTGAGAAATCATGATTTCTTTGATGAGAGAAAAGGATTAAGTTCAAACACTTAAATGAGAGTCACTGAAATAACTTATAAATACCTACATATGTATTCCATCAAGTATGATACATAAGCTAGAAAATCTTTTCTATTATTCCTGTGATTTATTATTATTCGTGTTCAAATTATGGTTAGAAGTTAATTTTAGTATATTTGAATTTCTTACAATTTTTCTCCTTTTCGTCGTGGTCCTGTTATTTCTTTGTAACCGGCAAGTTCTATTTCTTGGATGGTTTTTCAGCTGTTCTGTTGTGTTATGTTCTTTAAATATTCCTTTTCAGTTTTCAATACATTTAACTAAATGAATTACTCTTGTTTCAATTGATAAGGTTATTGGAAAAAACAATGTACTTCTAATTATAGCGTATCTTGCAGCAAATTGTACTTTTTTCCTACTAATATAATGGATGGAGAAAAAAGTTTCACCCACAGTCGCTACTGTGTGTATATGGGCAATTTTTCATTGTACGTAATTTTCAAAAGCGAAATGTGGAGTTTATGTGTATATGTCACCTCCCTAATCGTCATTGTGATCGATTGGAGATGGCTTAATAGGCAGCCATCCATATTATATAACTATTTTCTCTATTCATTATACGTAGAATATGTTCGGATATTAAAAAATATGAAAAGAAAAAGACTAATAACAGTGAGAGAAATTACAAAAAGGTGAAAACAGAAGTGGCGTGTCACCCCATAATCTTGTTAGAATTATTGTCTTAATTAGTTTGCAATTTGTGATGTGAGATCAAATTTATTGTCAACTCATAATAAATCTTGTGCACTATTGTCTTACATATCATTATTGATCATTATTTTAATCACTACTTTCTTCTTAGTACTCGAAAGGCAATTTTTTTAATGAAATTGTAATCTTCTTCTTTCAGCTATGTTTAGATCTTAAAAAATACGAAAGATAAAAATAAGAAAAATTTCATTTCCATTAAGATCTTTATTATGGCAATAATGTCTTTCAATTTGTCTCTTACTCCTCTTTTTTTCTCTTTCCTTTTTTTAAGATCGAAACAAAACCTTCATGTCCTTTTCTGAGATCAAAACATAGTCTTAGATCATGTTTTGATCTCGTCAAATATGAAGGAAAGAATGTTAGAATTGGCGGTGTCTCAAATTTCTTATTGATTAAGTTCGTTATTTCGTGGAGATATTTTTGGGAGAGATACTATGGTGCTTACTGAGAGGTAGTTCTACCCAAAATAAAGAATCATGTGGTGAGAAGTCTCTATCCTGCGAGATAGAAGGCAACCATAAGATGAGATAAGAGGGCTCCATCTTGGGAATGTATGCCTTATGATATTGAGAGACTCAGTCAAAGTACTTTTGGCATGCTAAAAAAGATTATCAAGCTAGTGGATTGGCTCTAGTCCGATCTAGAAGTGATGATTTTGTCCATTGTAACTTATGATTTTCAAGATATGATTTTGTGTGTATTGAATTTAAATTTGAGTGTTATAAAGTTTTGGGTCAGGTAATTGAATCGATGTTGAATATGTAATGCGATAATGATTAATGGGATAGCCGTGGATATAAGAAAATTAACTGTTAAAACATCATTTTGTTACATTTCCGTCATAAGAAATGATATTAGAAATGTTGGTCTGATTATGAATTGTTCAAGAATTTTTCATGAAGTTGGCAAAAAACTGAAGACTTGTTTCTGTCATGTGGTGTGTGGAGCGTGAGGTGTTTTGAGTGGATCTGATTTGATTTTGAGAGATTAACATGGGAGGTTAAGTTAGCTTGGTTGTTTATGGATAGTGATGGTATGTGATAGGAAGAAATGTTTCAGTGCATATAGCTATATTTTATTTTGTTGATTGTTTCGATGTTCGAGATTTAAGATGAGATTTGGTTTAAGGTGGAGATGCAGTAATTATGATTGTTATGGTGCTTATTGGTTTTCAATAAAATTCTTATTTAAAATAAGAATGTTGGAATTGGAGCGATTATAAAAATATAAGGTAATTTTGATGAAATTCCATCACTCTAGTTTGATAGAAGGTGAGTGGTTCTATTTTAGAGACTTAATTAGAGTTTCACTCATGCTAAACATAGTTTCAAAGTTAGATATTTGGATCTGGTCCGATCGAGGAGTGATTACTTTAGTTTAAACTAGTTATTTTTTTAAGGTTGTGTGTTGAGTCTAGAGTTAGGTGTAATGTGATTTTAGATTAGGTGGTTGACCCGATGTTAAATATATAATGTGATAGTGATTAATAAGATAATTGTAGACGAAGAAAAATTGACTGAATCACGTTAAAAATAACATGTTATTATTATTTATTGACAATTCTGTTATAATAAAAGAAAAGTGAAAAAAGAAGAAAAAATTTAAAAGAAGAAAAATAGAGGAGAAATATTCAAAAATCATTTTTTTTAATATCTATTTTCCTCTCCATGTTTCAAAACCTCCAAACAATATATTATACAATAATGTCTAACTTTTTTTTTCTCTTATTTCCAATTATAGTCTTAGGGATCTCGAAAATATGAAGGAAAGAAAAGTGAGACGAAACGTAAGATGAATTATAGTAAAAATGAAAATAAATTATTCATATGATAGAAAACATTCATATCACTATTTCTTCTTTTTGTTTAAATTTGGCGGTGCCTAAAATTTCTTGGCAATTACGTTTAGGGAGATTTTATAGGGAAATGTTTTATTGTGATATTGTATTGAATGACAATCATATTTTGAATAGGAAAGTTAAGCTTTTGTGAGATTATAAATATTTGATATGTAAAATATTTGATGGTTCTGCTTCTAGAGAGGGTGAGAGCATGTTCTATCCTAAATGGAACATCACGTGATCATGAGATTCTATTTCACGAGAAATATGATATCTTCGAAATGAGAAATTATTCTATCAAGAAAGGGGTCCCCATACTATTCAAAGACTTAGTAAGAGGAATTCGCTCGTGCTAAAAAGAGTTTCCAACCTAAAAGATTGGATCTAATCCAAGCTAGGAGTACTATCTTTGGTTTAAACTAGTTAAGGTTGCCAAATGTCCAAGATGACATTGGCCATGCTTTGGAGTTCAATGCCATCAAGATATAGTTACGATTTAGTGCGTTGGATTTAGTTGTGGGTGTGATGAGAGTCGAGTAAGGTGGTTGTGTCATTTTCGTGGTATGCAATGAATGAATTGACATATGTGATGGCCGTGGATGCAAGTAAATTAGTCGAACGACATAACAATATCATTTTTTATGTTTATGATCTTCTATTACATCTCTCCATAATTCTGACTATAAACAATGGAAATACAATCATATTTACATTTTTCTCTCATTTCCCTATCAATTTTTAAAATCTAACTAAACAATCTTAATAAATATTTTACTAAAAAAAACCCTTCATAAATATTTATCCTCCTGTTCTTGGGAATTGCAAATTTTATACGGTTTAAAGTTAAAGTAACTCGGATCATAATCTCACGCGAGTCAATGTTAGAACTAAAATTCATATATGTCAACTCAACTCAATGAACTCATAATGAGTACTCATAGTACGTGCTCTAGGTAAAACAATAGTGAACTTCCAACCAGTGAAACAAACCCACATTTTTATTTATCTGAACATATACCCAATAGCATGACTATTGGGCAAAGATGAAAGATAACATAGGTGTAATATTTTATTTGACCTAACAAATACACTATATCTAAATCGAAGGGAACTTTATCATCGTTTTGCAGGACTCCAATGGCAAATTAGGACAACTAACAGCTCTGGAACCGGAAGAGTCCACACATAAGAAAATCTGTGAGAGCTGAGGTTCACCTTCTGTATTTTCATTGCATAAGATTATTGGAGCAAACCCAACTCTTTTCTTGATGACATTATATACTGTACTAATATTGTAAGAATCTCCATTCGGTTGTATTCCTGTAACATAATTTACTCAAAACTATTAGATACTATATTTCATATTTCATTAGAAATAGGACAAGTGAGTTGATTTACCTCCAGCTTTAAGCTTCTTAAGAAGGTTGACTTTGTTTTTCAGCTTCAAAGCTGTCTTGAAGTACTTTCTCTGGTCATGAAAGTCAGAGCAAGTCCCATATTTTGCCCATGTATGTGCCCAATGGAAAAAAACATCGCTGGTAGGGCAATCCAATGATGGCCAATTCTTCTGCAGACTTTTGGTGAGACGTGATATCTGTTTCATGATTGTCATGAATATTGAATGATCACGTGATAAACAATACTTATAGACCAGGTGAGGATGAGCTCATGCTCATAGCTAAAGCAGACTAATCAGCTTGTAGCACGTGTGAGAAGTAGATGATGATAATAATAAGTTTTGCACTTTTTAATGAAGAATCATTCTTAATAATACTGCTAGAATCTATTGTTTCTTAACTTAGTATAAATTAAATTAATTATAATATGTGAGACGAGTTAATTGATAGTCTACGTCAGTGGTGATTAGGAACTCATTCTCACCTATTTAGGAGTCAAATATTATCATAAGATTAATTAAAATTAATATAATAATTGACACTTGCGACAAAAGTGTTTTGTGTATTCAAAGTTGACCTTTCCAAAAGGACCCATCACGTGTTTCTTTAAATATAATTAAAGATGTCCATTTTTATTTAATATTCACGTCACTTGTCTATCATTCACACCCTCGAATGTCATACATCGAGTATTAAGAAGTTTTACAACATGAATTAGGTAAAGTCGTTATTTTTAACACTTAGGGGGAATATGACCCCAAATAATGAATTGCACGTAAGAGAATTCAAGCCTTAAACTTAGGAGGGAGTAAACTTCTAAGTTCAAGGCTTTCAGCAGTCAGACTAACCCCCTGTTCTATGTGCTTTTGGGATAAAAGAGGTTTAGGAAGTAATTTAGTCATTTAAAGATGCTCTCACAAACCCATTAAATGTTCTTAACAACACATTAAACAACGCCTAGAGAAGAAGAATTTGATTTAAACCAGTCATAATTTAAAACACTTACTATCCCAAAATATTTACTACAGTATTTTGTATGCAAAAATCTTTGAGTAGAGTTTGATATACCTCAGCTTGTTTGAGAGGGCTATGAGGATCACAAAAAGTTGGAGTTTTGCCGCGTCTTTTACCAGGAAAAAGTCCACGAATGATGAAATCAGTTTCTTGTTTTCTTGTGGTTTGATAGCAACAACCCGTTTCTGCGTTACAACGTGATGCCGGCCACTGCATCAACAATAACATTATTAACCTACTCTTTAAGTAAAAAAAAAACTTCTGTTAGTTTAGTTTAGAATTCTCTCAATCCACACTCACCTGTTGACCAAAATAGAAAAAGTCAAGATTATTTGAGAGACAAACAACCGAAAGCCATTGTATCATCAAAAGGTGGAACAAAATTGAAAGAACAGTCTTCATTTTTGCTTATTAGCCTTCAAAGTGGATACACTATGTGACTAATATCAGAGAACTTAAAAGTGAATTTTTTTGCAGTGTCTGATAAGAGCATTTATAAGCAGAACTCGAAACTCTTTGCAAATAAATAATAAACCAATTGACACTGCTTCATTACCTCATTGCATCAAATATCAGATATATATTGTTTAATATTTTATGATGCAGTCTATTATCAGATACATTGGTCTAATGTTTTGTAACATTTTTCTTGGAATTATTAAAAGGTCATTATGTCCAACTAGAAACCTGATGTGTTTTTATTATAAATCATATTAACAATGACACGTGGAGCCACAAGGCAGAGATTCTAATTATAAATGAAACATGTCTACTCAATACCAAATATAATCATAATGTTTAATTAAGATTTATATGACATTTAAGCTTGATGGGTCCAAAAAGGTAACTAACCTCTTTTGCTTGGTTTTTATGAAGAAATTATCTCACATCGGCTGAGTATAAGTATTGGATTAAGAATATAAGCTTAGAGCAACTGTCAACTCTTAAGTTAACTTTTGAGTTGAGTTATGCTCTAAAACATTCAGTCTCCTTAAGCACCACAAGATACATACATAAATATATATATATACACACGAGGGGAGAGAGAGAGAGTATGCTGAAGTTACAATCGTAATAGCAAATGATAATCTTAAATACAATTTATGCTGAATTAACCATAGCAATACCAAATAATAAACCGTAGGTGTTAATGTACTTCTTTTTTCGATAAAGAATAAAAGATCCATTAGATGAATTATTAGTCTCTGGTTTGGAACCGACCTTCAGTTTCCAGTATTTTGTTTTGTGAAGCATAAACAAGATATGAAAATCTAAGCAGGCAAGACAATATGTGTTTAATAACTTCAACAAAACTTTATATTCAAGTAGACAGTTTCAAGGAGCTAAGGGAAAACTCGGACCTCAATGGACAGAGGAACCCAGTTTCAACAGCTCCGCAAAGTCTACATAGATTGCGCATACCATGGGCAGTGAAGATCAAGGTTGTTCATTATTCACTGAAATTTTCCTCCAAGCCATATCCTGGTTTTGTTGACATCAAGAAACTTATCACGGAAACTTATCGTTGGAAAACAACCACATCGCCTGCAAAGAGAAACAGAGAGAATGAGTTCTTCTGTACAATCATGCAATTAGAAGGAAGAGTAAAAGAGAATAGTACTGTTCATGGTTAAGTAGTGTACCTTTGTTTTTCTTTTCAGTTGTGAGGACTTCTTGTTCTCTCATTTTGTTTAGAATATCGTTCCTTTTTTGAATTTTCCGTTTCTCATAAAAAAATGTTGACTTGAGTACTGAAGCACAATGTTCAAATGTAAATATTGAAACTGGGCATACTTTCAAATTTCCAACCTAAGCTTCCAAATAAATACATGAGTCTAAGTGAATGGAGTTTCCAGTTGTATAGCTGCATCTTCTTTGTATTATATTGGCCAAAAAACCCAGCCACGTACATGTGTTTCCAATAGCAACATAACTACCAAAGCAATATCTTGAATTTGCACATTAAATGGATACCGATAAGACCGTAATATTTCTGCACTACAAGTTTCCGAAGCAGACTATAATGCTGAGAATGGTATATGTAAACGTGAATGCAACAGTGGCATGCCTTCATTAACAATGACAGAAAACTAGTTGCTAGTCATAGCCAATGTGAGAAACTCTGCCATAACAATGAGCTTTCATTTCTGGTTCAAAAATTTTCTAACAAAAATATCTGTCAACCGCATATCACGTCCTTGAACTACCAGAAATCCCCGCAAGAGCACTTTCCATCCTTGAACTGATGGAACCGTTGGATATCCCTAATAATTATCTCCCTGTAAAATATCGATGATATAAGTTTAGCAGCATTGTGACAATCTCCACAAATCCGAAGATTCTTTACAACCCGAATCGTTGTACCAGGAGGAGTATTTAACAGTCCATAAGCAATGGCCAGCTTCTCACTGTGATATCTAAGTACAAGTTCTCTCTCTTTATTTTCCATGTCTGCATGATATACTAAAGAAATATCAGGAACATACCCAACCAACTTTATTTCTTTAATCAACTCATCAAGCGCTCGGTGCAACTCTAGAGAGAGAGAATGCACCCCATCCCCAGAGAAGAATTCATGTACTACATTGTTCACCTCTACAGAGCTACACCCAGGCACCTTCACTACTCCTCTATCTTTCATTAATTTCCTCAAATAATTCACATCTTCCCATCTCCCAGCTTTTGCACATAAGTTGGATAAGATCACGTAGTCTCCCCCATGAGAGTCGTCTAATTCAAATATTCGCTCAACTACCTGCTTTGCCAGTTCCACATTGCCATGGCTACTACAAGCTGATAACAAGGTGCGCCAGAGTATAGGTGTGGGCTTAATTGGCAACCCATCAATGAACTTATAAGCCTCCTCTAACCGCCCCGCTCGACCTAGCAAATCTACCATGCAACCATAATGCTTAATACCCGGATTAACCCCATACTTACTGGTCATACTACAGAAATATCCACAACCTTCCTCTACTAAGCCAGCATGACTGCATGCATACAAGAGGCCCAAAAACGTGATCTCATCCGGTTGGACGCCTTCCCTATCCATCTCTTCAAACATTGATATCGATATCGATCCAAATCCATGAGTTGCATACGCAACAAGCATAGCTGACCAAGCTTGTGTATCTCTCACACGCATTTCCTCAAACACGGACACTGCATCATGTAAGCTTCCACACTTCGCATACATGTCTATAAGAGCTGTATTTACTTTGACATATTTATCAAACCCATTCTTCTTAACATATTCATGTATCCATCTTCCCAAGTCTAATGCCCCTAACAAAGTACAGGAAGAAAGTACACTAAGCATAGTAACATCAGTCGGCTTAAGATTACTGGCTTGCAATTCTCTAAAAAGTGACAATGCCTCGTTAGGCTGACTTCTTCGAGCATAACTGGTAATAATTGAATTATAGCTGACAATACACGGTTCACTAATCTTATCAAAGACTTTGCGGGCTGCATCTACATCATTACAAGCGGTATACATATTTATGAGTGTTGGGCATACATATGTATTTTTGTCAATTCCAAGTTTGACAGCAAAGCAATGCAATTGTTTACCTTCTCTTAATGCTTTAGAGCTAGCACACGCCTTAAGAAGAGAAGGGAAGGTGTAATCGTCAGGAAGAAAACCAGAGCATAGAATTTGAAAAAATAGGGAAATCGCACGGAATGGAACACTAGAGCGAGCATAACCTCGCACCATGGTGTTGAAGACCACAATGTCTGGCTCATCAACTTGATCAAGCAGGTGGTGGGCATAGTCCATGGACGTGGCTGTGGGGGTGGCAGTGCAGAAATTAATGAGCTTGGTGAAGACTGATATGTCATTCTGGAGATGAGTTTTGATGGCGAAGGCCTGTATTTGCTTGAGCTCTTTGAGAGAGTTGCACTTTGGAATGAGAGACAGAGGGTGAGCTGTGATTGGGATATCACTTTCTGGAATTATAGAGTTGGATTTTGGGAGTGTCAAGTGGGTGATTGGCGGACTTGGGACTGCCATTGTAGGACTTTGAATTTGATCACTATTTGTTAGTCTACTGAAGATGAAAAACTGCGAATGGATAAGAAATTCTCAAGAAAATTGTAGTCAGCCGCAGCTTGCTTTCCCCCTACATACTGTTAGAATAAAGATAAAACCAAATCTTGCTGCCCGTTTCATGGGTCATTTGAAAACGACCTTTCACGAAAACTGAAAGCAAGGAAAACATGAATATACTTGCCAAGTAAAATTCCACAGTACAGATTGGTGTAAGATTGAATAATATTAAGAGATTGGACAGTATTTATACCGTCGGCATAAAAATTAAATCGTACTGATTAACACGGTGGATTATGATGTTATTATGCATTTTTCTTGTCATGTTTTTTTTCTTCATTTTTTGTCATATTGAACATTTACATGTTTTTGTCACATCTTTCCTTGTTCTAAACATTTTTTTACTATACTCTTTTTACACATTTTATATCTTTTCACTTTTTCTTTTTTTCTTTTTTTATTCTTTCTTTTCCGTAGTCATAAATTTTTTCTTCACTTATTATTTATGTATTCTTATCATATTGTTATTTATTTTGATAACATATATTCTTGGCTCATTCACTTATAATTAGAGTAACACATATATGTTTGAGTTACAATCATAACAATTAGATTTTAAATATTGTTAATTTAATTAATTAGTTTTCACTTAAAAAAGATTTTTATGATGGATTTTGAATATTTGGGATATCAATATTCTCAAACTACTGAGATGAGGAGCATTATTTTTAGACAGCGAGAACAATTCCAATAATATTTTGCTTCTTAAAAAAATTTAAACAGTGCATTATTTTTCAACATGGGCTGTGCCTTATCTTTGTATACAAAACATAACTCTCCTCACTAATTATTGGAGATTATCTATTTTGTTTTATTTTTATACAAAACATACCACATTCAAAAATTCATGATTCTTGGATAGCATTTTGATAAAATTGGATAGCTATTATAGACTGATAATATCTTTCATGCATACAAACCAACTATATATTTCTGTAGATCAAAATACTTTTAAATTACATGACTAATCACGCACTAAAATGATTGTGTCGCGGGCATGTTATGACAACTTGGCGACTCCATTGCGGAGACAATCGGTCTACCACTTTTAGATCGATTGAGAGTAAAGCCCAAAAAAATTTATCATATGTTATCCTTTTGTGTGTTTATTTGTTTACTTATTTTTATTTATTGTTTATCAGGTTATTATTAGTTGTATATCATTTGCTTTCTTTATGGTTTTTTTTTTACACACAGTTTCACTTCTTACACACATACATCAATCTTCTACATGGGCTTACTTTTTAGGATTAGCGAGAATAAATAGAGAATGCCTTCGTCGAATTTCGATTTTGCTGCAGGCTAATGAAAGTTTTTACTCAGGTCGACCTCTTGGGATACTGTTTAGGAGCTCATGTTATATTATTTGAAAAATAGGGTGGATAGCTTGAGAGGATGTTAAGAGTTTGACCCTAACCACATATCTAGATAACCTTAAATCTCACCCAATGGCTAACTGAAAACAAAAAATAGGGTTGTCGAAATGGTAAGTATGAGATGTTGAAATTATGTGATATCATTTAACTGTATTGATTTTTTTACGATCCATCATCACCACAATCATCATCATCACATCATCATCATTATCATAGATTTTATCATTTTCATGGTTTCATGCAACATTGATTAGTAGTGTTACCATTTTACCATAAAAGAAAAATAATCTTTAGTGACAAGTTATTCGTCTCTTCATACTTTTTTTAACATCATGCATTAACGCATTTAAATTCATGATTTGTCTCCAATTGTAAATTCATTATTTCCTTCATGCATTATAGGTTCATTACTTGCTTCATGCATTATTCGTCCATTCTATCCTTCATGCATTGTGAGTTCATTCATTCCTTCATGCACACATTAACCTAGATTATTTTGTTCATTTTTTAAAGAAAAGCTCACTAGTGAATCTCTATCATACTTAGAGAACACGATCTCAATCCAGAGTTATGGACGAGCAAGAAATAGAGCATTCATGAGAAAAAATGAGGTTCCAAGAGTTTATTGTTGTCACTAGGAGAAAATCAAGTACATAATTTCAGCAAAAAATTTGTCATCTCAAGAATTTCAAGATCTGCTGCTTAGAGATACCCCTCTTTATCCCTCTAAATATATTCTCACTAATCGGTTTCAACAATACCAATGGATATCCAAAAACATTTTATGCCTAACATGGGTAAGTCCGAGGATGCCTAGATGTAGTTTCAGAGCCCAATCTATTGGTGACAGTCAAACTATCGCTCCTCTAGTTGAAAATGTAAGTAATCTAGTCTTGATTTCTATTCTTAATGATGTGAAAATTAAAATGTTAAATTTTGAATCCTAAGGATCCATCAGCTAAGGAGAAGCTAGATTTACTAGAAAAAAAGTTGCATGCAATTGAAGGGTCGAATGTGTATGACACCGTCAATGCAATACATTTGTGTTTGATTCCTAATATGTCTATGACTCACAAATCAAATTAATAAAGTTTGAAACGTATGATGGTAGTACATGCCCGAGGAATCACCTTATGATGTATTGTAGAAAGATGGTTGCATGTGCATCTAATGACAAGTTGTTGCTTCACTCTTATTTACCTGATGGTCTAATATATCATTTTCTATATCAGTTGGAGAGCTTGCAAGATGAGTAATATGATATTTTATACTGTATTAATCATTAGGAAAAAATGAGAAGTAGGCTGAGATCCTTTTGTTTTAAATTAATCAGTAACCAGCTTCAGACTTCTCTAATTATAACATAACTTACTATAGTACCTTAAGCTCATTTTTTACAAACCTCAGCCTGACACATGCCTTTTACCCTTACAATTTTAATGCATACTTGTAAACATGCTTATATGGATAAATATGCTTAGATAAATAGGGATTGTTTCGAATGTCCACACCCAAATATGTGTATGTACGAATGAAGTCATTAAGTTAGGGATCAGTAGAGTCTACAAAGTTGGGTAAATCGATATGCCTCAACTAATTAGTAGTTCAAATAGCTAATTCAATTTCATGTAATTCGTTATGGTGTGCACGGACTGTAATACTAGACAATTAACCTTCTCTTAGTGAAGAATATTTCTGGATGAGATTGAAATAAATTTACTAGGTTTTGCTTTTGCTTTTACCATAAATGTTACAATGATACTTATACAATGATCTCATGTCATATGTTATACATGTAGATGCTAAAAATCTATTGTAGCTTTAAATGCCATGTGTCGTACTATGAACTTAATAATTCTAAAAAACAAAGAATAACTGACGAACAATTATCACGATACCGGTGTGATACCCATCCTAATACACTACGACGATCAAGTCAATGGAATATTTTTTTAAGGTAGTATTGAATTCAGAGAGAATGCATACCGTTTAAATGAGGGTCGCCATCTATTTATAATATCCTGTATCAATAAGTTGTCCAGGTTCAATGTATCTTCTCATTTATCATATAAAGAATGAAGATATGAATGGAGAATATTCCCCAAATCAGGGATTTTCTGCTATAATATTATCTTCTTTAACACCCTCGAGATTGCTTTATAGAGATGTTGGGATTGTGTTTTTGTTACGTGAGAGTGGATGAGACTTCATTCATCATTGTGTCCTCGATCATAAATGAGCCTCCGGTCATCATGCTGACCTCAGTCGTGGATAGGTTGTCGGTCATCAGGGTGATCTTGGTCATGGATGAGCCCTCATACATTATGGTGACCTTGGTCATGGATGAGCCCTCGGTCATCTGGGTAAGTCCTAGGTCATCATGGTGAGCCCCCATGTTGGAAACGCGATGCTCGCGTGGAGCTTTTAAATATTTTTAGAAATGAATCTTTTTCGATAAAATGAAATAAACGCGATGTAACGGTTTCTAAAATAAAAACTTTTATTGAAAACTTTTTCAATCGGATCCATTCTATATTTATATATTAAATTACCTCTTGTAGTCTAATCAAGCGGCCTCATAAACCAACGATCTTCTGTTCCAGTAAACAACGAACTTCAAGATCCACATTAAGATCTTCTAAGTCAATCCTCAAACACACTAGAACGTGTTTGGACACATATAATATAGAACACTTTTCTGTCTCTAGATGTACTCAACACATGAGATCTAGTGATTTTCAGAAAATGAATAATTTTGTGAGACTAATCTTTGAGAGAATACAATGATTATTCTTTCAGAGTTTTTGATCAACTTTTAATCACAGAGAAAATTAACCCTAATAGTAACTGTAGTCTCAACATTCAACCAGCCCTGAGGCAAAGTTTATCGTTAAAATGATAATTGATACAACATAAGTACAAGATATCAATTCTTTTTCCAGATTGGAATCCTTAAAAGAAGTCTATGGAATTATATGGGTGTTTGTCTCTATTTTTACTCTGGTATTGGGAATCACAATAGGCGTACTAATAATTGTATGGTTAGAAAGAGAAATATCCGCAGGGATACAACAACGTATTGGACCTGAATATGCCAGTCCTTTGGGAGTTCTATATATACATTTACAGCATATGGTATTCCATTATAACATAATGATGATGTCATTTATCTGTTGCATACTCATGATTTATATCCATTCATGCAAAACTATAAATATGTGCATATAAGATTAGTGTCAACTGCATTAAAACCCTTGATATTATTAGGTCCAAACACCAGCATACAATGCACCCTTAGAGATGGTAGGTGTCTGAACTGGAAAGCTTCCCTTATGGGAGCCATAGAGACTAGCTTATCTGATGGACCCATTTATTTTAATATTTATCCGAATTTAAGTATTGCGCTACCTGACATCAATCTAGCTAATCTCATGTGGCCCTTCCTATTCGTACAAACATGCAAATAGACAAATAATTGTAATTTTTAGAATTGTCATTTCATAAATAAATATGTGTATTGTGACTTCCAGTACATAATCGTTACACCTTGCAACACATGATTGCCTTTATACTTAACATACCCATCCTCGGGTTTTGTAACATATCAGCCACTTTCTGTCACGATGGCCATGTATCGTGCAGTGGGAAAGGTTGGTTCCCCGTGGCTTCTATGTCCGCGTTAATTATCTCTCCTTTTTGGAGCTTGTTGTGGAAAATTCACCTCAAAGTTTTACAACCTTTGGTGGCAAGAGTAATGTCTTAGTGGAAGTTTCAATACCGAGGTGGTCCTATTTTTCTCTTGTGGGTAAGTTTTCCACCCAAGGTCTCCGCACGACCTTATTCTTGACCCAAATATCCAACAACGCTTCTACCTTATCCATGTATCAGGGCGAAGGTGGTGGACCATCAATTTCGCTTCTGTCATGTTTTACACCTCGTCCTTGGGGTTGTGTCATTGCTACTTGCGGCGTGTATCTTGCGGGCTTCCATGCGAACCCCCGTGCTCACTCCACTCCGCAACCTTTGGCGTAGACACCAAAGTGATGATGCGTTGAGCAGTTACATGGAGGCGTGAGAAAGTGGCGATGTTGAGATTCTCCAAATGCACTCTATACTCATTCATCATTCCGTAGGTGCACATCTTCACCAAGTCTTCCTCGTTCCACTCTTCCTGGCGATCTAGCGCTTTGTCTTTAAACAGTCTGACGTGAGTCGTCAGGTCCTCATCTTTCTTTTGACATTCTCCCTTCAACTCGAGAATACTCATCTTTTCCTCAGACATAAAAAACTTAGTCATGAAGACAGAAACCATATGTGACCATGTTAAATGATGTTCCATGTGTATACTGGCTCAGGCAGCAATTTTGAAAACTCCCTCAGCCTTATGGACTCATCACATACGTGTGGTCCCAAGTCATCAATGAAACGTATGACGTGCTCTCTAGCACATCCTTCCTTCCCACTGTACTTACAAAACTTTGGGGGCACATAATCAGACAGTTACTGCTTCATGGCCAGCTCGCATGAGTAAGGGGGACGAAAGTCCACTATCATCTTTCTCAGGGTGGCTTTGATGCGCTTCATCTCCAACATATTTTGTAGTGTCTCCTTGGTAACAAAGGGGCGTGTGTCAGTGCCATTGACCAGGATATCATGTCCCAGCGTGGAATGTGTGAAGGCTGCTGGCAGAATGAACATTTGTGGGGTCACTCAAGTGACCCATGTTCTGATCACTATTTGGTGTCCCTGACCCAAATGAGCCCCAGGGATGTATTGGTGGAATCTCTCTATTAGCGTCAGTCTGGTTTATCATGTGAGGAGGGATAACATGAACAAGAGGCGGTGGTGGATGAGGGTTCTGGACACTCGTGAGGAGAGCTGTCAGCGTACTCAGAAGGGTACAAATCTCACCATTAGAGGCTTGGAGCTCTCTAATGGTGTTAGTCTTCTCATTCATCATCATTGTAGCACCAGTAACGGTAGGGAGGTATATTCTATCCCTGGAAGTAACATCTTCCATTTCATGGTTCTAAATAATTGGGTTAAAATTTTCTCCTTCCAAATAAGAAGAAGCTCTCGTGATTCGACTACGTCTAGCCATACTCAAAGAAAGAAGAAGATGGTAGATAGATAACTCCCTAGTGGAGTCGCCAATATGTTTTGGGGTTTAGGATGATGTGTTTATAAGTGATCTAGTTTACGTCAAGTATGCTTGGGAATGTGAGAGTCGGTGGTCTAAGGGTAAATGATAAGCAACCTTAGGCAGCCATCAGAAGGTGACAAATGCCTTTAAGACTCTAAGGTAGATGAGAAACTCGAGGAGAAAATATTCTCAATATTTGTTCTCAGGATTGATAAGAAGTGGTTGCCTCAATAATAATGTTAGGGACCCCTTTATATATATGGGGTTGAGTGGGGACCGCACACATGTCCCTTTCAACCGCATGCAAATTGCGTGTCCACGCTTAAAACGTGGTCACACACTAAAAAAGTGACACCATGCCTATAATATGCCACATCCTTAAAACGACCTAGCATAGTAAACTACGCCCAGGGTTCCCCCGTAACAGCATGGGATGCCACGCCTGGGGTTCCCCCCATGGCAGCATGGGGAGCCACCCTCGGGTTCCCCTGAGGTGGCATGGGGAGTCGCCTCTGGATTCACCCTGGAGTGGCATGGGAAACCACACCTGGGTTCCCCCCGTGGCGGCATAGAGATCCACCCTCGGGGTTCCCCCCGCGGTGGCATGGGGAGCCGTCATCGGGGTTCTCCTTGGATTGGCATGGGAAACCGCACCTAGGGTTCCCCTCATGGCGTTATGGAGAGCCACCCTCGGGGTTTCCCTCAGAGAGACATGAGGAGCCCCCTCCGGGGTTCCCCTCGGGGTGGCATGGGGAGTCGCGCCCTTGGTTCTCCCAGATGGCATAAATGAGGCACTTATAAGACTCGTAAGGTCGCTACATCCTTCAAGGAGATCTTCCAATCCCTGTGTAGCGAACCTTGTCCTAATCCTACAAGACCACAGCTCCCAGATTGTTCCTAAACGAGAAAAGCCTTCTAATCTGTATCACTAAACTCGAAGACAAAGTATCACATTTAATACCCAATTTCATATAATTGCATCGCCACCTTTATAAAATAAGAGCGTCTCTTATAGACATTGTTTTGTTAATACTGTGCACCGATCAACGTTATTCCACGTAAGTGTCACATGGACCTATCTTTAGACGTCACGTGTTCTCTTTGATACGTTTCTCTTAACGACGTTACTCACTATTTATAGCATGTAATTTTCTCCTTTCTCAGTAAGAACAGTTCATTGTAAGTCTCATTAATCGTGGACTCTTTAGCCTCTGCTATATTTATCTTTTCTGGTTTGTAGTTAGTTGTCTCTATTATGATCCTTCCACTCAACAGTGTGCCACTTCACTCCTGAGTCAGGCAAATATGTTATTTCCTATGCACGCCTATGTACATGTAGTTATGATTCTTGTGCATTAAGTCATGTTATTTATATTTTTGTGTAGAATAATTACTTGTAACAAACTCATCTTTTATAAATACAAAAGGATAGAGAGAGCATCATCTCTTCCATTATTTTAGCAAAACAAACTTGGTATTAGAGCACTTTTCCACCCCAAAAAAATGGTTTCCATTACTACATTAGACTTCAGCATTGAAAACAAAGAGAATGTTAAACAATCTTAGAGAACAATGAGATCCCTAAGCCTTTTCAAAATTATCTAAGTGTTACTCTTTTAATTAAGTTAGACATTAAAAAAATTGTATATTTTTAACATCCCAAGTTGTAGTAGCCATAATAGGACATGGGCTAGTTGACTTCCTGTTTAGCAGCCAAGCTCCTCCTTCACAACATACAACTGATGGGAACATCAATAAAGAATTTCTAATTATGCTCAGAAGTGATCAGCTTCTCTTGAGCTGGCAGTGTGCGAGTCCTTGGTTCCGTGCTCCAATACAATAAAACCAAACAGCTTATAATGAAGTGTTCTTGAAAGTGCTTTTGCAAAGAAATCTTGAGCCAAATTATTGCAACTGAGAAGTGCAATAAAATAACACCCAAGGACACAATGTCCATATAAGAGACACGATAGATAGCCTACTTGCAGCATGCAATCTTAGAAGCTGAGCATGACTTTGTTCTGAGTAATGACTGTTTGGGTTGAATGTTGTTGGTGCAGTTGGGAAAGCATTTCTACCACATGAAGGAGGCATAGTGTGATCAAGTCACAGTCAAAACCTGAGCTCTAATATTTGAACTAAATAAAAGAATTAAAGTTATGTTTTAACTATCAACTATAAATTTTAGTTTAACATTAAGCAATTGATCCTATAGATATTGCCTCTGAAGCTGACTCCCTTTCTATAGATGAGATCCATGCCCTTCTCATGATTCATGAAAGTAAAATATTAAAGCAAAATGCTAAAAGAGTGGTTACCCTCAAAGCTATAGCCAAACTAGCACAAAAAGTAGAAGCTATGAAGAAAGGCTTCTCTAGACAACAATGGAATAAGAACTCAGGCTCATCCGAGAGGAAAATAGCTATTCCAGTGCACCTTGAGGTAGTCACAAAGGACATAAGAGCTGATAGAAGCTCAAACAATAAGGCCATTTTCCAATTATGCAATAAGCATGCCATACAATTACATCTTGTTGTCATAGATTTGACAGAAATTTCAAGTAATTTAGTAGGCTCAAAACTTAAATACTAATTTGTATCGTCTTAGAAAATATATAGTGGTTATTAAATATTTCTACGCAAAATTAAGTAATTACTTTATCTTGAAATGTATAAACAAACATTCACCATATATTAACAAATAACTCTAACGGGTTATTTTGTTTGTGTAGTCTAAACTAATCATTGTAATTCAATTGCGCCTAGTTCAACTGCTGGTAAAATATGGTTGTCATAGTTGGTTGTGCATTGTAATTTATTAAATGATGAGTTGTAATTTTAGGATTGCTATGTTTCCTATAGGTTAAATTTTGTTGTAAATTTTTGTAAATAACAGGTAGTTACTTAAATAACTTTCAGTTATATTTGATAAAAAAATGTTTCTACGCATAATATAAACATTAATTTTAATTATACTTTACTAATATTTAAATAAATTAATAATGCTAGACTAAACTTTTTAATAAAATTAAGTCTAATTAAATTAATAAAATGAGAGACATCTTAAAAGAAAGAAGTGACATTTGCTTTATTTCATGAGTGTATGAAAATAATTTTGTCTAATATTAGAATTGTAATTATATTGTAAATTAAGATTTCTCTCAATAATTTTGATGTATACACGTGTTATACATAAAGATCTCAGAAATGTTGGTGGGCCATGGTTTCCTCCTCACTCATAGTTGTCGTGGTTCACTTATAATTTTAACTAACAATTGAATCAAAAGTTTCTTTGGCAGCCAAAACTTGAATACGGTAAATAAACCAAACGAACTAAGCAAATGTTCCAGCTCAGTTCGGTTTTATGGTTCAACACTAATGTTGAATAAATTTTTATCTCTAAAATTTGAATTTAAGACTTGAGAATTTCAATTTGAGTCATATATATGCCCTCAATTCTCGTACCATCTATAACTTTGTAAAAAAAAAACTATATACAGTAATTAATGAGTTTACAGACTAGCTACAAGTAATGTGGATTAGTCCTGGTAAAAGAAGATATGATTAAAAAACAATAAAGAAAGCATTTGCTGGTTTTCAAAACGGCTCTTCATCACCAACAAGTGTGATTATAATTATAAAATATTAATAATGAAATTAACTCAAAGAGAAGCAAAGCATATCGGGGTTTACCCCTTTTACTATGTTAATTGACAATAATAATTTAATTAATAGTGTATTAATAAAGAATATATTCTTTGTCTATAAATAAATTTTATCAAACATCACAATGCAACATATATCCATTATCCTAAAGCCAAATTTAGCTGCCAAATTTAATTTAAAATTTGTGAGAAAGATGAAGTTTGGCCTTTTAATTTCAATCCAGCTCTTAATAATACAATTTCTCGTATGTGCTTGTCTTTCGCATCCTTTTGATTTCTTCTACTTTAGTCAACAGGTAATTTGTTATCTTAATTTCTTCTTTGGGGTTTTTCTTTTCATCCCAGGAAAAAAAAGAACACGTATTATTATTCCTTATATACATTATTATATCATGATGATATAGTGGCCTGGATCGCGATGCAACACGGAGCAAGGTTGTTGTTACCCTACAACAGGAAAACCTGCAACAGACTTTATGGTCCGGGGGCTTCAACCTGCAAATAGACACGGTGAAAAACCAACTTTCTGTTTTGGTAGACCTTTTGACGAAAGTAAGGTAAATATATATACATTGTCTGCCTAAACTAATACTTCCAAAGAAGAAAAACAAAAGGAACGCTAGTACTAGTAAAAGTATTTAACTGAATTAAGATTATTCTAAAGGGGAATCGGAAGGCATTCATATATTTGAAATTGTATTCCAAGTTAAAGTGCTCGTATATCTAATTTTCCTTCTAACAAAGATATCAGGCCTCCTAGAAATTATGCAACATCATTGGCCATCGTTAGATTGCCCTAGCAACGATGGCATGCTTTATTGGTCACATAAGTGGGCAAAGTACGGGACTTGCTCAAACTTCATTCAGCACAAATACTTTAGTGCAGCCCTGGATCTGAAAAACAAAACGAGACTTCTCGACGTACTTACTGCAGCAGGTACCAACTACCAACAATGTAAATATAATTCAGATAGTGATTGTGGATGCCGATTTTTTTATAGTTCATATCTAATAGTATATTTTTTGAGCTTGTATTATAGGAATAGCACCAATTGGAAGATTATATAGTCTTCGCAAAATCAAAGATGTCATAAGACAAGAAGTGGGGTATGATCCGGTGATCTACTGCAATATGAATGAGAATCGGCAGAATCAACTTTATGAGATTCTCTTATGCGTACACAGTTCAGGATTATACTATGTCAGATGCCCAGATTTCAAGTTGAAGTCATGCAAGGATATGATACGTTTCCCATTATTCTAGAGAGAGTGAGTCTTTTTGTCTAAGAATAAATTTGTCGCACGTTAGGACTGTGCACTTAAACACAACATCATAGGTTGTAATGATAATATTTATTTTCATAAAAAATAAATCATATGTTCTTTTACTAATTAGTTGCATGTAAACATTTTTTGTAAAAAGTTCACAAACATTTAGTAAACTAGTTACAAATCGAATCGGTCCACTTAGTCATAAATTATTACGGCAACTTATGATGTGTATGACCTTCACAAAAATGGAAATAGAAAAATGAAAAGTGAACTAGGCTAATATAGTCACACTTTGTTACTTATAAGAACTCAAAGCCAAGCCTCATTTTGATCATAACTAGTTTGCTCACACATGCAATGCACCTAATTTAAATTTTTTATAAATAAATATATAAAATTATGATATGATATATTCGTTGAGACAAAATTTATAATATAATAATTCATAATATGAGTAGTTGCATACTAAATTAAATAATAAAAATTCCATTTATTTAATATTCTAAAAGATGAAAAAATAATTAACATAAATAATTAAACACGTGTACAAAAAGAAATTATGTAGAGTATTTTGTATTTGTAGAATTCATCAAAACACATATTAAATTTCTTTTACACAACACACACGCATACACAAAAATATAAGTTGTTGCAGTTAAAAAACTCGTAGTTGGACCTTGGGTTGGGTCAATCAACCCATCTATGGTGTGCACTAGCTGGCTTGTCCCTTCGACTGGCGATGCACTCCTGGCCTTAACTGGCCAGGTTGTGCCTCTGGTGCTCCTACTTTGAAGAAATTAAAGTGCTTAAAGTAAGCCCGCTCTCTGTATACATTAGCATATGATAACATCATAGGATTTCGATCATATTCTGTTGGCCTTCGGGATCGGAGTAATAATTAATAGGGACGGTTGGAGGCATTCGTATTTCATAGTAAAATGTGAAATTCTTGGATTTATGAAAGATGAATTGCGATAACATTTACCAAATGATGTTTTCGTTAATCAAGAGTGAAAGTTGAGGGCTCAACCATAGACGATCAGATATCGTCCTAGTCTCAACCATAAATGACGTCGACTAGGGATCGGTGAATGTTACTTTTAGGACACCGCCGACACCTTATCAAAAATCAAAGTCTTTGGGTTCTAGGGGGAGTATGGTGGCAAGGATGAAACTTAAAGAAATTGATAGAAAGGCACCATTAGGAGTGGAGCCTGTGGCTTAATTTCACTCAACACGGGGAAACATACCAGGTCCATACAAAGTAAGAATTGACAGACTGAGAACTTTTTCTTGATATTTTGGGTGGTGGTGTATGGTTGTTCTTAGTTGGTGGAGTGATTTGTCTGGTTAATTCTGTTAATGAATGAGACCTTGGCCTGCTAACTAGCTATGCGGAGGTGAACCTCTGCGGCCAGCTTCTTAGAGGGGCTATGGCCGCATATGACAACGAAGTTTGAGGAAAAAACATGCTCTCATGCCTTTAGATGTTCTGGGCCTCACATGCACAACACTGGTGTATTCAACGAGTATATAACCTTGGCCGACAGGCCTGAAAATTTTTTAAAATTTCATCTTGATGGGGATAGATCATTGTAATTGTTGGTCTTTAACGAGAAATTCTTAGTAAGCGCGAGTCATTAGCTCGCGTTGACTACGTCTCTGCCATTTGTACACACTGCATGTCGCTCCTACCGGTTGAATGGTCCAGTGAAGTGTTCAGATCACGGTGACATGGGCGGTTCACTGCCTCTGACTTCATGAGAAGTCTACTAAACCTTATCATTAAGAGAAAGGAGAAGTCATGAACAAGTTTTCATAGGTGAACCTGGGAAGGATCATTGTCGATGCCTTAAAAAACAACCCGTGAATGTGTTTTCAAACTCAGGTATACGGGGTATCGAAAGGGTCCTCACGTTTCTATGCGGGGAAGCGGGTGTGCTAGTACCCGTCCTTTTATAGGCGCGGTCTGGCTCATTGTGTTTATTCTTGTAAACTAACGAACCTCCGGCCCAGACTACGCCAAGGAACAATAACAATAGCGCCACCCCTCACTCTGATACTGGTGCATGTGGGGTTGGCGTGACATTTGATATTCATAACGACTCTCAGCAACAGATATCTCAGCTTTCGCATCAATATAGAACATAGCGAAATATGATTGTTGGTGTGAATTGTAGAATCCCGTGAACCATCGAGTCTTTGAACACAAGTTACGCCCAAAGCCTTCTGGCCGAAGGCACATCTGCTTGGGCGTCACGCATCGTTACCCACACGAACACAACCATCTCTTTGAGGTGACTGCATCGTGGGAACAGACATTGGGCGATGGCGCAACAGACATCTTATACAAACATACACATAGCTACATATATATAATCAAAATTCAAGAACTAAGAGTGAGAAAAATCAGTATTTTGATTTAAGAAAATTGTATACAAAGCATCAATATATGTATTGAATTTTGAACACACACACACACACACTCACACACTCACATATATAGTGTGTGTATGTATAATATCTGCTCCCCCATCACCCAATATTAGCTCCCACGATGTAGTCACTTCATAGCATCAAAATATATATATATAATATATGTGTGTGTGTATGCGTGCGCGCGCATACAAGGTCTGCTCCCCCATCGCCCAACGTCTACTCTCATGATGTAGTATTTTAATGCAGAAAAATTGTATACAAAATACTGATTTTTCTGTCTTAGTATCTTGAAATTGCATCACCTTGTCATCATGATATCTTGAAATTGCATCATATTTGAATTTCTTGATTTCTTGATAATATTTTTCAGCATTTTACCAAGGATAAATTCATCTATTTTGTTTATTCAATTGTTTTGAATTTTTGGAATTTTTCCAAGGATAAATTGCTCCATTTTACTTATTCAACCATTTATTGATCTAAAGGTTTGGCGATCTTGCCAAGAGAATATTCTTTTTTTTTTATTTTCCTTTTCTTTTCTTTTTTTTATTCATCATCAATGAGATTGGTATTGTCAAATGAGTCTTGTGAATTTTGAAATTTATCATAAACCCATTGTGGTAGGACACAACCTTTTTGGGTATTTTGGTCCTTCAATTATTGAAGGGTATTCTTTTTCGTGGATTGGGCTTTTCGGGTAGTTCAGTTAATTAAGTGGCTTGACTATACAGAAGATTCAGAGTCAAATTTATTATTATCTTCTAAAAGCAAAAGCATTTTTTGGATTAATTCTTGCTTGAGTTCGATTTGGGTTTTGTGATTTTTTATTTTCCTTTAGAGGAAGTGGGCTTGGATTCTTCAGAAAAGTTCGAATGGTTTTATTTTATTTGTAGATTTTGGTCGATGGGCTCATTCATTGTTAATGAAGTCTGGGCAAAAGGGTTTGCTAATTTTAGGTTAGGGTGAGTATTTACAAACTCTTAGTTAATGGAAGCAATGATTTTCTGGGTATTTAATTTATCCCACCATTTGACAGAATATTGATAGGTGAGAATCACATCGTCAAGGTATTTTATATTTGCTTGAGAAACAAATGAGTTGAGAGAAGGAAGGCTCAATTGGTGAGAACTTGTATGATTTTAAAAATAAATTAAAATATTGTCGAAAATCAATTGGAAGTAATTGTAGGATGGGACTGTGGACAGACCACCATCTCAAGAACCAATTTAGAAAACCAATTTTGAAATTTTTATCAAAATTCAAGAATGAAGAGAGAGAAATGAGTATTTTGATGCAGAAAAAATGTGTACCAAGCATCAATATAATCAAAATAATTGTATTATTTTTTATTCAAAAGTATTTTGAGAGCTGGAGGATTAGCCTTCCAATCCTCCATGGTCACAATTTTTAAGAATGTATAAGGAATGATAAAGAATCTATCCTTTACGACTTTTAATTGAGTAAATTTATGGATTTAGTTTTTAAGAGAATGTCTCTGTAGAGACTAAAATTATTTTCCTGTGACCAGAGACATAATGAAAATCAGGAATGAAATGAATTTTTGCAACTTGAGCAGGATGTTTTATATGAGCAAATAGGGGCTCAATATGAAAGAAGTTTTTGCTGGGATTTTTCGAAAGCAAGGGGATGATGTTTTGTATTTGTGAATGGTTGATTAAGGGATTGGGTATCAAAAGGTTCAAATTTGAAAATTTATCAAATTGATAGACAATGGCTGATTAGTAATTAGGTCTGATGGACCCAAAGATTGTTAATTAGGCTTGGCTAGGAATAGAAGACTCGTCTTTAATTTAGGTCTTAAGGGCCAATTGTGGAGTCGAAGACTCCTCATCAATTTTGGTTTATAGGCCCTAGCTTAGGGATTTGACCTCATCTTGTCAATCCTGAGATTGATACCAGGTACCAGAGTGAACCTGATAATTTGTTCAGGGGTTGCAAGAGATATATTTTATAACAGGATACCCCAATGTCCAATTTCCGAGGCATCAATTTGGACGATTTTGAAGGAATTTTCAATAAAGATACCAAGACAAGGAAGTATATTAACATGAGTTTTAATTTCTTAATTAAATTGGTATGAATAGGTGTCCATGATGGGAGATTTTTCTTAAGTCTCTCAAAAAGAGACTTGCAATCAATTCTTAAATTATTATAGAAATCAAATATGTAATTGAGGGATCCTAAGAATCGTTGTAATTGACTTTTATCAATGATTTCATCTGGAAATTTATTTGCAAATTGTATGACACGACCAATTGGCTTAATAATAGAATGATGGACCTCAAATCCTAGAAATCTGATTTTAGATTGAAACAATATGATTTTACTTGCAGAATTAACCAGACAATTTTGTTTTATATTGGCAAACAATTCAAGATGCTTCTAGTGTTGATCAATAGATTTAGAAAAAAAAAATAAGAACATCATCAATGTGAACAATTGAAAAATCAGTTAATTGGTTGAAAATTTCATTGATTATATTTTGAAATTCACTAGAAGCATTCTTTAGACAAAAAAGTATTACATTCCATTCGTAATGGCCAAATTGAGTTACAAAAGTTGTTTTTATATCTATCCTTCTCATTTATTTGGATTTTCCAAAATCTAGGTTTCATGTCAAATTTAGAGAATATGACAGCATCTTCAAGTTTGTTGATTAAATCTCTCTTGTTTGGAATAGGATATCTTATCCATTCCAAAATATTATTAAAGAGCTTGTAATTAATAACTATCTAAGAACTTCTCGTTCAATTTCACTAACCTTTTGGACATAAAAGACAGAACATGACCAATGAGATTTGCTTTTTATGATAATATTTTTATTAAGGAGTTCTATAATTTCTTTTTTGCATAATTCAAGCATTTCTAATTTGTTTTTTAAGAGCAGGATTTTGGAGTTGTTCTTCAATTCTCAATTTTATCTCATCTTGAAGAAAACATAATTTTTTTTGTTTACAAGAAATTAAATTCACAGTTTTATAAATAGAATCTTGTTTTAAAATTTTTCATTTCTCATTCTGAGAAAAAGAAAGAAAATTGAATTAGACAGATTTATCCATAGGGTAAGTGATGATTCCATCATGCTCTATTGTGAAATGATACAATAGAGAAATGAATGGCAATCCTAGGATAATTTTAACTGTCATATTTTTTACTAAAATAAATAATGTTCTAAAATATATATTATCTTGGCAAATATGAAATTTGGAGATTTCATAATTGATATGCATACTAGTACCATTGGCAGAAGAGAAAGATTTTTATATATTTTTGAAGTACTTGGTAAGAATAAATCCTTCCTGCATACAATTTAAGTCAGCTCCAGAATCAGTAAGAGACATAAAGGTAAAATCAAAGTTTTGGATAATAATTATGACCATTATGTACCATTTTTTTAAGTTTCATGTGATTAAGGGTTTGAAGAAAGTTGCAATCATCTTGTATGTTCTTCAAGATCATTATCTGGTGAATTAGGGTTTTACTAGGTTCTCTCAGTTTACTGGACTCATATTTTTTAATTAAGTTTTTAATTTTTAAAAGATTTAATTTTTTTTGTTATTTGAGAGTTTGAATCTTTTAATTATTTTTTTCAATCTTAATGCTTTTTTATTTCTTTCTGAAGTTGTTGAAGAGTAACTTCCTTCTTTGTTCTCTTATTTTTTTTAATTTTTTCAAGAGTTTGAGAAATGTTAATAATAATAATATTATTATTAGACTTAATATCTTCTTTCTTTTGTATCACATTTTCTAAGCCTTTCAAGGTAATCTTATTTTAACTCAGGATTCTCCATTCTCCAAATTTACTCTAGTAAAAGATTTTTTGTTCCTCATTTTTAGCTTTAATATTAATAAATTTCAATCAACAGTTATCTTTACATCCCATAGAGATGTTAGGAGAATCACTGTCATAGCTTGAAAATTTTAAATCATCAGAATCAGTGGAATCAAAATCTTCCAAATCTTTAATTAATATCTTCTTAGTAATCTATGGATTCAATAATTCTAAACAAATATTGTTTTTCTTCATCAGAAATTTTTAATTCGTTAATTCTATTTTTGACTTGACAAGTGTTAGAAAAATGACCATTTTGACCGCATTTAAAACTTGATTTTACTTTTATCAAAAAATTGTTTATTTAGTTTTCTTGTAGAATGATTTTTATTTTTAGAGAAATGTTTGTCAAAATTTTTATTTCTTGGTTTGTGAAATCTCCTCCTATAGGGTTTGTAAATCATCCTAGGATTAAAGTCTAGGTGAGAAGTTTTTACATGCTTTTGAGAAGGAGTAAGAGCAGGTAATCCATATTACTCACAAAAATTACATAATTCATATTTGGTAGTTTTCTACTCTTTTTTAAATTATTTATTTTTTCATATCAATGTACATTTTTAATCCTTCCTTTTGTATTATTGTGATAATGATAACATAGGTGAGACTATTATAGCCTATGTTTCCTAGATCATCACTAACGACGACTCTAATTTTATGGGCAAACAAATTAAGTAAGTCATTTATATTTTTTTTCTTTCCAGAAGGGTTGATTACTATCATCCCTAGCCATAACTTTTGACAAAAAAATATTTTTGTACCAGTCAAAATCACTGAAGGTAGGACATCTAAGATTGGTTAATTGATCATGAATGTGCAAAGTAATATTACTTAACGTTTCAATGAAGTGTTCAATTATTGTGTAAAAGAGTGTATTAATAGCAGCATGCATTGTTTCCTGATCATCTCCAAGAATTGGGGTTCCTTCGACATCAATCTTTCTTGATGAAAAATGGTAAATACCAGATGAACCAATAATTTCTCATAATTTTTCGAATCAATCTACTTTCATATTGACTCATGCAATAGCGCCAAGATACTTTGACTTCTTGCTTTTTCACAAACATGATCATACATTACGTATCCTACAAATAATTCACCTTCATGATATATAAGAATTTTTGGATTCTTGGGTGAGATGTTTTTCCCACCAAGAATGAAGCATTCCTCTAAATCATGTGACTAAGAGTTTTATAACCTCATTGTGAGGTAAATTATGAGTGGTAATACAACCATTGGCCACCATAGCCATGTGTTGTAACTTATTAAGGATTTCTTGTTCTGAAAACCCATCAATATTTCATTCAAACAATTTTCAACAGAGACAAAAAATTGATTAACTAAAGAAGATTCAGTGGTTTGAATATCTAGAAGAATATACCTTTTATGCCATTTCTCTCAAGCTTATTAATCTCAAGACTTTTAAATGTTTCGTCAACATTATGAATGGTGGAGGATTCGTAGACAGAATCGGATCTATGACTTTCAGAATCAGAATTACTATCTTGGTTTATCACCTTAATTGAATGAGATAGCTCAGTAGACTTATTTTTAAGTTCTTGGAGAATTTGGTCAATCTTATTTGTTAGGGGGATAATTTTTAAAGTAGTTTAATCATAAATAATTATTAAAGATGTTTCTTTGAAGATATTGTCAGAATTAGGCACATGAATATCATCAAGCTTTTCTCAAATTTATCTAATTATTTTCCAATTATTATTAAACTTTGGTTATTGTAATTAAGTTGTTCAACAACCTTTTTATTGAGATCATCTTCCTTAGAAATTTTAAAAAGAGAGGCAGAAATTAAAAAAATTATGATTAATAATGATTTTTTTAGGTGGGGGATGACTAGCAGTCACCCAACTGAAATCCTCTTTGACCCGTTTGGTCTTAGAGATGTATTTAATATTTTTTTTTCGTAAATATCCTCAATATAACCAAGGAAGAACATATCAGTCCTAAATTTTTGCATGAATACCTTCCATTCAGCAAGGATAATTTTTCTTTGATCCATATGTTTCTCTAAACATATTACGTCTATTGAGGTTAGTTGAGTCATTCATGTGCTGGGTTAAATTCTCTCAATCAGGCTTGTATTATTATTGGCTTAATGTGTCTATATTAAGAATAAAGAATAGAGGATTAACAAGAGGCAAGACTCCTTGAAAATCAGAGGCACTAGAAGATTCAGATTCATTAGATTGTCCAATCTTATTATTAAAAATTGGCTGACTCACCTGGGAATTAGTGGCTATACCTTTAAGTCTTAAAATATTAATTTTTTATTTTTTAATTCTAGTTCTAATTGTTGGATTCTAAGATCTTGATCATTATTAATAGTGGATCCAGAAAAAGAATTTCTAGGAGAATTAGTCTAGCTAAACTCCCTAATTTGTGGATTGGGTCTAAAAGATAAGAAATTGATTTTAGTTGTACCATCCATATACTGTTGAATGTAGCCAATATCTTCTAGAGGTCGTTGATTAGGAGTGGGTTAATTTCATTAGCCTAAAGTCAATTTGTAGGTAAAGTAATATCAAACACATAATTATTTTAGGGATTCTAATATTAGCATTACTTTGATTGGATTGTATCAAAAGAGTTTGGTTTTTAAGACTTCTATTTATTGCTTGAAAATTTATTTTGGTTTTCCTAACTTTTTAATGAATTCTAAAAATCAAAACTAGAGGTTGGACACTTTCAACCACTAGTTTTGATATTCAAAGTTAAGGCTTTAAGAATATTGTTGGATCTATTAAACTAACAAACAAATTAGGAAAGCAATCAAAATGGATTGGTCCATTACAAAGGGAAGATTTAATTAATCCTAAGATATTATCATTAAAATTGGTGAAACTTGCATCTCGCAAGGCTAGTAACACGGATTTATTTAGACCTTTTCTTGAGAGTGGTTTCACTCCAATTTGGACTAAAATGAAGTGAAAAAAATTGTATCATTCTTCAATGTGATGTTTAATAGAATTAGAAGAGAGTAATTGACACGTTACATGCTCTTTTCTAAGAGCATATATTTTTTTAATTATTTTAATATGACGCCGAGGCTCAAAAGAAGCAACAGACCATGTTGATTTACAAATTTCTTTACTGAGAATATTAGGTATATTTCATACCTTAGGATCTACATGATCATCAGTTAAATATTCAACATGTTCATTAATTATGTCAAGAATTGTATTTATTGTAGATCTACCAGTACAAGTACTCATCATTCTAGTTAACTAAATTATTCTTATGTCTAAAAATTTCATCATATATTCTAATTATCAAATCTGCGATGGTAGGGCACAACCCTTTTAGGTATTTTGGACCTTAAATTGTTGAAGGGCAATCTTTTAGGGGGATTGAGATTTTTAGTTACTTGGCTTAATTGAATGTCTTGACTCTACAGAAGATTCTGAGTGAGAATTACTATTATCTTCTAAAAGAAGAAGCATTTCTTGGATCAATTTTTGTTTGATTTTATATTTGGGCTTTGTCGCTTTTGATTTTCTTTTGGAGGAAATTGGCTTGGATTCTTTAGAAGAGTTTGAATGAATTTGTTTTATTTGTGGATTTTGGTCAATGGGACCATTAATTATTAATGGAGCCTGAGTAAAAGGGTTGGCTAATTTTAGGTTAAGGTGAGTATTTACAAACCCTTGGTTAATGGATGCAATGATTTTCTGGGTATTAAATTTTTGCACCATTTAACAAAATATTGATGGATGAGAATCTCATCTTCAATTAAGTATTTCCATTTTAGAATCCAATGTATTTTTTATATGCTTGAGAAACAAAGGAGTTGAGAGAAGGAGGCCTCAATTGGTGGGCTTGTATAATTTTAAAAATAAATTACAATACTGCTGGAAATCAATTGGAAGTAATTCTAGGACGGAACCGTGAGCAGACCACCATCTCAAGAAGTAATATAAACAACAATAACTAGCAACTTGGGCGGAGAAGAAGCACAGTAATTAAGCTAGTAATAAATACCGTACCAGGTTTTGGCTGTGATACCAAAAGAGGTGAAATTGTTTATTGAAGGAAAGTTAAGAAGGAAAATTAAAACTTACAAGATTGAATTTGATCTGCAACAATTAATTGCCATTTTAAAATTGCATATTGATTATTACTTCATGTGGAGGAGTCATAATTGCTATCTTGAAAATCATCATGGTATCTTGCAATTGTTCCACATTGTAATTATGACATCTTGAAATTGATTCATCTTTGAATTTCTTGATTTCATGATGATATCTTTCGATATTTTACCAAGAATAAATTCTTCTATTTTACTTATTCAACAATTGATTGGTCTAAAGATTTGGTGATATTGCTAAGAGAAGATTTTTTTTTCTTTTCTTTTTTTCTTTATTTATTCATCATCACTGAGATTGATATCATCAAATAGGTCTTGTAAATCTTGAAATATATCATAAATCCATTGTAGTAGGAGATGACCCTTTTGGGTATTTTGGTCCTTCAATTGTTGAAGGGTAGTCTTTGGTGGATTGGGCTTTTTGGGTATTTGGCTTAATTAAGTGGTTTGACTCTATAGAAGATTTATAGCCAGATTTATTATTATTTTTTAAAATAAGAAGCATTTTTTTAGATTAATTCTTTCTTGAGTTTGGATTTGGGCTTTGTAGCTTTTGATTTTCCTTTGGAGGAAGTTGGCTTGGATTCTTCAGAAAGTTCGAATCATTTTATTTTATTTGTGGATTTTGGTCAATGGGCTCATCAATTGTTAATGTAGTCTGGGTAAAAGGGTTTGCTAATTTTAGGTTAGGGTGAGTATTTGCAAACCCTTGGTTAATGGAGGCAATGATTTTATGGATATTAAATTTGTCCCACCATTTGATAAAATATTGGCGGGTGAGAATCACATCTACAATTACTTATTGCCATTTAAAAATTCAAGGTATTTAGTATTTTCTTGAGAAATAAAGGAGTTGAGGTAAGGAGGTCTTAATTGGTAAGCACTTGTATGATTTTAAAAACAAATTAAAATATTGTTAGAAATCAACTGGAAGTAATTCAAGGACGGGACTGTGGACAAAGCACCATCTCAATAACTAATTTGGAAACTAATTTTGAAATTTTTATCAAAATTCAAGAACCAAGGGTGAGAAAAATCAGTATTTTGGTGCATGAAAATTGCACACCAAGCATCAATATAATAAAAATAATTGTATTCTTTTTATTTAATAGTATTTTGAGAGTTGAAGGGTGAACATTCCAATCCTTCATTATCACAATTTTAAGAATGTAGAAAGAATGATAGATAATCTTTCCTTCAAGACTTTTAATTGGGTTAATATTCACGGATTTAGTTTCCAAGATAATGTCTCTGTAGAAACTGAGATTTTTGTTCGTGTGACCAAAGACAATGAAAATTAGGTATGAAATGAATTTTTGCAATTTGAACAGAATATTTTAAATGAGAAAGTGGAGGCTCAATATAAAAGAGATTTCTGCTGGGATTTTTCTGAAAGTAAGGGGATGATTTTTTGTATTTTCTTATTAGTTGATTGAGAGATTGGATATCAAAAGATTGAGAGATTGAAAATGGTCAATCGATTGACTAGGGATGATTGGTAATTGGGTCTGATGGATCCAAGGATTATTAATTGGGCTTGACCAAAAGTGGAAAACTCCTTTTTAATTTGGGCCTTAAGGGTCAATTGTGTAGTCGATCACTCCCCTATAGTCAAACCATGCATCGATCTAACATACTTTCTAAAAGTGATCTGATTCTTATTTTAGTTATGGATTCCACATCATGCATGTGGCCTTTTTAAAATCCGCCAGGCATGACGAAAAAAACTCCTTCCAGTATTAAAAATTCTTTGACTGATTTGTCCAAAAACTCAATTTTGAAAATTGCATGTCCCAACAGGTTAATAGTTAAAATTTTATTGTCTTTATAACAGATTTCATTATCTTTGTGCAAACCTATTTTTTCATATTTTTCATACTATTAAATCAATGTTGCATTGAAGTCATCCTTCAGCCCAACTTTTAATTTTATCTAATTCATTGAGACATTCATTTTTTGGATATTTAAATTAGTTATGACCGTAATCAATGAATGAAAATTTTGTGCAAAATGCAGCTGCCCTCCCATTGAATGTTTTGATTTTAAATGAATTTTGATTGAGTACTCTAGGCTCTACCTTTTCAGTTTTAAGATTTTAAAATTCTTCCATGGCAGGACCTTGAAATGATTACATGTATGAAATAAGAACATTATCAAAGTAAACAATATAAAATATGTAAATTCTTT
The DNA here is from genome assembly GCA_003255025.1 of Datisca glomerata. Lineage (NCBI taxonomy): Eukaryota > Viridiplantae > Streptophyta > Magnoliopsida > Cucurbitales > Datiscaceae > Datisca > Datisca glomerata. The sequence goes on from QANY01003934.1 coordinate 1,258,531, forward strand.
AAAAACTTCATTATTATATTTTGAAATTCCTATGAGCGTACGTTGGACCAAAAGACACTATATTCAACTCATAATACCCAAATGGAGTTACAATACAGTTAATTTATACTTATTATTCTCATTAATTTAGATTTGTCAAAATTCAGATTTCATGTCAAACTTAGAAAAAATAATATCATCTCTAAGCCTGTTGATTAAGTCGATCTTGTTTGGTATAGAATATCTTATCCATTCCAAAACATTATTAATGGGCTTGTATTAAGGACTAATCTAGGAACTCCTTGTTCAATTTCACTGGCCTTTAGACATAAAAGGCAAAACATGACCAAATGAGATTTGTTTCTCCTGATAATATTTTTATTAAAGAGTTCTGTAATTTTTTTTTTACACAATTCAAGACCCTTAATATATGGTAGACTGATAGTATGGTGCTTTCTATGCCAAAAACCATTCGAAACCTCAACACGTAATTCTCTACAATTTTTTTCTTCAAAGATTTTAATTCATTTTTGAAGAGCAGGATTTTGAACTTGTTCTTCAATTTTTTTGAATTTAATTTTTATTTACAAGAAATTAAATTCACATTTTTACAAATAGAATATTATTTTAGAGATTTCAATTTCTCCCAGTGAGAAAAAGAAAAAAATTTAAATTTAACAGGCTTATTCATGGGATAAGTAATAATTCCATCATGCTCTGTACAGAGAAATAAATGGTAAACCTAAAATATTTTTATCTATCATATTTTTTACTAAACAAATGCGTTTTAAAACATACCTTATTTTGGCAAATATGGACTTTGAAATTTCATAATTGATATGCATACGAGTACCATTGGTAGAGAATAAATATTCTTTTATCTTCTTGAAGTACTAGGTAGGAATAAAACATTTCTACATACAATTTAAATCAGCTCCTGAGTCAATAAGAGTCCTATAGGTGAAATCAAAGTCATGAATGATAATTCTGACCATCATGTGCCATTTTTTAAGTTTGATGTGATTAAAGGTTTAAAGGAAGTTGTCATCATCTTGTATGTTAACAACAGATTCTTCAAAATCATTATCGGAATAAATAGAGGATTTATTAGCTTCTCCTAGTTCACTGAATTCATATTTTTTAATTAAATTTTCTATTTCTAAAAGATTCAATTCTTTTGTTATTTTAGAGTTTGAATATTTTAGTTCTTTTATTTTATTCTTAATATTTCTTTATTTCTTTTTGAAGTTCTTGAAGAGTAATTTTCTTATTTGTTCTCTTATTATTAATGAATTTTTCAAGAGTTTGAGAAAGACTAACAATATTATTATTATTAGACATAATATCTTCTTTCTTTTGGATCATCTTTCTAAGGCTTTCAATGTAATCTTGTTTTAACTCTAGATTTTCAATTCTACTAATTAAATCAAGTAAAAGATTTTCTTCTTCCTCATTTTTTCTTAAAACATTAACAAATTTCTAACAACATATATCCTTACATTCCATAGAAATGTTAGAAGAATCATTATTAGAACCTGTAGAATTTAAATCATCGGAATTAGTGGAATGAAATTCTTCCAAATCTTCATTACTATCTTCATAGTAATCTATGGATTCAATAATTCTAATCAAATCTTATTTTTCTTCATCAGAAATTTTTAATTGGTTAAAATTCTATTTTTGACTTGAAAAGTGTTGGAAAAATGACCATTTGGACCATATTTAAAATATTTAATTTTACTTTTATCATAAAATTATTTATTGGGTTTTCTTGTAGAATGATTTTTCATTTTGGAGAATGTTTGTCAAATTTATTATTTTTTTGTTTGTGAGATCTCCTCCTATAGGGTTTGTAATCTTTCATAGGATTAAGGCCTAGGTGAGAAGTTTACCTATGCTTTTAAGAAGTAGGAATAGCAGACAATATATATTGCTCACAAAAATTGTCTAATTCATATTTGGTAGTTTTTTATTTGTTTATTGATTTTCATATCAATGCACATTTTTTATCATTCCTTTTGTATTGTTATGATAATGGTATCATATGTGAAACTTTTATAGCATATGTTTCCTAGGTCATCACTAAGGACGGTTCTAATTTTATGGGTATACAAATTGGGTAAGCTATTTATAAATTTTTCTTTCTAGAAGGGTTGATTACTTTCATCCCTAGCCATAACTTTAGACAAAAAAATATTTTTATACCAGTGAAAATCACTCAAGGTAGGACATCTAAGATTAGTTAATTGATCATGAATGTGCGAAGTAATATTACTTGACATGATAATGAAGTGTTCAGTTACTGTGTAAAAAGTGTATTAATAGCATCATGCATTGTTCCTGATCATCTTCAAGAATTGAGGTTCCTTTGGCATCAATCTTTAATACCATAAGAATGATATTTTTAGATTCATGGGTGTGATGTTTTACCCACCAGGAATAAAGCATTCTTGTAAATCCTATGACTAATAGTTTTATAACCTTATTTTGAGGTAAATTGAGGGTGGTAATTTAACTATTGGCTACCATAGCCATGTGTTGTAACTTATTGATGACTTCTTGTTTTGAATGCCCATCAATATTACGTTCATACAAATTTTCAACAGAGACAAAAATTGATTAACTAAAGAATATTCTTTGATTTGAATATTTGGAGGAATATGTATTTTATGGCATTTTCTTTCAAGCTTATTAATCTCAAGATTTTTTAATGTTTCATTTATGCGGAGCTCGCTGCTTTTTCTTTTTCATTTTTTTAGGAGTAGGTGCTTCCCCTTAGTTGGGTTGGGGGAAGAGGGAATTTCCATCGCGAAGGATTCAATCCAGCCACAGGTTCCCCTACGGCTACCTTGTTACGACTTCACCTCCTGAAGACCGTTTTTCTTCATGTTGACAGGTACCGTATAAGGCCAATAAAGAAGATAAAATAACAAAATAAAGAGGAAATAAAAAAATGGTACAGTTTTCCTTTCCTCATTATTGTTTGAATGTTCATGACCAATTGGATCCTGACTTACCAGTAGGTACCAGAGGAGATCGCTATGATCCAAGTAGACATAGGGGGATACCTCTAGGAAGTTCAACTGCGTATTTCCATAAGCCCGCTACTCTAAGATTCCCCTTAGTCAAAAGCATCTTAACCATCCCTTCAAGATATCCGTGAAGACACTCAAATGATCTAGTCGTAGACTCAGTAAAAGAGATCAAACCCTGAGAGCCGAAAGCTACAGAATGAGAGTATCAAACATTAGTATACATTTAAGAGAAAACATTAGGAATGAGAAAAAATGTTATGTTCTACCTGGAGTAGCCCAACTAGTCCAAATGCCAGTAACATGGGGAGCATCGCCCGTTGCACGGCATTCCCTAACCCTAACATTGGGAGGAACCTCATCTTGAAGACATTATCATTCCCCCAAGATAAAAAAGTACTTATTTGTCCAATATTTATTACTAATCGGCTTACCTGTAAGTAATATCATTGTTGTTCTAGCATTTAGATAATAAGTACCGGGAGGATCACATTCAATACGATAAAATAGATTCCTTAAGAGATTAAGGTTCACGGTAACCCCAAGCTTATTCTGAAAGACCAAATGACATAGAAGCGCCGTCCACGTACTAGGTAACAACTGAGTAGAAGCAAGGCTATAGAATTTGTAGATCGTCCTTATAAACTTTGGCAGAGGGAGCCTAAGGCCAAATCTAAATGGGAACTAGTAGAAACATACCCAACCATTTCGATGGACTCCGAAAAACCATACTCAACTGGATATATTTCCAGATCTGATCCGGTAAGGATGGATGTAGGAAAAATGGAAGAACTTGGCCCCGCATGAAGAGATGACCTGACCCAGGCATCCTCAGCTACACACTAGGCCTCATCCTCAATGTCACCCTCGACATCATCCCCGTCCTCACCCTTGACCTCACCCTCGGCCTCACCCTCGTCCACACCCTCGACCTCACCCTCGACCTCACCCTCGACCTCACCCTTATCTATACCCTCAACCTCATACGTACCCCTGGTCATGATTAGATCCCCAACCATCATAATTATTCTTAAGGGTATGAGAACATCATCAACCATGGCCTCGGTACCGAATGCTCGGACAGTAGAGGGGCCACCTCGATTCAACGACCCCAAACTTGAAGAGTCACTAGTTAAATGCATGTTCATACAGTTAGAGAGATCGGGCGTGCTTGGCGGTTGGGACAAATGAAAATTCTATAAAAATAATATTAAGATCAGATCAAATGGAGGCTCTACCCACCGGAATCTCGATGGAAAATTTGGAGCTAAAGAAGTTCATAAAATAGACTAGGACTATGACTTAGAAAATTGATAAATATAGAAGACTGACTATGAGTAATATCATTGTGTAGAAGAAATTGACAAGTGTAAATTGCAGATTTGGTTCCCCTAGGTTCAAACAGCTCATACAGCCCATCTCTAAGCCTCCATCTGAGAAGAAAAATACTTATTTCTTTGTCATTCACAAAATAATAAATAGAGTGAAACTCAACAAAGATGACATTATCTTGGCAAACTTTAGTAACACTGATTAGGTTTTTTACAATATTAGGTACTCTAAGAATAGATTTTAGTTCCAAAGGGTATAAACATGTATTTAAGCTACATGTACAAGTGTGAGTTATACTAGGTTGCTCATCATTGACAAGTGTGAGGGTATCACTGCCTGGGTATTCATTATTGATTCCAAACTTGATCAGATGTGTAGTGACATGGTGAGTGACACCATTGTCAGCAAACTATGGTTCATCTAATCTAACTTTTGACCTTTCCATGTAGGAAGAGGAAGCTTGATGCATATTTTGATTGGGTATAGGATTGAAATTTTTGAGCAAAGTAACCAGGGAAGTTGTGCCCAAGAGCAAGATGTGCTTGAGGATTGACTTGATACCCTCTATCAAACCTATGCCAGTAGCTTATAGTAATGTGACTTGGTATGTTGCACACTTGGCAAGTAACTCTGCTAGAAGAGTTTCTTCCTCATCTACCTCCTATTCTTCCACCTTTATAGGTGTTTGAGTTTCTTCCTAAGCTGTTAAAGTTAGTTTGTGGCCATTGTGATTGGTATTGAAAATTTCTTTTCTGGTTTTATAGGTTGAAATTACCTTAGCCTTAAGCTATGTGAAAAATGGCTTTCATTGAAGCCTCTTTTTCAGAGTTGAGTTTGGATAATCTAGTCTCATGTATCATTAACATGGGCTGAATTTCTTCTATGGTTAAGTTGTCAGGCCTTGAGGTTTTGTTAACTACTACCAGATCAAAATTGGATGGCATTCCATTTAAAATATGTAAAATCAAGTTTTGATTCCTGGTAGGATCACCAGCTGCTAATAGATTGCCACTTATTCCCCTCATTACATGAAAATAATCTGTCACTATCCTATTTTTTTTTGTTGTATTGTATAGAGGATTCTTGAGTTTAAGAAGCTTAGCTCTAGAACTATTTGCAAAGGACCTCTCCAGGGCATACAAGAGGATTCCTGAGTTTTTATACTGAAGCACAAAACCCAGAACATGATGACTCATTATTGAAAGAAGCCAACTGAATGGTAATTAATCTTGACTGAGCCACTAGACATAAGTTTGATTGAGATTGCCATCTTCTAGGTGCTGAACTAGTCACGATGTGGCATTCATTAAATAATTTGTGAGTAATTTCCAATTATGGCAGGAACTACTTGAGATTTCCAAAGGATATTGTTTTCTGTCTAATTTTATTGATAGTGTTTATCTTAGTGTACTGGTAAATGGGCTTAGTTCTATAGGCTGCCTTTATGTATTTCAACTGAGTCTCTATTTTGTGAGCTCGTTTTAGGGGACGCCAATTTTAGCTTAAAAGCTTTGATACCAATAAAGGAAAGATGAAGAAGACGATTGCTCGATAATATTGATTTGGGTAAAGTGAAAATGATAAAAGTGTTACAACTTTGACTACAAGGCAACACATATATAGCTTGGACAGTAAACACAATTACAATGTTCCCTCATGATTGCTCACAAATTTCATCAGCCTTTTATAGGCTTGCTAGTGAATGGAGGTTGGATAATGAAGATACTGACTTAACTTATTCACCATGAAAGCTAGGTAACCTCAACACCCAGGAAGTGATGAAGGATGCCTAAGTCTTTCATAGCAAAAGTAGAATGTGGGTCTCTAATTAGCTAATGTATGTAAGAAATAAGTCTTTCATAGCAAAAGTAGAATGTGGGTCTCTAATTAGCTAATGTATGTAAGAAGTATCATTACGAATGATGATTATATCATCCACATAAACCAGGAGGAACAAAATGCTGGCAAACTTATGAATGATAAATAGAGAGGTGTCTGTGATTGAAGCTTTAAAACCTTTGTGAGTAAGAGTAACTCTTAACTTGTCATACCATGCTATGGGTGTCTATTTGGGCCCATAAAGAGCCTAATGAAGTTTGTACATATTCTGAGGAAACTTTGGATCACTGAATCCTTCAGATTGGGTCATGAAGACAGTTTTTGAGATGGTGTCATTCATGAAGGTATTGTTCACATCTAGCTGTCTGAGAGGCCAGTGCATGGTGAGAGCCAAGGTGAGTATGATCCTGACTTTAAAAGTCTAGACAACAAGAGAAAACATTTCAGAAAAATCAAGGCTAGGAGAACAAGTAGGAGAAGCAGGTGTGTAGGGAGCTATATTACTTACTTGAGGGTCACCATAGATGATGCCATATTGAGATGGATGCTCTTGAGTAGGGTGAGTAGGAGGATGACATGCTGTAAAGAGGTATAGGCCAAGATTGCATAGTTGAGACGAATGACTGATTAGGTGATGAATTTGACAAGAAGTTATGCTTGATGTTGGTCATCGCAGTACGTGCACGACGGACGCGTATGGCGCGTGGCAATTTAAAAAAACTTTAAAAAAATCAAATCTTCTAGTAAAATAAAATCGCGCAACACTATAATAATAAAAAAATATTTTATTAAAAACTATTTTTCAATCAGTCAATATACATGATATATTTATATATTAAATCTACAACATACAAGGTTATGAATCATATACCTCTTGTAGTCTTAATCAAGCGCCCTTACAAAACTGATCGATCCTCCATCCCACAAAACCGTTTCAACAAACAGTAGTCTCTAAGATCCACACCAAGATCTTCCAAGTCAATACTCAATGCACTAGGACGTGCGTGGGCACGTAGAATAATATTACAAGACACTTTTTCTATCTCTAGATATTCTCAACATGTGAGTTTTAGAAATTTATTGAGAAAGACTTTTGTGAGATGATTCTCTAAAAGAAAGTGAGAAAATCACTTTTTGAGAAATTGTGTTCTTCTATCAACTCTTGATTGATGAACTAATTCTCTAATTTTTATTGATTATCTGACCAACTGTTGTCATTAGAATAAAATATGTATCTTATTCTAGATATTGGCATATCAGATATTTAGGGATAATTAAAATAAAAAATAATATTTCATCTTAAATTGCCCAACACAGTGGTACTAACTGTATAATGGTGCACAACTGCAGTGTCACATGGCACTACAGTAGTTCATGTTAATTTTTGATACCCAATCAATAATTGACACGTGACAATTTAAATTTAAGTTATAAAAATTATTATTAATAATTTAATTTTATATTGTTAATTAATCTTATCATTATGAAGGACAACTAAGACATTTTATGATGTAGTGGGGGTAATTTTTGTCCAAGAATGTTTCTCTTTCTTAAACCCTATTTATATATACTAGTAATTCTATCACGTATTGCATGCGGTTTAAAAAAGATTTTAAGTTTCATAGATTTAAAAAAGAATTGAAAGATAAAGAAAGAATTAGATAAGCTTAGTGAGTTAAATAGATTTGTAAATGAAGCAAAAAAGAAAGAGGGAATTAGATGAACATTATGTTTTATTCCGTCAATGTTATTATATACTTTAGTTACTTAGTTTTATTCTCCACATATTTTTTTAAATCTTAAATGATTTTTTCTTAAAGATATAGAACATTTAAAAGTTCATCACGTTAACACACAAGGTTCCAAAATAAGATATCCCATAATAAGAGTATTTTTTGACAATTGTTAGTTAAATTGCTCGTATTTTATCAAATGGTATAGACGGTGTCACAAACAATCTTAAGTCTCAATTTTTAGCTTCATAAATTTTTGAGATCTTCCCTAAGAGTTTCACTATCTATTTTAATAATCACATTTCACCCGTCATTTTTTGTTAATATCTCTGTTTCGTAAGGGAAAAAACTTCAAAGCTTCTCCGGTTATTCATAAAACACCTTTCTTCATTCTTAGGGTTTATTATAATTCTTCTCTTTATTCCTTTCCACTATTCTCATTAGTTAATTAAGAATAATGTTCCTGTTTACATGTGCTTTACACCTATACACTTATTATTTGTTATAGGCTTTTTTCCTTCTTAAGTTTTATTTAATTGTACCTTTTTTTCTTTTCTTGTATAGGTTCTCTCATTTTAGTGTATGATATATATATATATATATATATATATATATATATATATATATATATATATATNATGAGGGTTGACCTCATAATTTCCAGCTCATTGGTGCTTCTGAGGATTTCTAAATCTTTTAAATAAGGAAGAGTTAAGAGACTATGATTTATCATTACTTATAAGAAAAGCTTATAGAAGAGTAATTTACACGGTGATGATGCACGAAAGCTTCTATATACCGAAGCTCTATACTGTATTCCTATTTTCTCTATATTTCAATGATAAGACAAAGTATAAGATATAAAGAAGAAGAATAAAAGCTGAGGTCATGAAACCTTCAGACGGAAGACCTCACCCAAGACCACGGTGAGATGATGCCTCCTTATCACTTGTGATGATCTAGAGAAAGACCCGACATAGGGTAAAAGGACCATGGTAGCATTTCGCCCGAGCTCATAGAATCTTTTGATGGAAGACCTCACCCAAGGTCATGGCCAGATGAGGCCTCCTGATCACTTGTGATGATCTGGAGAAAGACCCTACATAGGGCAAAGGGACCACGGTAGCACTTTTTGGAACCTGAGGTAATGGAACCTTCAGACGGAAGACCTCATCCAAGGCCAAGTCCAAATGAAGTCTCCTAATCACTTTGATGGTCCGGAGAACGACCCTACATGGGGAAAAAAGACCATAGTAGCACTTCATGGCACCCAAGGTCATGGAACAATCAGACAGAAGATCTCACCCAAGGTCATGACCAGATGAGACCCCCTGTTGTGATGATCAAGAGACGGATCCTACATGGGGCCAAAGGACCATTGTATGACTTCGTGGCATCTGAGGTGTGAAGGGATGCATAGACGAAAGACCTCACCTGAGGCCATCAATGGATGAGGCCTCCTGATTGCTTACGTGGTCTAAGGAAAATCCCAACACCAAAAATGAAAGTCAAAGGATTACAATATGCTCGAACCAAGTGACCTACTCGAAAGGTACAAAATATAAAGGTGTGTTCAAAGTATGTTCAAAATATATTCATTCATTGCTTTCGAAGTAGGATAATCATACACCCTCAATAAAAAATTCTAAGTGCCAAGAGTAAATACAGCATTTAACGAAAAGGAGAAGGCCACACATGGCTGAAAAAAGTCACACAGGGCAAATGATCAAATCTCAAGTCCCTAAAAAACCCAGCATCCATAGGCGTTGGGGTTCGGGCATACGTCTCCTTTAGAGCAGATGGAAAAATAGAGACCTCGAGCTCAGCAACAGACTCCAAGAGGTCTTTAGAAATGAGGCCATCATCATTTATCTTGATGCTTGCATTATCAGCTATCTCGGTACCTTCTTCATCAACATGCCCGGCTTCCTCTGAATGAGCGTACAAGGGGCTTCATTGATCAGCCTCACCTGCCTTGGCTTCTGCCTTCATCTACCTTCGACAATCCATGTACCATGCATTCTACTCATTCTTCAGCTCCTCCTTGGCAACCATCAACTCCTCTTTTACAGACATCAGCTCCTCCTTAACAGCCTTAAACGCCTCCTAAAGCTCACGATGAGTGGTCTTTGATATCTCGAACTGAACCTTTAGCTCATCATGATCATATGTCACTTGTCTCATATTCCTCTCGAGGTTAGACTCAGATAAGGCCGACCTTTGCTTCAGCTCATCCAAGGACGGTTGAACAGAGGATGTCTCCTACTTGGCATTTTTCAACTCTTCAGCCTTACTGTCATACCTCAGCTTCATGGAGCCAGCCTTCCTCGCGCATAGTAAATGAAATAAGGCTAAAACGAAAAACACACCCCTGCACTTAGATCAAAATGTAAATTATACTCCTACATTTTTTTTCATATTTTTATACCGTTGTACTTTGACTAACTATAAAATCTACCCCTCCGTCAGAATTTCTGTAAAAATAACCATAAAGGCACGTGTCATGCACGTGCCTAACTTTCGTTAACAGACCGTTAATGGAAGTTAAGTAAAATGAGCCATTTTAATTTTTGAAAAACTACAGGGGGAGGGGACTCATCGCAACATAGGGAAGGGAGGGCTAGGGTTTCAATTTTTTTACCAAATTTAAGGGTCAATGTGGTCGAAATTTCCCTAATTTGTTGATTGTTCTTTCGGATATGTCAATTTCTTGATTAATTTTGTGTTCATCTCTGTGTTTTCATGGCTGTGTTTTTGTGACAGAGGGAAGGGCTTCTTTGTCACGAAAAAGGGAAGGGTAATGGGTTTCTTTGGTTAAAACTTTGTGTTAAAAGAGATTGATTTGGTTTTCTGGGGTACGGGGTTCTGTTCGATTTTGTTTTCTGGGGTATTGGGATTGATTTGGTTTTCTGGGGTATGGGGTCTGTTCTTCATTCGCGACAGAGGGAATTGCTATGGGGTTCTGTTCATGTGCTGTTTTCTTTTCCTCCAACAGTGTGCTTTGAAGATGGAAGCGTGGACGTTCTTACTGCTTCATCACTTCCATTGAGATGTCCAATTAACCCAAGTACTTACCTCCCAATCCCAGGTGTGCTGTTTTCTTTTCGCCATATTAAGATAAACCTAGATGGACTTCTACCAGTGCATCAACATTAGCTTTTAATTATGCGTGCTTTCTTCTTTTTGACTTATTTGACAATACAATTTTGAACAGCTTTAGGGTGTATCCACTAGTCATTGCAGCGCATCTGTCTCAAATCAATTCGCATTAGGACTTAGTGATGGCGGTGTCCACATACTCGAGCCCTTAGAGTCGGAAGGGAAATGGGGCAATAGTCCTCAAAATGAAAATGGTGGTGGGCCAAGCACAGTTTCTGGTGCAGCTGGTTCAGATCAACCGCAACGGTAACATTACCACGGAGCAGTTAATTCTTTCGTGTTTGATGATGAAAAACCACTAGTTGAAGATGGTTGGGTAGAGTTGATTTTAATGGGCTAGAGTTGTGATTCAACTGGTTCTTTTTGGTTAGGCCATTTGCAAATTCTATTTTTTCTTTTTGTCTATTGTAAGCAAAGATGTTGTTAATGAAAATATTAAAGCTTTTACAGTAGAGATTTTAGGTATCGGATTCTAGATTTTAGGAAACGAATGTATGCAGCGGCATTCCCTTTTCTGGTGCTGATCAATGTGCTTACACTTGGTATAGTTTCTTGCTTCTTTCTTCAAAATATGAGCAAATTTTGCGGCTTCACTCTCTTATGGCATCTATAGAATTATTTTTAAAGAAAAAATGACTGTTAGTACCTTCAAAAAAGTTGCTGTCCAGATCTGAAAAATAGGTTGAAAGTGAAAATGAGGGTTTAAAATTGAGGGGAAAGAAGAGAGTTATGTATGGGGGCAAAGTGGTGTATGTAAATTGAGGGAGATAATGAAAATGGAGGGAAATAATAGAGTTTTTGGCTGGAAAGAAGATGAAAACAATGGAGTTAACATTCCGTTAGATTTAACCAACAAATGTCATTGAGGGGTATATTTTACATTTTGGTCAAAGTATAGGGGTATAAAAATATGAAAAAAATGTAAGGATATATTTTATATTTTGGTCAAAGTGCAGGGGTGTGTTTTACATTTTAGCCATAAAATAAATTCTAAGTAAGAAAGGAAGAGACACTTACGCGAAAGGTATTAATAACGGACCCCTCAGTAAGCTCCTCAACAGACTTGTTAATCATCAACGCTCGATCTTGTGCAGTGAGAAGCCACTTGGCCACATCGATGGCTATGGTACCATTAGTCTGTAGGCACACATTGCTAAGAAGCGAGAAGGGCCTAGAGGTGGATCATGAGACCTCTTTGACCTCCTCAGCTTTCGTCCGAAGCCTTTTATTTGGATGATGGGGAGGGAATAAGGCCATAATGGAGATAGGCTGTGGATGATCAGATGGAAATAGTGATGGCCTATTAAAGGGCTGAGGGAGCACATGATCTGTAGGATCAGATTCAGGAACAGATGTAAGAGCAGACACAGGGTCCTTCTTCTTCTTCCTTATACTCATATCCCTTTTCTTCATCTCACCCAATGATAATTAAGAGTTTATCCTTGCTGACATCATCAAATATGTGTTCCATTCCAACGGGGTGTATATGAGTTCATGACTACTCAAGATTCAGACTGATCTATATATGATCATCGAATTGATGTGTAATAAAATTATTCAAAAATAATTTAAGAGAATAATTATAAGAAAAATATAATTCTCAGTAAATTTTATATCAAAATGTCAATACACATGCTTTCAGGGCATAACCCCCAACAATCTCTCACTTGCCCTAAAGCAAATGTGGCATCTCTCTTAATCCCATGTTACGCTTGTGAACCTCAGAGAATTTCGCAGGAAGTTTCTTTGTAAAGGTCAGCCATGTTCTGTTCCGACGTTATCTGCATAACACTCACATCCCCTCGATGCACAATCTCTCTTACAAGATGATATTTCCTCTCTATGTGCTTGCCCCTCTTGTGATTCCTCGGTTCCTTGGATTTCGCTACCACCCCAGTGTTATCACAGTACAAGATCAGTGGCTTGTCCATATCTAGAACTACTTCCAGATTAATATAGAACATTCTAAGCCATACCACTTCTTTCGCAGCTTCACAAGCCGCTATATATTCGGCTTCCACAGTGGAATCTCCAATGCTGGTTTGTTTAATACTTCTCCAAACTACAGCTCCTCCACTTAGGGTGAATACTGATCCAGACGTCGACTTTCGATTATGTCTATCTGATTAAAAATCATAATCAGTATATCTAGTGGTGTTCAAGTCTCCACCTGAATAAACAAGCATAAAATTTCTCATTCTCCTAAGATACTTGAGAATATGATTTATTGCAGTACAGTGTTCCAAACCTGGATTCGATTGATAAGAACTAACAATTCCCATTACATAACAGATGTCCGGTCTCGTACACAACATGGCATACATGAGACTTTCAACTACTGAAGCATAAGAAACTTTTCTCATATCCTCTTCCTCCTGTGATGTCTTAAGATATTGTTCCTTGGTGAGGAAAATTCCATGACTGGTTAGTAGTTTACCTATAGTAACGTGCATGCGACGCGGAGCGGCATTGAAAAATTATTTAAAAAAAAAAAGAAATTCGTAGTCGCAACCAATCATTTTAGAACGTGATTTGTCACCTAATTTTAAAATCAAATATTTTGGTCTGTGAAAATTTAAAGTTAGCTCGGGAGTCATTTTGCATGTGAGGAAGGCATTAGCACCCCACAACACCCATTATGGAAAATGGTTACCAATTTTAATCAAATGCTATCCAAATTATTTTTTAAAATAATGTTATAGAAATTTAATTTTGAATGTCCCATTTTATACATTTTACATCATAAAAATGAGCAAATAAATTACCTTTAATAGGTGGTACAAAGACCATTGGAAAATTATTCTTATTTTTTTGTTTTTATATTTTTCTTAAAAAATCAAAGCATTATTGGAGTTACTCTTATCCTGAAAATAACTTCTCACCTCGGCAGTTCAAGAAATTTGATATCCCAAAAAGTTCAAAGTTTGTCATCGGATTTTTTAGTGAAAACTAAATAATGGAATTAAAAAAATTTAAATCAAATTATTATGATTTTAATTTATGAACGTCAATTCTGATGATAAAAGAATGAAACAATAATCACATACAATCATGACGATATGACAATAATACATAAATAATTAAGAAGAGATAACAACTATAAAGAAAAAGAAAAGAATAATGGAAGGAATGTTAAAGATGTTAAATATGTATGATAAATTTAAAAATAATATGTAGAGAGTGAAAATAAGGAAATAATATGTGAAACAAGTAAAAAGATATATAAAATAAATTAAAACAAATCAATAATATCTAATAATAAAAAAAAATAAACAAAATAAACAAAAACAAAAAATAAATAAAATGCAAACAACAAAAAGATAAAAAAACACAAAAAAAAAATAAAAAAATGAAAAAATAACAGAGGGTGTCATCACCCTCAGTTAAGTAACAAAGAGTGACATCACCTTCTGTTGACAGAGGCTGATGTCACCTCTCTATTTTTTTGTTTTTTTATTTCATTTTTTAATATATATATATATATATATATATATATAATTATTTAATAAATAAATTAATAATAAATTTTTTCATGTGTAAATAAATTAATCCATGAAAAAATACTTAATTTCATATATAAATTGCATGATAATGCTATTTTTGACTACATAGTCTATTAATTACTATTTTTTCTTTCTTCCCTAAATGCTAATTAAATAGAAAAAATATGATCATGGATGGTAACTAATTCAAACAAGTGTAACTAAAAAAAATTATTTAGAATATAAATATACCATTTTTATTTTGGACTACTAAGTTTACTATTACCATTTTTCCTTTCTTCCTTCATTGTTAGGAATGATCACAGATGGTAATTAGTTTAAACAAGTGTATCTAAACAAAAATTAATAAAACTTTTTAAATATAATAATTTTTGTTTGGGATATAAATATACCATATTTTATTTTGAACTACTTAGTTCAGTAATTACTATTTTTCATTTCTTCCTTCATTGCTATATGGTAACTAGTTCAAACAAGTGTACAAATATGATGAACAAAAATTAAAAAGAAAAGAAGAAAAGACTTGTAAGAACATAAAAAAAATTCAAAGCCTAAATATTCGTATAATCTTGTATAGAGATTTTACTCTCTATTTTATTCATTTTTATGTATGAGAAATTATCATATGAGATCTTTTCATCAAATGTACACTTTCAACCCATTAAATGGTTGATGTAAAAAATATCTCATTATAAAACTTGTAGAGAAATCAACAATACATGGAAATAAAACTTAAGATTATGAGTAGGAGAAATGATAAATAATGAGCAAATAACTTATTTATGAAAAATGAAACAAAAAAATATCAACTACATGAGTATGAAGAAGAGAGATGATGAATAAAAATGAACAAGATATATTGTAAGCTAAAATGTAAGAGATTTGAACTATCTCAATAAAAAGAATATGAGAAGATGAAAGATGAATAGAAATGAAAACTCTATTTCTCACTTTTTTTAAAAAGTCTCTTATTTTCTCAAGACCTCTCTTTCTCTCTCTAAAATCCCTTCTCTTTCTCACTCTCCAATCCCCCTTTTTAAGTGAAGATCTTCTCTCTATTTATAGGCAAACTTAGGGCTTCACTTTTTATTTTTAGTCCTTTTTGTTCCTTTTTATTTTTTAGTCATTGGACAATTTTTCTTATTTTTAAGTATTGAGCTATTTTTCAAATCATATACATAGTCTTAGACTAATATATGGGACACAAATAAAATTTGTATTTTAAAAGTATTGGACCAGACAAAATACAATATCTATAGCTGCCCCCCTTTGTTCACGTTTCTAAACTTAGAAGGTGTACAATTGTGTATATAAGTATTTTGATCGAGAAAAGACTATATGGATAAGGGGAATAGAAACCTTGACTTATTCAGGTTCTATGAAATGTCAGAACAATGAAATGGACCTGGATAGACACAGGCTTCGACCTCGGCTCAATTCGAGTTTGATTTCACCATATTAACTGAAACGGACCAGAGGCTGACACCGGGCTTCGACCGCAGCAAAGTTGGGTTCAATTTAACCAAAGATAAAGAAATGACGTGGACTTGGATAGATGCAGGCTTCGATCTCGACTCGATGCAGGTTGATTTAACCATATTAATTGAAACGGGACCAGGCGCTGACACCAGGCTTCAACTGCGACAAAGTCGAGTTCAATTTAACCAAAGATAAAGAAATGACGTGGACCTGGATAGACGCAGGATTTAACCTCGACTTGATGCGGATTCGATTTAACCATAATAATTTAAACAGACCAGGCGCTGAAATCGGACTTCGACTGCGACAAAGTCGGATTCAATTTAACCGAGATATTTGATAGGAAATGGACCTGGATAGACGCAGGCTTCGACCTCGACCCAATTCGGGTTCGATTTAACTGAAGATGTTGAAATGATATTTGATCTAATTTTTACAAGTTTCATATGATACAAGAGCTAGACTAATGCAGGTTCTAAATGTTGGAAAATCATGTGTGGATGTCGAAAGAATATCCTTAAATTATTCATGCACTTGAATTGCATCAAAACAGATCAATATGATGCATGTCTATGCATTGTAATTATTATATAGAAATGCATAGTAGTTATTTTGAGTGCATGCATGCTATGCATGATTATAAACATTTGTAAGGAATCTATTTGATGAATTTTTTGAAAGCTGACTAATGTCACCATATCCTTCACCCTTCAAATCAATCACTTGGCCTAGGGTCATAGACACGCAATGAAGTATCGAGCATAATTTCAAGAAAATGATGCATTCTTATTCATTGGTTTGTGCCCCAGTATTTGACTTCACGTTGATGATGAAGAAAAATGAATAATGTCTCCACATTTTACTTATTTTCTGTACTTTAATTGCAATCCTATAATCATGTTTTAGCCTTTGTGATGTGCATACCGACTTTCTCTTGGTGACTTTTCAGATTTCACCTCGCACTCAGACCTCATTTCTTAGTTCTTATTCTTTTCTTTTTTTTCTTTTTTTCAATTAGCTTTCACCTAACCAAGTTTATGCTTCTGAGTTATTTCAAGAGTAACTAATGATATCTTAGAGTTGAGAGGAATAAGAAATAATGAAAATAATGAGAAGATGAAGTATATGTATTTGTCAACTGAGAAAGAAAAATGGCTCTTCATTGGTGATGAATAATGTTTATAAACAAGGATTTGGAAAAAAATATGGAACAAGAATTTCTCCAATATTCGAGACAACTCTTTTAGAAACATTTTTTTGTCCAACTTCGCCTTTCCCATACTTAGAGCGGTCAAACGAAATATTTCTTGACTGCATCAGAATTAACTGTATGCGGTAAATCGTCTTCATCCATGTTTGTTAGCCTGAGAGCTCCTCTAGAGAAGGCCTTCTTGACAATGAAAGGTCCTTCATAATTTAGGGTCCACTTCCCCCGGTGATCCTTTTGATATGAGAATATATTTTTAAACACCAAGTATCCTTCTCGAAAACATCGGGGACGCGATTTTTTGTCATATGCGTGCATCATTTTTCTTTGATATAATTTCCCTCTACGTAATGCAGTCAATCTTTTTTCCTCGATGAAATTCAATTGCTCATATCGTGTTTGTACCCACTCTGCTTCTTCTAATTTCGCCTCCATTAAGATTCTGAGAAAGGGAATTTCCACCTCAATTGGAAGGACCATTTCCAAGCCATATACCAAAGAGAATGGCGTTGCCCTAGTTGTTAGTTGATGTTCGGACTAATGCGCGGTACCCATGTAGTGTAAACGAGAGCATCTCATGCCAATCCTTATAAACCTCTGTCATCTTCTCTATGATCATTTTTATGTTCTTATTGGCTGCTTCCACTGCTCCGTTCATTTTTTGACGATAAGGAGATGAATTATGATGCTTAATTTTGAATTGCTCACATAATTCTTTCATCATCTTGTTATTTAAATTTGTCCAATTATCTGTGTTGATCCTTCCAAGTATACCATATCGGTAAATTATTTCTTTTTTAATGAGCTTAACAACTGCACTTCTAGTTACACTTAAATAAGAACTCGCCTCCACCCATTTGGTAAAATAATCTATAGAGACCAAAATGAAACGATGCCCATTAGAGGCTTTTGGTGTGATGCGACCAATGACGTCCATGCCCCACATAGAGAACGGCCAAGGCGCGGCCATGACATGTAAAGGAGATGCGGGTACGTGAATTTTATCTACATATATTTGGCAGTCAGGTTTTAGAGTTAACCAATAATATCTTGCTCTTTAGATTTGTTTGGCCATTATATGTCCATTAGCATGTATACCACAAATTTCTTCGTGAACTTTCTCTACGATTTGATTCGCTTCAATTGCATCAACATATCTTAAGAGCATCATATTATGATTTTTTTTGTAGAGTCTTTCACCATTCAAGAAGAAATCCATGTACAATTTCTAATAGTAAGTTTATCATTCTCAGAAGTTTTGGATGAATATTCCTCGCTCTTTATATACTGCTTGATGTCGTAATACCATGATCTTGTATCTGACTATTCTTCAATGCTCATATAGTGAGCAGGAAAATCTCGCTTCTCAATTTTTATGGGTTGCACGTCTTCCTTCATGTCTGTGGCAAACATGGACGCCAGAGTTGCCAGTGCATCTGCAATTTGATTATTCTATCTGGGTATATGGTCAAATGAGATCACTTCAAAATTTCATCAACTTAGTTACATGTTTGTTGTAAGGTACTAGCTTGGAGTCTCTAGCTTCTCATTCCCTGTTTAGTTGTCGTATCACCAATAATGAATCTCCGTACGCTCAAAGCTTCCTTATGTTCATATCAGAATCTGCTTGAATTCCCATGGAACATGCCTCATATTCTACTGCATTTTTGTACAATCAAAGCATAGTTTTTCCGTGAATTGAAAAAACTTTTCCTTAGGAGATATGAGGATTGCCTCAATTCCTTGTTTTACATCATTAGATGCATCATCAAATAACATTGTCCAAAATTCTAGATCCATAAATTCTACTTCATTTTTTAATATGATTGATATATTCTTATCAGGAAAATCAAACTTCATAGGCTCATAATCTTGCACTGGTGGATCTGCCAGATAATCAACAAGTACATTTCCTTTTATTGACTTTCTCGTGACATAGACAATATCATATTCTGTGAGCAACATTTACCATTGAGAAATTCGCCCAGAAAATGATGGTTTTTCAAAGATACACTTGATTAGATCCATCTTTGAAATTAACCAAGTGCTGTGGTATAACATGTACTGTCTAAGCCGATGAGCAACCCAGGCTGATGCACAACACGTTTTCTCCAACATTGAATAATTATCCTCATAGTTTGTGAACTTTTTTCTTAAATAGTATATTGCTTGTTCTTTCCTTCCAAATGCGTTATGTTGACTAAGTATGCAACCCATGGATTTTTCTGTTACTGTAAGATACAAAATGAGTGGACACCCTTGAGTTCGAGGAACAAGTATAGACGGATTTTGCAAGTATTGCTTGATCTTCTCAAAAGAAATTTGGCAATCATCATTCCATCCTTCTATATCACTTTTGCGGAGAAGTTTAAAGATAGGTTCACAAGTTACAGTTAGTTGTGAGATGAACCGGGTTACGTAATTTAATCTCTTCAAGAAATCTCTAACTTCCTTTTGAGTTTAACGTCGTGGCATATCAATGATGGCTCAAACCTTGTCAGGGTCAACTTTATTCTTTCCTTGCTCATGACAAAACCAAGTAGTTTTTTGAAGATGCTACAAATATACACTTTGTTGGGTTAAGCTTTAACTGAAACTTTCTCAACCGTTGAAATAGTTTCCGCAGAGTGACAGTGTGATCTTCCCCTTGACGAGATTTGGCAATCATCTCATCAACGTACACTTCGATTTCTTTATGCATTATATCATGAAACAGTGTTACCATTGCCAGTTGGTAAGTCACCCCTACATTCTTTAGACCAAATGGCATAACCTTATAACAAAATGTACCCCACAAAGTTATAAAAGTCTTTTTTTCTCGGTCTTCAGGAGCCATTTTGATTTGATTATACCCCAAAAAATCATTCATGAAAGAAAAGGTTGAATGTCCTGCAGTGTTATTTACTAAGACATCGATATGGGGTAATGAAAAATTATTCTTGGAGCTTGCCCGATTTAAGTCTCTATAATCGACGCACACCCTTACTTTCCCATTTTTCTTTGGCACTGGGACTATGTTAGCAACCCGTTAAGGGTATTTTGCTACTTCTAGAAAACCCGCATCTACTTGCTTTTTAACTTCTTCTTTCATCTATACTAGCATGTCTGGTTTCATTTTCTGTAATTTTTGTCGTACTGGTTTACTTTCGGGCATAAGTGGCAAATAATGAACCACGATATCAGTGTCAAGACCTGGCATATCTTGGTAAAACCATGCAAAGAGAGTGAGTCAATTAATTGTCGGCGGCTTTGTCTTGTCATAGAGGTGCCGATTTGGGCTTCTTTCGTCTCTCCATCCAATCCCAAATTTATCACCTTCGTTAACTCTTGATATGGTTGAGTTATTTTTATCATCCTCTTTTACCATTCTTAACATTTTCAGAGATGGTTTGAAATTATCCTCGTAACTTTCATTTGACTCTACGTTAAGAATGAGATTGTCAAAATTATTGCTTATGCTCTTGTTTTCAAAATCACCATTCTCAAACCTGAATCCGATTATTGGATGAAAGGAAGGAGAGAAAAGAAAATAAACAATGCATGAGTATGAACAACATTTCTAAAATCGAAAAGTTAGACACAAAAGGAAGAACAACAAGAAATGAAATTGCATTTATCATTAGCAAAAGGAAACAAAACAAATTTTAGACTTTCATTCAAAGTGATGACATGAAACAGACGAGAATGTAGGCCCATAACAACGAAATTCCTAAGGCATTGGATAGAATCATTAGAATTTTGGCATGAACACATTACTCTTGAAAATTCTCAAGAAGCACTAGTAGCTCGGTGACATCCCAATTGTTAAGATCATGATCTAAATGGTATAGAGAAACCAAGTCCTCTATACTTGCACTTGATGATTTTTCCAAGATTACGAATATTGAAAGATGGGAGATATCATCTTCAAGGTCGTACTACTCTACTGTAACCAATTCTTCGAATGAAATTCCCCCACTTCTAAAGGATTCAGAAATATGTGGTATGATTTCCATTTTCATATTGAATTCCCTATTTTCGAGCCTAGCAATCCTGTTTTCTTTCTTTTGATCTTCCACTCTCTCTCTATCAGCCTTGGTCGGTCTATATCCAAGCTTTCTTGTCCCACTCGATTAACTTATTTATGCCTTGATGCTTACCCCTCGAGTCCTTTGTCTGGCTTGTATCCTCCTTTATCATCAACTTTGCCACCATCTGAGATGATTTTTATAGGCTTGATGTTGGAGCGAGTTTCCAGCTGCAATATCAAATGATCGAAATGAGCACTCTAATGCTTATTCTGCCGCCTCAACATGTGGCATGGTGTCCAGCTTGGATACCAATAAATCTTATTCCCCATATATACAAATAAGTTTACGATTCATTATAAATTTCAGCTTCTGATGTAAGGAAGACAGTACTGCCCCAACAGAGTGTATCCATGGTCGACCTAAAAGAAAACTGTATGCTGGATTTATGTCAATGACTTGAAAAATAATATTGAATAGGCATGTCCCGATTCGAATTTGTATCTCTTTGTCTCTGACTACTTCTCTTCGGGTATCGTTGAATGCTCTTACTATCATCATGCTCAGTCGTATATGTGTCACATCTACAGAGAGGTTTGCTAGTGTGGATCTTGGCATTAAATTTAGAGACGAGTCATTATCAATATATACTTTGCAACGACATAATCCCTACATTTCACGGATATATGTAGAGCTCTAGTGTGTCCAGTACCATCGGCAGGGATTTCATCATCTATGAAAGTAATAAAATTTGGTGTAGTAATATTTTCCACAATTCCATTCAACTTCTCCACCGTAATGTCGTGATAGAGTGAGAGTAAAGATATGCGAGCAGGTAAGCGATTAAGTTGTTCTCTCACCTTATACTCGCTTTCCTTAATAAGCTTTAAAAATTTACATACTTCTTCTTCAGACACTGCTCTTTCTTTCTCTGTACCTTTTATTTATCTGGGTCTATCATTTGGCCGCCATGAATGTCTCCTTGAAACCATTGTCGCCTTCTTTTGGCCTTCCCTTTAATTTTCCTTTCAAAGTCATAACTTGTAGTCGTTTTCAAAACTTCTGGCATGTAGCATCTGCCACTCCTCGTCATCCCACCTACTCCTGAAATATTAGTTACGGGGAGATTTAGGTCTGACGGATTTAGCGCTTGAGTTTTGTCGTTACCGCTTGTAATAACCTCATATTCTTATGTCCGTGGTACTGCTCTTGAATCCTTGCAAGCAAACGCACTCGATATTTGGATGGTGATGGGCATCAGATCATCAGATGTAGTGGTGCGAGTTGACTTTTCCTCATAATGTATTGGAGAGGTTTTGGGATATAGGACGACATTTCAACATTAACTTCATATGATTCTTTAGTTATCATGAGGACTAAAAGGTCATTTTCCTAGTATTCCCTTTCTCCTTTATGACTTATTGTAAGTATCTTGGCATCTGACAACTTTTGCAGTTCCATTTTAAAATTAGCACATTCCTCAATTGTACGCCCCATCACATTCTTAAGAAACAAATAATCAAATTCAATTATATGCTTCCTAGAAACGTCTTCATCCTCTGAGCGTGTTTGGTAGATGTACTCTTCCTTTAGAAAGAAAATGGAAAAGTATTTTCCATTGACGTGCTCACATCTGCCACGTCCTTCTTTCCATATGAAAAATATTTCTCAATTGCATTTACGGTGGGATTCTCATGATTTGGTAAAGGGTTGGAATTGATATATGGGTTCCCATTAACCTTTTTGAAATTCAACCATACAGCCTTGATCAATGCCTATACTCTACCTTTTAATGTCGTGCGATTGTCAGTCGAATGTCCCACTGCCCCAGTATGATAATCATAGCGAGCAGTCAGATAATACACCTTGGGTATGGAGGCTGTAGAGGTTCATAAGGAATTGACACCAATTGATTATTCCGTATTAGTTGTGGTAAGATTTCTGTATATGACATGGGGATTGGATTATATAGGATAAAACGTTGATTATTTCTATTTACCCTCAGAGGTTGATCAGCCTGACCAACATTTTGCTGGTGAGTCGGTGGTTTGAGAATGGGTCTTGGGTTTTTTTGAAATGCTTGATTTTTTAGAGTGATAATTGTACAGAATTTGTGAGGTATTTGCCACATATGATGTCATAGATTTGGGCCTTTCACTATACTTTAGAAATCTCAGCCTCGAGTTTGCAGCTTGTGATGGGTACCCAAAATTGATCGTCTGTACATCCCTTGTTTTATCTTCAACGGCGGTCCTTTTTTACAGATGATATATCTGATACGACTTCCAAATTATTCCATTCTTTACCCCATATTCAATCCTTTCACCAATCACTGTAATGTCAGAAAAGTTGTTTGAAGCATTTCCAATCATCCTATCGTCAAATGGAGATCTCAAGGTGTTGATAAACATTGCAGCCATCTCCTTTTCTGACAGGGGGTGTACCTGAGCAGCTGATTCCCTCCACCTTTGCGCATATTCTTTAAAGCCTTCAGTAGGATTTTTCTCCATCCTTTGCAGATGTAGACGATCAAGAGCCATGTCTATGTTGTACTTGTATTGTCTTAAGAAAGCATCAGTTAAATCTTTCCACCTTCAAATATGTTGTTATCCAATTGGATATACCAACGAGATGCGGCCTCCGTCAAGCTATCTTGAAAGAAATGAATCAACAGCTTATCATCATTTGCACAAACAACATCTTTCTGTAGTACATAAAAAGGTGACTTATCGGGCATGTACTACCATCATATTTTTCTAACTTAGGTAGTTTGAATTTGTGTGGGATTGTTACATCTGGGACCAAACATAATTGAGTGTTATCAATGATACCATATATATCTGACCCTTCAATTGCGGACTATCTTTCCTCTAAAAAGTCCAGCTTATCATTCGACAGCGGGTCTTCGCTTGGTTTAGTAAAAGGCCTCCGCCCCTTTGGGTCATCAACATCAGGTATGATGATTGGCTCATTAGCGAGTTCGCCTTGTGGAGTGAAAGCTTGGTTGTAGTCAGATGTCATTGTGGATGGGTTGTACCCAATTTTCCCTATCTGCATCATTTCCTTGACATTTAGGAATGGATAGTGCTGGATATTTACTGGTGGTGAAGCATGCTGAAAGTGGTCGGTTTGATGACGTTGATAGGATGGAGTGAACCCATGAGGGTAAGGTGGAGTATCGCTTGGCAGTTGATTTTGTGATGATTGAGCCCCTTGTGGATTTTCAAAATAGGCTTTTCCCTTACTCGCAGTGAGGAGTTCCAGGACTCTGGCCAATTGCTCTTTCAGCTCCCTAATTTATTCTTTCATTTCCTCTCACGGTTGCTCTCTTTCTTCCTCATCCATGACCCTAACTTGAGCTCGCGTTCGATAGCGAAATTGGAGTTGACGGGCTATCTTTGAAAAGTTTTCTTAAAATAAATAAAAATAAAACAATGAGATGGTAGATTTTGCAAATGAAGAAGAATAAATATTAATAACAATAATAATAATGAAAGTAAATTTGTGCATGAGAAATAATATTGCGGAAAGTGAAAGTTCAAAAGTACTCAATTTCATTCAATTAGTAGAGTCATACACTAAATTTGAGTATGCAGAAGTCAACTACGCTACTCCGCATTATGAGTTTATACAAAATCACCAAAATAACCCAAATCTATGTTGATTTCTTCCAAAAACTTAGACAAGTTCTCCCCATTAGGATGGATGGGCAGATAATTTTTTTCAAAAATGATGCTTGTTTCGCCAAATTGCTCGCTCTCACACCCACACCTTTAAGTCATTCCATAGCCTGCCCTGATCGTTGTCGAATCAAGTCGTGCTCTTGTTGTAGTAATTGGTAATAATATCTCAGTGCGTCGACATTAGCATCATTATTTCTTGCCAATTTCTCTACCACGTTTTGATACGCTCTAACTTGGTGCTCAAGGCTTGCAATGGCTTTCAATAGTTCTTCACTATCATTTGGTGACTCGGTCTTCCTAACTTTTTTATTCTTTATATCAACTTGTAAATTTTCAGCGATTTGTAGTAATGAGTCATATTGTTTTTCTAACGCAACGATGTACATATTCTTCTTATCGACAGTCACCTTAACCTCTTCTAAAACCTCTTGTACAAGCTTATTTTTCCTTTCTAGCTTCATGATTCGATCCTCTTGTTCATAGATTACCCCTCTACCATCTTCCAAGAGAGCCAAAAGAATTTAGATCTCTTGGAAGAAAACAGACGTCTAATAGTCGAGACGAATTTATCTGGCAAACAAAGGATCGAAGCTGAAAAATAACTCAGAGATTTGAGAAATAAGGTTAAGGATCAAGAATATCTGAAGTGGAAAAACTTAAATTTGAGAACTGACACTCAATGAGTATTTTAGATAACATCCGCATCTTTCAAATTTGATAAGTGTGAGAGCCACACCCCTTTTGTGGAAAACTACGGATTCCATTTGGCCATTCCAAATTATGCAATGGGGATTCTCGTCTTCATCCATGAACTTGGAAACTTAACTTGAGTACATTTGAAATCTGGTGGACATCTTAGATGGTTAAGAATCCAAATACATAAAAGAAATTGAGAGCCAATGAACTTCCCTTTTCCAAACACTCGTATGTGATTTAAGGAACAAAAAGTCTCAGCTAGAATTAAGATAACAGTGTTAACACCATGTTCAACTTTTAGGAATATTTTTATCACTTTATCATCCACATAACCTTGAATCTTTGGAAACAACACATTGTCATATATACACAGAGCATAAAGAGTCATACCCTTATCTTCCTTCAAGACATTTTGGATGAGATCTAGGAGGTAATCCGGCGGCACACACTAATTCCCCCCATTAACTTTGAACCTTTTTTCAATCTTAGATGCATGGACAGTACCCAAGAGCTTGGATAAAGCTCTCTTTAAAATGAGTTTTTTTATCATAATTATAAACTTTATCCGTGCTTTGTAGCGGGACATTCAGTAGGGCTTGATATTCTTCAATTGTAGGAGTAAGATCAATTGTTCCAAAGGTGAAACATCTGTACAGAGGGTCCCAGAATTGCATTAAATCCTTAAGAACGGGTGCATTGACTGTAATATACAGAAGATAAGCGATGTGACCATATTTACCGACAAACAAGTTTTTCTGTTCCGGTGAAAAATCCTCTCATATCTTCTTTAACCTCTCCAAGTCAGTATGTGAGAACTTTATCTTAGTGATTGATGGTAGAAGAATGAAATCCTCCTTTTTCAGACAATCTCCTTTCATTTCTGCGTTTCCTTTCACCATTGGGCTACTGTAACTTGATCTTCTATCACACTCGGAGTAGAAGTCATGGTCTCTAAAATATGAATGAATTGAATACTTCTTTACAATCCCTATTATGCAGCTTAATGCATGTATGCAAAGAAGAAAGAAAAAGTCAGAAGTGAAACAATGGGGAAGAAAATAAAATTTTAAAGAGCGTATGACATATATACATGAACAAAATTAGGGCGTGATTGGTCACCCAATTTTAAAATCAAATATTTTGGTCTGAGAAAATTAAAAGATGGTTCGGGAGTCATTTACGTGTGGAGAAAGTATTAGCAACCCACAACACCCATTATGAAAAATGCTTACCAAATTTAATCAAATCCAAATTATTTTTTAAAATAATGTTATAGATATTCAATTTCGAATATCTTGTTTGGTACATTTTGCATCATAAAATGAGCAAATAAATGAACTTTAATGGGTGGTACAAAGACTATTAAAAAATTATTTTTGTCTTTTAAAATTTTTCTTAAATCAAAGCATTATTGGAGTTCTCTCAGTATCCTAAAAATAACTCTTCACCTCGGTAGTCCAAAAAATTGAGGATCCCAAAAAATCTAAAGTCCATCATCGGATTTTTTTTAGTGAAATTAAATAATGAAATTAACAAAATTTAAATCAAATTATTATGATTTTAATTTATGAACGTCAATTCTGATGATAAAATAATGAAACAATAATCACATACAATCGTGACCATATGACAATAATACGTAAATAAATAAGAAGAGATAACAACTATAAAGAAAATGATGTGAACTAGGTTTGGAGCCATTCCATAATTCTAAAGGCGTCTTGCTTACAAACTTAGAGGGCACTATATTCAAAATGTAAGTAGCTGTGTGTAGTGCATATCCTCAAAATGTAAGTGACAGTGATGAGTAGCTTAACAATTACCTAACCATATCTAATAAGGTTCGGTTTTTCCTCTCTGCAACATCATTTTGCTGTGGTGTTCCAGGTGCAGTTAGTTGGAATAGGATTCCACACTCCAGCAAACAATCCTTAAATTCTAAATCCAAGTATTCACCACCTCGATCAGATCGAAGGGTGTTCAATGATTTACCTAATTGCTTTTCAGTTTAAGCTTTGAACTCTTTAAACTTTTTAAAAGTTTTAGGCTTTCTTTAGATTAGGTAAGTATAACCATATCTTGAAGAATCATCAATAAAAGTGAAATACTCATACTCACCTCTAGCTTGTACATTGATCGGTCCATAAACATCACTATGTACTAGTTCAAATAGTTCTTTGGCTCTTTGGCTATCTCCTGTGAAAGGTCTTTTGGTCATATTGCCCTCTAGACGGGATTCACAAACTGGAAGAGTTCCAACTTTAATATGTCCCAACCTAAGATGCCAAAGATATGTGTTATCATCATCATGGTAAACTCTTTATCATTTATTACTTTTAAGTTTTGCTACTTAAAATAATTCATAATTATTTAACACGTGTTCAGTCGGTTTAAGTATATACAGCCCGTTTATAACTTTCCCATGACAAATATCAAATCCATTTTTTGAAATAATAAACTATTTATTAATAAAAGAAACTTCGAATAATTGTTCTTGCAAAAATGAAAGAGAAATCAAATTTCTCAAAAATCTAAGAATATAATAAACATCGTTTAAAACTAAATAATTATATCCAAAAAGTAAACGGATTGTCTCTAATGCTTTAGCTGACACGAGTATGCCACTACCACTCTCAAAATGACCTCACCATCAGCCAACTCCCTTGATGAATCAAGCATCTACAAAGAAGAGCATACATGGTTAGTGGCTCCTAAATCAAGTATCTAGGATGATAAATCATATTCCACTAAGCAAGTTTCAAGTGCAAGTAAATCATATTTACTTTTCTTTTTCAGCTCGGAGAGATACTTATTATAGTCTCTCTTCCAATGACCTCCAACGCGATAGTGGAATTATTTTCTCTTGGGCTTGTTGTCTTTCTTGTTCTTCTTGGCTTTTGGCAATGTCTTGGCTTTGTTCTCTTTCTTATTCTTACCTTTGTCCTTTCCATTAATCTTTTTCCTCTTGTTAATATTAACAGTTGAAGAAGGCTTTTGCTCGATAATATTTTCCTCGCCCTCTTTGGTCATTCTAAGGTTGAGTGACTCAAAAGTCTGCAGTTCATTCCACAATTGGGTCATGTTGAATTGCAAATTATTCATAACATAGTTGATTGTGAACGTAAAAAAATATTGTGTGAGCGACTCAAGTATAATGTTAAATTAAGTCCACTCATCAAAGGTCGACCCATGTACTTCTGCCTCATGCATTATATTGACCATGTTCAAAACATGTTCTCACACAGAGGTACCCTTTCTCATCTTAGTTGTCATATAGCTCATAGTGGTCTCATAATGACTTTGATCAGACTATTACCCAAACATAGCCTATAGAGATTCTAGAATCTCATAAACAGTCTCTATGCTTTCCTGTATGGTTCTCAGAACATCATTCATGCTCACAAGCATGTAACACTTCACCTTGTTATTTGATATGATCCAATCATCATATTATTCCCTAACATTCTTAGGGGCATTAGCAGCGTGCTCCTCAGAGAATTCTTTAGTAAGAAAAATTTATGGTTCTCACAAATAAGCATTAAGTTCATATTTGATTTTCAACGTATGAAATTATCACCATTCAATTTTTCAAGTGCGAATAAAAGAGTAACAGGGTTGCCCATGGTAGACATAATAATGATAACTTAAATTAAAACATACAAGATTCAATATAATTGATAAATATCTTGAATTCAAAAAGTAAACGTGATGTATGAATGCAACATAATAAACACACAAATTTAACAATTACTAATCATGATAAAACAACCCAACAATTTATCTGCTGCCTTAAGGTAAGTCAGATTAACCTCAGACTGTCTATGAGAAATTCTCATCATTTTTAATTAAAATTTAAAATATCTCATATTTTCTCGTTTAACAATAAAGTATCGTTTGTTCGGTTAAGTCACAACTATCCACATGAAAGCTTAATTGTAACTTTATGAGTGTAACCCGTCATTTCAGATTTCATGACTTCATTTAGAATATTCCACCTTAGGGTCGGTCAAAACTAAACTACATCATTTAGAATATTCCACCTTAGGGTCGGTTAAAACTAAATTACATCACTTTCTCCTATCTTCTTAAGAAGTCCAACCTTGGTATTGGTACCGTTCCAACCCTTTCATAGGGGAATGATAATAAATCCATCTTGAGGCCCTTACTGCACCTCACGGTGTTGTACTCATGATGGAGACCATAAGTTACATTGAGATATCGACATTCTCCCACTCACTATTTTCAGATTATGTGTTTCCATTTTTAACTGATTAATTAGCTCAAAATTAATCTAGATAATGACGTATTAGATGATTAGGTTTAATTAAAAATTAAAAATAATATTTAATTTCAAATTATCCAATATAGTAGGACCCAATGTATAATAGTGCACAACTGTAATGTCACGTGACACTACAGTAGTATATGTCAATCTCTGATACCCAATCAGTGATTGACAAGTAGCAATTACTATAAATTAAATATTTCTTTTAATCAGATAAATATCTAGATATCAGTTAATTCAAAATTAACATATCTGAGTACTGCTATCAACTAAATTATCTGTTACTTCACAAATAACAGATTTAATTGATCCAAAATATTATCTAATAATAATTTAATTATCTAATTTTATAAATTAGAAATTATGTCTCACTTATTGATAATTATTTACATATATATATATATATATATATATATATATATATATATATTAATTCTGAAAANCATAATTATCTCATAATTATGTATTTGCCCCAGAGTAATTTTTTTACATGTTAGTCATTTTCTCATGTCCTAAAATATTCACACCCTAGACTGCATAGTATAGTTGCACTCTTAGATATTATAGATTGTATTTACAGAGTATTTTCGTGTAGTCTAGTGATATAATCAATTTATGTAGTTCTGTCCTCCAATTATTGGTTCGTAAATTTAAACTAGTCAAAATTATCATTTTACCCTTCTTGTTATCTCTTGATCCTTAAGTACTATTAATTCACAAGTGAATGACTAATTTATAATCTTATTATAAATTTGAGCTCAATAACCATTCAGTTCCAGAATTAACACTTAAGGAAACCGATATACGATTCATTAAGAAAACTTGAATTTCAATTCTTGTAAGATCATGTTCTCAGCCATCCATATCACTGAATCTTCAAAACAAAAGTGACTACCTTATTTTACAAAGAAACTTTAACAAGTGATTCAATAGATCCAGTACACATGTATAGGAGTTCATGACTGCTCAAGATTCAGACTGATCTACATATGGTCATCGAATTGATGTGTATTAAATCTTTATTATAAACAACATGTTGATAAAGATATTAATTTACATTGGTCTTGTCATATAATCTCATTATATAAAGTACATTCACTAAGATGTCTATCCACATCAATGATTCAGGTCTAGATCACATGCATTCATGATATTTAGTGAACCGTACTAGTAACCATTCATTATAGATTTCATACTATAATATGTTGCTGACAATTTTATTCATTATCTATGATAATCCTCTCGTACTAATATAAGATCATTTCAAATATTTATATACATTATTTAACAATAATTTAAAAGAACAATTAGAAGAAAAATGTAATCCTCATTACATTTCATATCAAAATGTCAATACACATGTTTTGAGGGTATAACCCCCAACACTTGAAAGGGAAAATGTCTCATAAAAAATAACATTAATGACAGTGTAAACTTTATCAGTACAGTCAAGATAAAGATAACTCTTATGATTGGAAAAATAGCCTATGAAAACACATTGAGCAGATCTAAAATCTAGCTTGCGTCTATTGAAGGTTCTGAGATGAGGGAAGCAAGAATAGCCAAAGACCTTGAGTAACATGTAGTTAAGTTATTGGCCAAACAGTTTTTGAAACCAGGAAAGGTTTGACAAAATAGGTGTAAGAAGCCTATTTATGAGGTATACAGTAGTTTGAAAAGAAAACCACTAATACTTCAATGGCATATAGGCCTGACAGAAGAACTATGCTAGTTTCAACAAATGCTTATTCTTTCTCTCCCACACCATTCTGGTTATAAGTGTAGGGATGAGGGTGCCTGAAGTGTATCCCACGATTCTGTACGAGGGTACTAAAAGACCTATACTCCCACCCCAGTCAGATTAGACTTTTGTAAGGGTATGGCTAAGTTAATTTTCAACAGAGGCTTTGAAAAATTTGAAAGTTTGGAGGGCTTCAGACTTTGATTTAGGTGGGTAGACCCAAGTAAATCTTGTGAAATCGTCAATGAACAATATATGGTATTTGTATCCATGAAAGGGAAGAGGAGCTGGCCGCCAAAAATTTGTATGCATAAGTTCTAGGGATTTATAAGTTTTTGTGACATATGTGGGATGGTGTAACCTATGGCTCTTTCCAGCTTGACATGCATGACAAATTCTAAGTTCTTTAAAAGTCAGTTTAATGTTAAGTATGTTTTTAACAAGTTATGTGATTTTAGGAGTAGGGTGTCCAAGTTATGCCAAAAAGTGACTGTTCTTGCTGTTGTGACTGTTAGTATAAGCAACACTAAGAGTCAGAGTTGAAGAATGAGAAAGAGAAACATCATTGCATTGACTAACTCTGAAATTTACATTCTAAGGACCAAGAGGTGGTCTAGGTGACAATTGAGAAGTAGTACAAAAAAGAGCTTTCTTAGAAAGTAAACTAGGCCTAGTAACAGTAGAAACAACAAAAGAAAATGGTTTAAGATCATTGTGTAAGTGAAGTTGGCATGTCAGTGCTAAGGCTCTTCCCTTGGCAAGAGCAAAGAACTCATAAAGGCCATCATTAAGCTTCCCTTGGAGTAAGGTAGTTTGTGTGTATAAGTCCTTCACAAGACAAATTCGTGAGTAAAATTCCACAACAATAGGATTATCTTAGATAATTTAGAGACACTGATTAGATTTTTGGCTATTTTAGGTACTCTAAGGACATATTTCAGATTTAAAGGGTAAAGACAAGTAGGTAAAACACGGAAACCAATATGACAGATCTGTAAATACTTACCATTACTAATTATCACAGTGTCACTACCTTGATAGTCTGAGCTAATGTTAAGCTTGTCCAGATCATTGGTCACATGGTGTGAAGCTGCACTATCTGCAAACCAGGGAGCTTCAGAGCCAATATCAGACCTTACACTAAAGGTTTATGGGTTGTATCCTCTCCATAGTTGTAGTTAAGGGCTTGTTGGGATATAAGGTGAAAGCTTTGTGCAAGATAGTGTTGGCATGAAGTCCTTATTGTCCTGTACCAGTTGGTTGCAGCATTATGACCTTGTTTGTTGCACACTTGACAAATAAGTCGGTTGCTGTATCATCCACCTTTTCCTCTTCTCCCCCTCTAAATGGGGTTAGGTTCCTGCCATCAAAGTTTCTGTTGGTGATGTTGACCACCACAGGGTCAAATTCAGGGCCTAAGCCATCTAACATGTAAAAGAATCAGGTCATGTTCACATAATGTTTCTTATTATGTCAACATAGTTTGTAATACTCTTATCCTCTTTGGGTGTATTGTGTAGGGAGTGCTTGAGCTTAAGTAACTTGGCTCTAGACCTCGTATCAAGGTTCTCTATAATCCTTTCCAGAGAGCACTTGATGTCTCATACTGAAGAAATGATCCCAGGATCCTATCATACATGGTTGAATGCAACCAGCTCAGGAGGAGTTGGTCTTATCGTAGCCATAGCACATAGTCTGGGTTCATGGTGTCATCTGAGAGGTGTTTCTTAGGTCTGGAGGATGAGTTGATGATGTAATCTGTAAGACCGTGTCCAATGATTGTTGGAACCACTTAGGATTTCCAGAGTATGTAATTGTCCCTGTCGAGTTTGATCGTGAGAGTCGAGCGCAAGGTATTGGCAAACGGGTTAAAGTCAACTCCTTTGCCTCTGTGAGCTTTCAGCATTTTCTCTATTTTGATTCGAAGAAACAGAGCTCTCCACCGTTGGCTCTGATTCCAAGTAAACTTCTTAAAATGAGGAAGATGAAGATGTATTTCATCAAGAACAAAACCCCAGTAACACAGAAAAGGAAATGTATACACCAAAGCTAAAACATGATTAAGACATAATAAGTAAAGGAATCTCGATTTATTGTAAGGAAACTAATGAGACCTGAGCACCAAGCTCTCTCTCTCTTGGACGTTGGGAAACAACATCATTCTCTTTCATTAATGCGTAACGACATCTGACAGAGAGAGAGAGAAACAAGCTAAGTTGGAAAGAAAGAACACGTGAGCTAGGCACCACATGAGCAAAGCTGAGTTGGAAAAGAGAAGCATGCAGGCCATGCACGATGACAAGAGCATAACATAGACTGAGAGAGCCTCATTCTTCGTCTTCATGTTTCAGTAACCTCAACATCCAAGCTAATTTTGTTTCTTTTTCTTTTTTATTTTTGCTACATTTGGGCTGTATTACCTTGAACAATTTATATATTTTTTTTAATATATATCAGCTATCATTTGCTTTGCCGGTCAGGTGATTGGGGGACTAGTTACGTCCCAACTTAGTTGGTATGCTTATTGATCTCTTTGATGTCTCTTTCACTAGACAGTTTTTATCCAAAAATAACCAATAAAGATATTCCATAAGAATAAACCATTTATTTAAGAAAATATTTCTTTATAAAATTACATAGGCAAAATTTCTCTCACGCTCCCTATAGTTTGCTTAAATGACATGAATTTCCCTCTAGTTTGAAAAATAACTCAGACCTCTCTTCGTGTAAGGTTTTTGTTACAAAAAACAAAACAAAAAACTGCTTTCATTTCAAACTAGTGCCGTTATAAATAACATGTAATACCCGGATCACCTTTTATTTTTTCCCAATTATGAAAAACATCAAATTCATCTTTTTGAAATTTAAACTTGAATTCATGTAAACCCAAAACAACCCCAGTCGGTTAGTGGTTGGGTCGGATCAGTTATAGGATAAACTTATAATTTTGCACCTAAACAAATACAAGTTAAAAAAATAGACTTATTTATCATTTTTCAAAGTAGAGGCGTGCCCGTGTTATTTAAGCAAACTACAAGACGTGTTAGAAAGATTTTCTCAATTATTTATTATATGTGATCAATGTTATGTTGGTAAAGGAGGGGAGGTTTGTGAGTATTATTACTTTAATTTTGATCATTAGAAATATAACTTTTCATTAATTATTTCCATACGACGTATGGTTTTAAATTATTAACATAATTTACACAATATATGTCATTTTATATGTATTGCAATTTGGTGTCTAATTCCAAATGAAATTAGGTTTCCTAAGATTTGTGTTATGTTCAATTTCTCCAACTTATGAGAAGAGTATTTAGGTAATGGGGTTTTGGTTTCCTAATTCTATTAGGAGCATAATTAGTATTTTGAGAAGTCAAAACAATATGTGAGTTTACAAAGTATTTGTTGGTTCTGCTAGAATAAGACAAAGGTTATTCTATCCTAAAACAGATATCCCGGGGTGAGTAGGTTATATCCTAAGAGAAAACCAGGATATTCTTAGGCTGAGAAGATGACTCTATTTCATGAGTTATGAAGAAACATAATCAAAGGACTTTGCTCATGCCGGAGAATATTTTAATGCTAGTGGGTTTCTCTCTAAGCCGATTGCGAAGTGGTGACTTTTTTCTAAACTAGCGATGATACTAAACATGCATGGGAATTTAGTGTAATTAAGGTATAGTTCGGTGCATTTAGTTTAGTTTTATATATAATGGATTTATGTATGGAGAATATTGAGTCGGTAATGGATATTGTTATGAATGTTGTTGATAATGAGATTAGCCGCGCAAGTGAGAAAATTGACCCAACCGCATTAAAAATATTGTTTTGTTGATGGTTCTGATGCTTCCATTAGAACTTATGGTATCGATGTTGATAGTTTGACCTGTGATGGTATGTGAGCTTTCGTTCTAGATAAAGAAGATGAGAAGGGCACAAAGATATGATTTTGTTGAAGCTGTAGTAATGAAAATCATTCCATAATTGTAGAATTTAAGTCAATGTGGAGATTCTCTGAATTTTGTTACTCAAACTCCTAATGAAATTAGGTTTCCAAAAAGTTGTGTTATGTTTAGCTGGTTCCTAATTTATCAGAAGACATTTCGGTAAAAGAATTTTGTTTTGCCTGTTCTATTAGCAAAGGAATTAGGGTCATGACAGACAAACATATTTGTCGGTGAAAACCTTTGATTTGTTTGTATAACATTTAGTGATGAAATTGTTTCGCCACTAAAAGTAATTACAGATGCAAAGGATTTTATTGAAACAACTTCAATGACAAAAAATGTTCGTTGCTGATAACTTTAGCAACGAAAAACATGTATTCACTAACATAATCAACAACAAAAAAAGATTTCATCGCTAAAATATATTAAGGACATATTTTTGTTCGTGTTGATTCACGAATTTTGCGTTGGTAAATAGATTTAAGATGACATTTCCCCCATAAATTAGCATTCACAATGAGATTAAATAATCACTTTCCAATAATATTAAATAATATTTATATCAACAATATGTATGTTCTTGATCATGCATACTAGATAATGACGATGATATTTACAAATATTTTTTCACGGGTTTAAACCTGCAGTCCAAAGCCATCCTTTTCACACCTTTTTTTTCAGATGATTCTTTTTCTTTTTTGCTAGGCAAAATGTAATGAATTGGAGTTGGTTATTCCATTATGGATTGGTACGGTGTGGATACTCTCAATATGATGCATGGTATGAATTTGAGTAAATATCTGGGTTGGGAATAACACTTTGGCAATCTAAGATCTAATCGCTCGATGAGATTGAAGATAAGATTGTTACGTGTATCTGGGTGAGCGAGAGATACTTATCTCTAGCAGGTAGAGAGATTCTTATTAAGGAGGTTTCCCTAGGCATTCCTACTTATACTATGTCTTGTTTTACATTATATTACTCATTGATGATATTTGTGTTCGGTTGACTAAGTAGTGGTGGTATTTTCTACCATTAAGTGTGGTGTTTCTTGGGTTTCCTAGAATAATGTAACGAATAGCATAGAATCTGGTGGTGTAACTCTCAGGAATTTGCAAGATTTAATGTTGCTCTCCCGACAAAAGAAGGATGGCCTATATTGACCTCTCTTGACTCCTTAATAGCATGGCTCCTAAAGTCGAATTATTTTAAGCATGGTAACTTTACGCATGGTATATTGGGGTATCGGCCTTCATGAGGATGGAAGAGCATTCTTGAAGGGAGAAAGATGAAAAATCTTTAAAATTAGGGATGATCCTTAGGTTCCAAGACTTGATTTGTATCTAGCATTTGTAGCCCGGATGATAGTTTTAATCGCATGGATGAGTCGTTGGATGGTGAGGGTCATTGGAATATGGAGGTAATTTTTAATTTAATGTTGCCTGAGATGTCAATGTTATTGGTAAGATTGCTACTAGGACGTATGGATGCCAAGATAAAACTAAATGGCACTACACCAAGAATAGGGTTTACACAATGAAATTAGGATATAAAAGGTTGCTATAAATTTGGTAAATAATTTGAACAACAAAATAGCCTAGAGGAAGATTTCTTGTTCGAGATATTCTTATTATCAGTATTTGATTACTACATCAAGACACTTAAAGTTAATCATTTGGCCAAAGTAAAAATGTTAATGGAGTGTCTGGTATCCTGAGATGGGGTTTACCTTTGTTTGAATTTATTTTTATTTTAAGAACTATGTGAGCTCTTTTTGTTTGTTTGTTGTTCTCTGTTCAGCTAATACTCTTGCTAATATTATTGCCAGCATCAGTTCAAGTTCAATACTAAATTACTCAAACTTCAAGTCCTAGAAAAAGAACCTCTTGATAGTTCTTAGATTCATGGACCTCGACCTTGCATTAAGGGTTGTTTCTCCTTCACCTCTTACGGATAAAAGTACCTCTAACGAAATGTGAAATATGAAAATGTGGGAGAAATAAAATTCCATGTGTATGATGATCGTGAAGAGGGGCTTTCTAGAAAAACTATATCAGAAAAGATCATTACAACTTAGGATTCCCTTGCTGATATTTGAAAGGGGTTTGTCAAGAATGAAAAGGCACAAATTGGTACGCTCTTGACATATCTAATTTCAATGAGGTATAAGGAAAAATGTAACATCAAGGAGTACATCATCGAAGTATCTCATATTTCTTGTTGAAAGCAATTGAGCTCAAACTTTCTGAGGACTTATTTGTGCATCTGGTTTTGTGATTTCTTTTGGCACATTTCTACTAGTTTAAGGAGAGCTATAATTATCAGAAAGTGACTTTGTCTCTGAATGAGCTCATCTCATAATATGTTCATGAAGAGGAAATGGTGAAGCAAGATAAGATAGAGAATACTTAGCAGACCTCAAACTCTAAGTATAAAGGTAAGGGAAAGAGAAGAAAGAAGGATAAGGAAGCTGTAGATATAACAGTAGACAAGAAATCGTATGACCCCGAAGGTATTAGTTGTTACTTCTATGGAGATGAAGGGCATAAGAAGAAGCAATGCGGAAACTATCATGCATGGCTTGTTAAGAAACATATTCTTTTTAATATGGTTTGTTCATTGGTTAATTAAAGTTTTGTTCCTAGACACACGTGGTGGATAGGTTCTAGTGCTACAACTCACATTAATGTCTCTATGCAGGGTTGTCTGAGTTGCCAAAAGCCAAGTGATCTTAAAAAATACATCTATGTGGGCATGGCAAGGAGCTTAAAGTTGAGGTAATAGGAAAATTTAAATTATTGTTAAAGACTGGATTTTGTTTGGATCTTGACGAAATATTTATTGTATTATCTTTTAGACAAAATTTGATTTCTGTTTTTGTTTTAGACAAAGCTGGTTTTCTTCGTTTGTTTGGAGATGGAAAATTTAGTTTGTTTCGTAATTCAAATTTGGTCGATCTTGATTCTTTATTAAGTTATGATAATCTTTATTTACTTGATACAATTTTTTTATAAATGAATCCCTGCAATGAAGTACATGAAGTACTAAGACTATAGTGTATATCCTTAACAAAGTTCTAACCAAAACGACTACCAAAACCACATGAGCTTTGGACCGGCATGACATCTAGTCTAACACATTTGCATGTTTAGCGATGTCCAGCTGAGGCAAAGGCCTTATAGGCCTAATGAGAAGAAACTAGACTCAATGACGATTAGTTGCTTTTTATTGGAAACTCTGAAAGATTCAGGGGTACAAGTTTTATGATCCCACGACTAAGTCGATTTTCGAGACAGGAGATACCTGGTTCTTTAAGGATGCTGAGTTTGCAGGAGGAGATAGAGTTAGTGATTTTGTCCTTAAGGAGGAGTATATTGATATTCCCACCAGTGTTGTTATCATTAATCAAGATTCCACTCCTGACATTGCTCATGACACAACAAATCAAGACGATATTAGAGAACCTCTCATTCAAGAAACTATTCCAGAAGAACGGACTCTAGTATCTCAAGAACCTATGTCATTAAGAAGCTCCACTAGGATGAGGAGGAAGTGTAGTGTCAGATTATTACATTATATCTCTCCAAGAATATAAGGTAGACATTGGAGTAATGAAAGATGACCCAATCAACTATCATCAAGCTATAAAAAGTTATAAGTCTTAAAAGTAGATCGATGCCATGAATGGGGAGATTAAGACCATAAAGAAAACTAACACGTGACATATTTTCTCATTACTAGAAGGTGAAAAACTCATTGGTTGCAAATGGATATTTAAGACCAAGAGGGATTCAAAAGGTAGTGTGGAAAGGGATAAAGCTTGTCTTGTCGCAAAGGATTTTACACAAAAAGAAGGCATTGATTATATAGAGACTTTCTCTACGGTTTCTTCGAAAGACTTTTCGAGGATTGTAATGGCATTGTTGAAGCATTTCAATCTTGAGTTAGATCAGGTGGATGTGAAGATGAAGTTTCTCAATGATAGCATTGATGAGACAATCTTTATGGTGCATTTAGAAAATTTTGTGTCGGGAGACCCAAAAGGATTATCTACCTAAAGGAGATAAATTAAAAAGAGGTATGAAGACATATTTTTATGTCTCTAGCGGTTGTACGACTAAAAGGTTTATCTACCTAAAGGAGATAAAAAATTTTAAGTGTTGTAGAATTTTTATTTACCTCATGCTAGGATTCCAATACTATAGTAGATACCATATTTTGTCCGGTCTAATACATTAAATATACATACTTTATATTTTGGCTCATATAATAGTCTAAGACTATATGTATAATTTGAAAACTAGTCCAATACTAAAATAAGAAAAGTAGTCCAATGACTAAAAAGTAAAAAGTGAGAAAAAAAAGACTAAAAATAAAAAAGACAAATCCTAATTTTGTCTATAAATAGAGGGGAGGACTTCACTTGAAATGGCAGATTTGGGGAGAGTGAGGAAGAGAAGAGATTTTAGAGAAAGAAATAGAGGTTTTGAGAAAATAGTGAAAAAAAAAAATATAAGTTTTCATTTCTATTCATTTTTCATCTTCTCATTTTATTTTTTATTAAAGTAGTTCAAATCTCATACATTTTACTTACAATATATTTTGTTCATTCTAATTAATCATCTCTATTTTTCTTACTCATGTATTTGATATTTCTTTGTTTCATCCTCCATATATAGGTTTGTTTGCTCATTCTTTATCATTTCTCCTACTTTTAATCTTAAATTTTGATTTCATATATTGTTTATCTCTCTACAAGTTTGATGATGAGATTTTTTTTGTCATCAACTCAATCAATGAGAATGAGGATAAAATTTTGAGGGGTGCAAAATTAACTCAATGTGAATAAACCATTTAATGGGTTGAAAGTGTACATTTGATGAAAAGATCTCCTATGATAATTTCTCATATATAAAAATGTATAAAATAGAGGGTAAAACATCTATACAAGATTATGCAAATATTTTAAGCCTTCGATTTTTTTATGTTCTTACAAATCTTCTCTTCTTTTCTTTTTAATTTTTTGACCATCACTTTTTGTGACACTTGTTTAAACTAGTTAGCATCCATGATCATTTCTAGCAATGAAGGAAGAAAGAAAAAATAGTAATTACTGAACTAAGTAGTCCAATAAAAAAATGGTATATTTATATCTCAAATAAAAATTATTTTATTTTGAAAGTTTTATGGATTTTCTTTATTGACACTTGTTTAAACTAGTTACCATCCATGATCATTCCTAGCAATAAAGGAAGAAAGGAAAAATAGTAATTAGTGAACTAAGTAGTCCAATAAAAAATGGTATATTTATATCTCAAACAAAAATTATTTTATTTTGAAAGTTTTATGGATTTTCTGTAGTGACACTTGTTTAAACTAGTTACCATCCATGATCATTCCTAGCAATGAAGGGAAAAAGAAAAAATGGTAATAAGTGAACTAAATAGTCCAATAAAAAAGGGTATATTTATATTCTAAACAAATATTATTTTATTTTGAAACTTTTATGGATTTTCTCTAGTGACACTTGTTTAAACTAGTTACCATCCATGATCATTCCTAACAATGAAGGAAGAAAGGAAAAATGGTAATTAGTGAACTAAGTAATCCAAAAATAAAAAATGGTATATTTATATCCCAAATAAAATTATTTATTTATTTTTAGTGACACTTGTCTAAATTAATTACTATTTATGATCATTCTTTTGCTATTTGATTATCATTGAGTGAAGAAATAAAAATGATAACTAATAAGCCATGTAGTAAAAAATGGCATGATCATGTACGAAATTAAACATTTTTCTTAATAAATTAATTTATTTTACACATAAAAAATTTATTATCAATTTATTTACTAAACAATTATATATATATATGCAAAAGAATGAAAAATTAAAAAAAAAAAGTCAGAGGCTGACTTCACCCTCTGTCTGTCACTTAACAGAGGGTGACTTCACCCTCTACAAAAAAAATTTACTTTTTTTTTCATTTTTGTTGTTTATACATATTTTTTATGTTTTTATGTTTGTTTATTTTTTTCTATTTTTTAGTAGATATAATTAATTTGTTGTAATTTATTTTTAATTATTTCACGTCTTGTTTCATTATTTTCATCATGCATATTTTTTTTAAATTTATCATACATATTTATCATCTCTAACATTCATTTCCATTATTTTTTTTAGTTGTTATCTCTTCTTATTTATTTATGTATTATTTTCATATGTCACGCTTGTATATAATTATTATTTTATTCTTTTATCATCAAAATTGACGCTCATAAATTGAAACCATAACAATTTGATTTAAATTTTTGTAAATTTCTTTATTTAGTTTTCACTAAAAAAAATTCGACGATGGAACCAAACTTCTCGAACTACTGAGGTGAGTAGTCATTCTTGGGATACCGAGAATAACTCTAATAATGCTTTGAAGGATATAAGAATACAAAAAATAATCTTTCAATGGTCTTTGAACCAGCCATTAAAAGTAATTTATTTTGTTCATTTTTATGATACAAAATGCATCAAATGGGACATTCAAAAATGAATCTCTTTAACTTTTGCCTTAAAATAAAAAATTGGATAGCATTTGATTAAATTTGGTAATTATT
Source organism: Datisca glomerata (assembly GCA_003255025.1). NCBI lineage: Eukaryota > Viridiplantae > Streptophyta > Magnoliopsida > Cucurbitales > Datiscaceae > Datisca > Datisca glomerata. Next base: position 1,300,769 of record QANY01003934.1, read on the forward strand.
TTATAATGGGTGTTATGGGGTGCTAATACCTTCCCCACACACAAACGACTTCCGAACCAACTTTGAGTTTTCGTAGACCAAACTTTTCATCTTAAAATTGGGTGACCAATCACACCCTAAAATGATTGGTGGCGACTCCAAATTTTTTTTCCTTCAAAACATGATATTTTTAATCACTGCTCCGCTTCGCGCGCATGTTGTGACAGCTTCGCGACTCCACTGGGGACAAACAATTGGTCTAACCATCTTTAGATCAATAGAGTCAAGCCAAAATTTCATCGTACGCTATCCTTTTGTATTGGTTCTTGGTTTGTTTTTATGATTTATTATTGTTTTTTTTTCTAATTCGTGACTGTAGTTGTACATAAGTTTTTTTTTTACAAAGTATATTTCTTTACATAATTTCTACTTTCACACATATACACTAGCCCTATACCCGGGCTTTCCCTTTAGGATTAGCGAAAATGAGTAGTGGAATGCTTTTGTGGAACTACGGTTCTCGTGCAGGCTCACGAAAGTTCTCACTCAGATCGACCATTGGGATACCATTTGGGGGCCTATGTTACTCTGTTCAGATAATAGTGTGGACAACCTGGAAGCCTTTAAGAGATTTTTAGAGCCCAACCACACATTATTATGTTTTTAGAGCCCACCTCATGACCAACGTTAGATTTCTTCTGAAATGTGATATCATGATCAATTTTGTGCATGTATATATGTCTTGTGTCACTTAAACATGTCTTTTCTTCATTGTTTCACTTCTAACTTCATCTTTGTATTTTTCATACATGCATCATGCTGTGTAATAAGGATTGTAAAGAAGTATTCAATTCATTCATATTTTAAATACCATGACTCCCATTTCGAGTGTGATAGAAGATCAAGTTACGATAGCCTAATGGTCAGAGGATTCGCAGAAACATAAAGGAGATTGTCTGAAAAAGGAAGACGTTGTTCTTCTACCATCAATCACTAAGATGGAGTTCTCACGCTTTGACTTGGAGAGGTTGAAGAAGATATGGGAGAATTTTTCACCAGAGCAGAAAAGTTTGTTTGTCAAAAAATATGGTCACATAGCTTATCTGTTGTATATTGTAGTCAACGTTCCCGTCCTTAAAGCTTTAATGCATTTCTGGGACCCTCATTATATATGTTTCACCTTCGGAATACGATCTAACTCTCACAATTGAAGAATATCAAGTACTACTATGACAAAAAGCTCACGTTAAATAGAGCTTTGTCTAAGCTCTTGGGTACTGTCTATGCGTCTGAGATTGAGAAAATGTTGAAAATTAAAGGGTGAAATGAGTGTGTGCCGTTGGATTACCTCTTAGATCTCACCCAAAATTTCTTGAAGGAGGATAAGGGCATGACTCTTTATGCTCTGTGTATTTATGGCACCGTGTTATTTCCAAAGATCCAAGGTTATATGGATGATAAAGTGATAAAATTTTTCATTCAAGTCGAACATGGTGTTAACCCTGTTATCTCAATTCTCACTGAGACTATCAGTTCTTTGAATCCATCCGTGTTTGGGAAAGGAAAGTTCATCGGCTCTTCAACTCTTTTATGTATTTGGATTCTCCGCTAGATTTCAAATGTCCTCAAGTTAAGTTCTCAAGTTCATGGATGAAGACGAGGATCCCTATTGCAGAATTTGGAATGGCCAAATGGAACCCGTAGTTTCCTTCAAAAGGTACTTGGCTCTCATACCTATCCAAGTTGAAAAATGAAGATGTTATTTGAAAAGCCCATTGGATGCCGTTAACACCAATGATCTACAGATGTGGTGATTTTCAATGGGTTCCGCTCCCGAGATCATGGAGTTGTACTATTTATGCTCTGCGAATGGCACTCCGTCAATTATACATGAGATAGTTTGTCCCCACCACGCATGCATTGAAGGATATTGAAGTTAGTTACGATTCTCAAGAAATTGAACAAAAGCTGCAGCAGCTGATTGGAGCTTAGAAAATAACAAGAAGGATACGAAATGAGAAGAATCGCATGAACTGCACAAAGGAGTATGAAGCATGGCTTGAGAGTAGAAACAAAGTAATTATTGCCTTACCAGTTGAGGATGTACCATCAGCCAAATCACTGGAAGCTCATCAAAAGATTGCTAAAAAGGAGGAGCTAGATGAATTATAAGAGGAGCGGCAAAAAGTTCTAGCCCTCTTGGAAGAAAACAGACGACTAGCAGTCGAGGCGAATTTGTCTGAGAAACACAGAATCGAAGCTGAAGAACGACTCAAAGAGTTGAGAAATAAGATTGAGGATCAGGCATATCTGAAGTGAAAAAACTCAGAGTTGGGAACTGGCACTCGCCAATTGAGCAACAAAATTAGAAAAATGGCAGAAGACAATGAGAACTTGTGAGGGGTAATCTACGAACAAGAAGATCAAATCATGAAGTTAGAGAGGAAAAATAAACTGGTACGAGAAATTTTAGAAGAGGTGAAGGGAACTATTGATAAGAAAAATGCGTACATCGTCGAGTTAGAAGAGCAATATGACGCATTACGACGAATCGTTGATAATTTGCAGGTTGATTTAGATAATCAAAAAGTTAAGAAGACTGAGTCAACAAATGATTCTGAAGAATTTTTGAAAGTCATCGCAAGCCTTGAGTATAAGGTGATAGAACAACTTAATCGCTTACTTGCTCGCATATCTTTACTGTCACTCTTTCTGAATTCTGAACCACATCGCCAAGCATTATTGAAGATTTTGAATCAAGCATATGTCTGTCATGACATTACGGTGGAGAAGTTGAGTGGAATTATGGACCGCACCAAATTTTATCACTTTCACAGATGATGAAATCACTGTCGATGGTACCGGACACACCAGAGCTCTACATATATCCGTGAAATGTGGGGATTATGTTGTCGCAAAAGTATTGATTGATAATGGATCGTCTCTAAATGTAATGCCAAGATCCACACTAGCAAAGCTCCTTGTGGACGCAACATATATGCGACCGAGCATGATGATAGTAAGAGCATTCGATAATACCCGAAGAGAAGTAGTCGGAGACAGAGAGATACAAATTCGAATCGGGCCATGCCTATTCAATATTATTTTTCAAGTGATGGACATAAATCCAGCATACCATTTTCTTTTAGGTCGACCATGGATTCACTCTGCCGGGGTAGTACCGTCTCCATTACATCAGAAGCTGAAATTTATAATGGATCATAAACTCATTTGTATATATAGGGAAGAATATTTACTGGTATCTAAGCTGGCTACCGTGCCGTATGTTGAGGTGGTAGAAGAAGCATTGAAGTGCTCATTTCGATCATTTGAGATTGCGAACACTACATTTATTGCTAGTGGGAAACTCACTCCAACATCAAGCTTATCAAAAACATCTCAGATGGTGGCAAAGTTGATGATAAAAGGGGATACAAGCCAGGCAAAAGACTTGGGGCTAAGCATCAAGGCATAAATAAGTTAATCGAGTGGACAAGAATGAACAAAGGTTTGAGCTTGGATATAGCCCGACCAAGGCTGATAGAAGGAGAGTGGAAGCTCAAAAGAAAGAAAAGAGGATTGCTAGGCTCGAAAATAGGGAATTCGATATGGAAATGACGATCATACCCCATATTTCTAAATCCTTTAGAAGTAGGAGAATTTCATTCGAAGAACTGGTTATATTATAGCAGTACAACCTTGAAGATGATATCGCCGAGCTTTCAATATCCACAATCTTGGGAAAATCATCAAGTGCAAGTACAGAGGACTTGGTTTCTCGATACGATTTGGATCATGAACTTAACAATTGGGACCTCACCAAGCTACCAGTGCTTCTCGACAATTTTCAAGAGTAATGTGTTCATGCCAAAATTTTAATGATTCTACCCAATGCCTTAGGAATTTCATTGTTATGGGCCTATGTTCTCGTCTATTTCATGTCATCTATTTCTTTTTTTTCTTCCTTTTATGTCTACATTTTCCATTTCTAAAATGTTGTTCATACTTATGCATTGTTTATTTATTTTTTTCTCGCATTCTTTTCATCCAATAATCCGATTCAGGTTCGAGAACGGTGATTTTGAAAACAAGAGCATAAGCAATAACTTTGACAATCCCATTCTTAGTGTACAGTCAGATGAAAGTGACAAGGATAATTTCGAACCATCTTCGGAAGTGTTAAGAATGGCAGAGGAGGATGAAAAAATAACTCAACCATATCAAGAGTTAACGGAGATGATAAATTTAGGATTGGAGGGAGAGATGAAAAAGGTCCAAATCGGCACTTCTATGACAAGCCAAGGCCACCGAGAATTAATTGACTTACTCAAAGAGTTTATTGATGTCTTTGCATGGTCTTACCAAGATATGCCAGGTCTAGACACTGATATCGTGGTTCATCATTTGTCACTTATGCCCGAAAGTAAACCAGTGCGACAAAAGTTACAAAAAATGAAATCAGACATGCTGGTACATATCAATGAAGAAGTTAAAAAGTAAGTAGATGCGGGTTTTTTAGAAGTAGCAAAATACCCTGAATGGGTTGCTAACATAGTCCCAGTGCTGAAGAAAAATGAGAAAGTAAGGTATTTAAATCGGGCAAGCCCTAAGGATAATTTTCCATTACCCCATATCGATGTCTTAGTAGATAACACTGCAAGACATTCAACATTCTCTTTCATGGATGGTTTTTCGGGGTATAACCAAATCAAAATGGATCCTGAAGACCGTGAAAAGATGACTTGTATAACTTTGTAGGGTACATTTTGTTATAAGGTCATGCCATTTGGTCTGAAGAATGCAGGGGCGACTTCAATGGTAACACTGTTTCATGATATGATGCATAAAAAAATCGAAGTGTACGTTGATGATATGATCGCCAAATCTCGTCAAGGGAAGATCATACAGTCACTCTGCGAAAACTATTTGGACGGTTGAGAAAGTTCCAGTTAAAGCTTAACCCAACAAAGTGTACATTCACAACGTCTTCAGGGAAACTACTTGGTTTTGTCGTGAGCAAAGAAGGAATAAAAGTTGACCCTGACATGGTTCGAGCCATCATTGATATGCCGCCACCTCAAACTCAAAAGGAAGTTAGAGGTTTCTTGGAGAGATTAAATTACATAGCCCGGTTCATCTCACAGCTAACTACAACTTGTGAAACTATCTTTAAACTTTTTCGCAAAAGTGATACAGAAGGATGGAATGATGATTGTCAAATTTCTTTTGAGAAGATCAAGCAATACTTGTTCCTCCAACTCTAGGGCGTCCACTCATTTTGTATCTTATAGTGACAGGAAAATCCATGAGTTGCGTACTTGGTCAACATGACGCCTCTGGAAGGAAAGAACAAGCAATATACTATTTAAGCAAAAGGTTCACAAATTATGAGGCTAGTTATTCGATGTTGGAGAAAACGTGTTGTGCATTAGCCTGGGTTGCTCATCGGCTTAGACACTACATGTTATACCACACCACTTGGTTAATTTCAAAGATGGATCTAATCAAATATATCTTTGAAAAGCCATCACTTTCTGGGTGAATCGTTAAAGGGCAAATGTTGCTCACGGAATATCATATTGTTTATGTCACGAGAAAATCAATAAAAGGAAGTGTACTTGCTGATTATCTTGCAGATCAACCAGTGCAATATTATGAGCCTATGAAGTTTGATTTTCGTGATGAGAACATATCAATCATATTTAAAAATGAAGGAGAATCTATGGATCCAAAATTGTGGACAATGTTATTTGATGGTGCGTCTAATGATGTAGATACGGAAGCTTCGAGTGTACGGAGATTCGTTATTGGTGATACGACAACTAAACGGGGAATGGAAGCTAGAGACTCCAAGTTGGTACCTTACAACAAACATGTAACTAAGCTAAGCTGAACTTTTGAAGTGATTTCATTTGACCATATATCCAGAGAGAATAATCAAATTGTAGATGCACTGGCAACTCTAGCATCCATGCTCACCGCAGACTTTAAGGAAGAAGTGCAACCCATAAAAATTGAGAAGCGAGATTTTTCTGCTCACTGTATGAGCATTGAAGAAGAGCCAGACACAAGACCGTGGTATTACGACATCAAGCAATATATAAAGAATGGAGAATATCCATCCAAAGCTTCTGAGAATGATAAACGCACTATTAGAAGATTATCCATGGGTTTCTTCTTGAATTGTGAAATACTCTACAAAAGAAACCATGATATGGTGCTCTTAAGATGTGTTGATGCAAGGGAAGCGAATCAAATCATAGAGGAAGTTCATGATGGAATTTGTGGAGTTCATGCTAATGGATATATGATGGCCAAACAAATCTTGAGAGTAGGATATTATTGGTTAACTCTAGAATCTGACTGCATCAAGTACGCTAGAAAATGTCATAAATGTCAAATTTATGCGGATAAAATTCATGTACACGCATCCCCTTTACATGTAATGGACGCGCCTTGGCCGTTCTCTATATGGGGCATAGACGTCATTGGTCCCATCACACCCAAAGCCTCTAACGGGCATCATTTCATTTTGGTATCTATAGATTATTTTACCAAATGGGTGGAGGCAAGTTCTTATTCGAGTATAACCAGAAGTGCGGTTGTTAAGTTTATTAAAAAGGAGATAATTTATCGATATGGTCTACCTAGAAGGATCATCACAGATAATGGGATAAATTTAAATAATAAGATGATGAAAGAATTATGTAAGCAATTCAAAATTGAGCATCACGATTCATCTCATTATTGTTCGAAAATGAACGGAGCAGTGGAAGCAGCCAATAAGAACATAAAAATGATCATAGAGAAGATGATGGAGGTTTATAAAGATTGGCATGAGATGCTCCCGTTTGCACTGTATGGGTACCGCACATCAATCCGAACACCAACTGGGGCAATGCCATTCTCTTTGGTATATGGCATGGAAGCGGTCCTTCCAATTAAGGTGGAAATTTCCTCTCTCAGAGTCTTAATGGAGGCGAAATTAGAAGAAGCAGAGTGGGTACAGACACGATATGAGTAGTTGAATTTCATCGAGGAAAAAAGATTGACTGCATTAAGTAGAGGGCAATTATATCAAAGCAAAATGATGCACGCATTTGACAAAAAATTACGTCCCCGATGTTTTCGAGAAGGAGACTTGGTATTAAAAAAGATACTCCCATATCGAAAGGATCACCGAGGGAAGTGGACCCCAAATTATGAAGGTCCTTTCATTGTCAAGAAGGCTTTCTCGGGAGGAGCTCTCATGCTAACAAATATGGATGGAGAGGATTTACCGCACATGCTTAATTCTGATGCAGTCAAGAAGTACTTCGTTTGACCGCTCTAAGTATGGGAAAAATAAAGTTAGGCAAAAAAAATGTTAGAAAAAAAATTGTCTCGAATACTGGAGAAATTCTTCCTCCATTTTTTTTTCTTTTTCCAAACCATCGTTTGTAAACATTGTTCATCATCAATGAAGAGCCTTTTTTCTTTCTCAGTTGACAAATACATATACTTCTCTTCTCCTTATTTCCATTATTTCGTATTCCTCTCAGTTCTAAGATATCATTAATTACTCTTAAAATAGCTCAGAAGCACAAACTTAGTAAGGTGAAAGCTAATTGAAAAAAAAAATTGGAACTAAGAAAGGTGATCTGAGTGCAAAGTAAAATCTAAAAAGTCATCACGAGAAAGGTCAATATGCGCATGACAAAAGCTAAAGCGCAATTGGAGGATTACCCAATTAAAAGTGCAGAAGAGAAGCAGAGAAATTATTCACAACTGACATGGAGCCAAATACTGGGGCATAAACTAATAAATAAAGATGTATCATTTTTTTAAAAGTATGCTCGATACTTCATTGCAAGTCCATGATCCGAGGCCAAGTGATTGTTCTAAAGGGTGTTGGATATGGCTAAAAAATCATCATATAATTTTTTTTATAAAGGTTCACAATCATGCATAGCATGCATGCATTCAAAATCACTACTTTACATTTATGTTCAAGAATTACAATGCATAGACATGCACCACATTAGTTGTTCTGACAAATTCAGGTGCATGAATCACTTAATGATATTCTTTCGAAATTCACACATGACTTTCCAACAAAGCATGCATTATTCTAGCTTTTGTTATCTTGAGACGTGCATAAGCCAACATCATCATCAATTAATAGGGTTAAATCGAACCTGAATTGAGTCGAGGTCGAAGCCCAGTGTCAGCACCTGGTCCATTTTTGTTTCAAATATCTTCAGTTAAATCGAACCCGACTTGGTCTCGGTCGAAGCCTGGTGTCAACGCCTTATCCATTTCAATTAATATGATTAAATCGAACCCGCATTGAGTCGTGGTCAAAGCTTGTGTCTATCCAGGTCCATTTTCTTTTCAAATATCTTCGGTTAAATCGAACCCGAGGTCAAAGCCCGGTGTCAGCGCCTGGTCCATTTTAATTAATATGGTTAAATTGAACCCGAATTAAGTCGAGGTCGAAGCCCGGTGTCAGCGCTTGGTCCATTTCAATTAATATGGTTAAATAAAACCCGAATTGAGTCAAGGTCGAAGCCAGGTGTCAGCACCTGGTCCATTTTTGTTTCAAATATCTACGGTTAAATCGAACCCGCACTGAGTCGAGGTCGAAGCCTGTGTCTATCCAGGTCCATTTTCCTTTCAAATATCTACAGTTAAATCGAACCCGCACTGATTCGAGGTCGAAGCCTGTGTCTATCCAGGTCTGTTTTCCTTTTAAATATCTTCAGTTAAATTAAACACGACTTGGTCGCGGTCGAAGCTCGGTGTCAGCGCCTGGTCCATTTCAATTCATATGGTTAAATCGAACTCGAGTTGAGTCGAGGTCGAATTCCAGTGTCAATACCTGGTCCATTTCTGTTTCAAATATCTACGGTTAAATCGATCCCGCACTGAGTCAAGGTTGAAGCTTGCATCCATCCAGGTCTGTTTCCTTTCACATATCTCGGTTAAATCGCCCCGCATTGAGCGAGGTCGAAGCCTGTGTCTATCCAGATCCATTTCACTCCCATTCCACTTCATAGAGCCTTATTTAGTCGAGATTTCTATTCCCCAATTTCATATATTATTTTCTTGTACCGATCAAAATACTTATCTACACCTTTGTACACCTTCTGAAATCAGAAGTGTGCTCAAAGTGGGGCAGCTGTAGATACCGTATTTTGTCCGGTCTAATACATTAAATATACATACTTTGTATTTTGACTCATATAATAGTCTAAGCCTATGTGTATAATTTGAAAACTAGTCTAATACTAAAATAAGAAAAATGATCCAAGGCCTAAAAAGTAAAAAGTGAGCAAAAAAGACTAAAAGTAAAAAGGTAAATCCTAATTTTGTCTATAAATAGAGGGGAGGTCTTCACTTGAAATGGAAGATTTGGGGAGAGTGAGGAAGAGAAGAGATTTTAGAGAAAGAAATAGCAGTTTTGAGAAAATAGTGAAAAAGAGAAAAAAGATAAGTTTTCATTTCTATTCATCTTCCATATTCTCATTTTCCTTTTTATTAAAGTAGTTCAAATCTCTTACATTTTACTTACAATATTTTTTGTTCATTCTAATTAATCATCTCTCTTTTTCATACTCATGTATTTGATATTTCATTGTTTCATCCTCCATATATAGGTTTGTTTGCTCATTCTTTATCATTTCTCCTACTTTTAATCTTAAGTTTTGATTTCATATATTGTTTATCTCTCTACAAGTTTGATGATGAGATTTTTTTTGTCATCAACTCAATCAATGAGAATGAGGATAAAATTTTGAGAGGTGCAAAATTAACTCAATGTGAATCAACCATTTAATGGGTTGAAAGTGTATATTTGATGAAAAGATCTCCTATGATAATTTTTCATACATAAAAATGTATAAAATAGACGGTAAAACCTCTATACAAGATTATGCACATATTTTAAGCTTTTGATTTTTTTTTTATGTTCTTACAAATCTTCTCTTCTTTTCTTTTTAATTTTTGACCATCACTTTTTGTGACACTTGTTTAAACTAGTTAGCATCCATAATCATTCCTAGCAATGAAGGAAGAAAAAAATGATAATTAGTGAACTAAGTAGTCCAATAAAAAATGGTATATTTATATCTCAAACAAAAGTTATTTTGTTTTGAAAGTTTTATGGATTTTCTTTAGTGACACTTGTTTAAACTAGTTACCATCCGTGATCATTCCTAGCAATAAAGGAAGAAAGGAAAAATAGTAATTAGTGAATTAAGTAGTCTAATAAAAAAATGGTATATTTATATCTCAAACAAAAATTATTTTATTTTGAAAGTTTTATGAATTTTCTGTAGTGATACTTGTTTAAACTAGTTACAATCCATGATCATTCCTAGCAATGAAGAGAGAAAGGAAAAATGGTAATTAGTGAACTAAATAGTCCAATACAAAATGGTATATTTATATTCTAAACAAAAATTATTTTATTTTGAAAGTTTTATGGATTTTCTCTAGTGACACTTGTTTAAACTAGTTATCATCCATGATCATTCCTAGTAATGAAGGAAGAAATGAAAAATGATAATTAGTGAACTAAGTAATCTAAAAATAAAAAATGGTATATTTATATCCCAAATAAAATTATTTATTTATTTTTAGTGACACTTGTTTAAATTAATTACCATTCATGATTATTCTTTTACTATTTGATTACCATTGAGTAAGGAAATAAAAATGATAATTAATAAACCATGTAATAAAAAAGGGCATGATCATGTATGAAATTAAACATTTTTCTTCATAAATTAATTTCTTTTACACATAAAAAATTTATTATCAATTTATTTACTAAACAATTATATATATATAAAAAAATTCAAAATTAAAAAAAAAAGATAGAGGGTGACGTCACCCTCTGTCACTTAACAGAGGGTGACTTCACCCTCTTCAAAAATAAAATTTTTTTTTACTTTATTTTTTTTTGTTTTTGTTGTTTATACATATTTTTTTATTTTTATGTTTGTTTATTTTTTCTATTTTTTAGTAGATATTATTAATTTGTTGTAATTTATTTTTAATTATTTCACGTCTTGTTTTGTTATTTTCATCATGCATATTTTTTTTTAAATTTATCTTACATATTTATCTTCTCTAACATTCATTTCAATTATTTTTTTAGTTGTTATCTCGTCTTATTTATTTATGTATTATTTTCATATGTCACACTTGTATGTAATTATTATTTTATTTTTTTATCATCAAAATTGAAGCTCGTAAATTAAAACCATAACAATTTGATTTAAATTTTTGTAAATTTCTTTATTTAGTTTTCACTAAAAAATCCAACGATGGACTTTGAGATTTTCGGGATACCAAACTTCTCGAATTACTGAGGTGAGTAGTTATTCTTGGGATACCGAAAATAACTCCAATAATGCTTTGATTTAAAAGGACATAAGTATACAAAAAATAGTTTTTCAATGGTTTTTGAACCACTCATTAAAAGTAATTTGTTTTGTTCATTTTTATGATATAAAATGCATCAAATGGGACATTCAAAAATAAATCTCTTTAACATTTGCCTTAAAATAAAAAATTGGATAGCATTTGATTAAATTTGGTAACCATTTTATAATGGGTGTTGTGGGGTGCTAATACCTTCCCCACACACAAACGACTTCCAAACCAACTTTGAGTTTTCTTAGACCAAAATTTCCATCTTAAAATTGGGTGACCAATCACACCCTAAAATGATTGGTGGCGACTCCAAATCTTTTTTTCCTTTAAAAAATGATTTTTTAATCGTCGCTCTGCGTTGCGCGCACGTTGCGACAACTATGTTATATTATTTGCCCAAAGAGAAATGTATAATGATGTGTCTTGGTTCTCATTGATAATTCTTTTATCATATGTTGCTCATGTTTTAATCAAGTTATTTATTTTGGATCAATCAGTCTCTATTGTAATGAACAACAACAATGCGACTATTCGAGTCTTCACTGGTTCAAGTTTTAAGAAATGGTGGCAAGATGTAGAGTTTTCCTTAGGAATAATGGACATGGACTTGTCTTTGCGTGAGGATGAGCCTGCACCACTCATGACAGAAAGTGAGGCTGATGAAAAGAGTTAATATACCAAGTGGGAGAAGTCCAATCGCTTTAGTGTCATAGCTATGAAAAGATCAATTGCTCAACCCTTCTAAGTAGTCTACCATAAACAAATAAGGCCAACGAATTTTTCACTATTGTTAGTCAAAGGTACCAGATATTAGATAAAGTTGAGGTTGGAAACCTGATGAACGAACTTGTGGGTATCAAGTATGATGAAGCTAAGGGTATGAGAGATTTTATTATGAAAGTAGTACATGTTCAAACCGAACTGAAATCTCACAATATTTCTCTTCATGATGACTTCATTATTCATCATGCTCTCAATTCTCTTCCATCATTGTTCAGTCAAATCAAAACTGCCGACAACGCTCATGACCTAACATGGAGTGTTGCTGATGAGGACAAGCTGAAAAGAGAGAATAGTGAATCTGCTTATTTTGTTTCTCAACTAAAGGTTAATAATGAAGGAAAAGGGGAAAGGAAAAATTCAAAAGGTCAAAGAATTTTACTTCTAAGAAAGAATAGGATGTAAAAGGGCATGAAAATGGTCAGAAATGAGAGGATTTCAAAGGGAATGGAAGTAACCTATGGTGTTATTTTTGCAACAAGAAGGGACATAAGAAAGGTGATTGTCATAAATTTAAGATCTGGATAGAGAAGAAAAATAAGAAGCAATGGGTTAAGGGACATGAGGAAGCCAAGTGAAAGGGAGTCCAAACTTGAAGTTAGAAAGGATATAAAAGTTAAAGATTGCTATGTGGGAACAATTGTCTTAGATTTGGAGTTTACTTTCATTTCCTGTTTTTCCTTTTAATAAAATAATTATTTTCGCTTTTGTTACTTGACAAATATGAACTGTTTTTATTTTGAGAATAAACATTAGACTTTTTTTGTTTAATTCTAAAAATGTTGGAAATTATTTTTACTCTAAAAGGCTTTACAAATTGTCATTGTATGCCATGATTTATCTTTTAATATCTGTATAAAGCACTAGGGACATATCTTATAAGAAAGTGTTGAAAATATTAGTTAAAGTATAGATTCTTTCTTCTCTAGATCTAGATGTTTTGAGAACTTATGTGAATTGCGCAAGGCCTTATATTGCTCTCACTATAAAGATCTTTGGTGAACATTATCAAATCGTGGGTATGATTTTTTAGGTTGCAGCTAAGAAGATAATGAGATATCTAGAGGACAATGACTTTTATACTTGTGTGTATATAAGCAAGTTGATAATCTCCAAATGATTAGGTATTCAAATTTTGATTTCAGTGGAGGCACATATGACCTGAAGTTCAAATCAACAAACATTGTCTTGATGAGCTATTTCATGGAATATTAACTCTCAAACAGAGTTCTAATTAATAAAAAGTGGAAATTTTGAGATAGAAATATAAAGCGTGGAGTCTTTTGTTTCTTTGAGTTAGTGGGAGTTTGATATGCTATTTTGAATTGTTTCAAGATTGATCTTGTTATCTACAAATTTCTTGTTAATCTATATGTTTGATTAATATTGTTATTTATACTGATGATCATCATTGTTGTTAGCTATTTTGTGATGTCTTCAATGTTATATTTATTTTTTAGATGTAACAATTGAAGGCATAAGGCTCGTTGGAGTCATATTATTTCACTTGCTAGGCATAAAAGTTATATGAGATTATACGATCTCATTGATAGGCATAAAGGTCATGTGAATTTGTTGATTATATTAGCCCGTTGGAGCTATGAATTTGACTTGCTTATTTGTTAAGCATAAAGGTATATGTGAAATTGAGGACTGATAAGGAAGTGGTGATTATATTATGATCACATGTGAAATATCATTCCTTACTACACTACTAGACTTGTAATCCATGTCGATTTGATTGATAATATATGTTATTGTGGACTAGTCACATGTCAATGAGAAAGATATATTGATTGCCATAGTCCAGTATTAAAGGTTGAAATGGACCAGATTGGTGGAGATGCTATCCAAGAACTATTATTTTAAATTGTGACCACATAAAGTATTTTTCATGTTATCAACCTGAGAGTCTTTTCAAAGTAACTAAATTATTTAAAAAAATTAATGTAGCCCAAGTGGGAGAATGTTGGAAAATCTTAACGTGGACTTACATTATTGTTTTATTAGATTTGATTAAAACGGGTTTGATGGATAGTTCTTAGTCCGTTAAGGACCAGTTAAATAAGTGATCTCATGGTATTGGGCTTAACATCTCGTATTAAACAGTCTAGCTTGGCAGAGTAGTGTGGGCTATGTGTTTTACTGAAGCCCGTGATGGGAGGGCCCGGTAAAACCAAAGGTTAGCTAGACCCCCTTTCTAAACCCTATATATATATATGATGAATATGGAGGCTTTGCTTGCCTCATCACAAGCTGCCATAAGGTAGATAAGAAGGTCTAGTCTTGTTGTATTGTATAACGATTATCGACGTCATGGATCAAACAGGTACACAATCATATTCTCTAATTTTATTTGGCGTTCTATTTTTATGTATGATTTAGTATGAATTATGTTTATAGGATTTCTTTGATTATTTAGAAATCTACGTAACTTTCTCAACCATTTAATTTTTCCTGTAATAGATTTCAAGTAGGTACCAAAGTAGCCCTAAATTTAACCCACTTTAGTTAAGATGCGTTGGTGTTAAAGTCTTAGAGTCTAACTCAACTCAAAAACTAACTTAAGAGTTGAGAGTTGCTATGAGCTTATATTCTTAACCCAATACTTATTCTCAGCCAATGTGTGATTATATGCCTGTCACGTGCATGCCGGTCTTTTGCCTGGTCTTTGTCACATGGAAAGGTAGTACGGCCCAGTCGTGCTTGAATTGGCTCTAATACCATGTTAACATCTTAGAACCTAACTCAACTCAAAAGCTAACTTAAGAGTTCAAGATTGCTCTAACCTTATATTCGTAATCAAATATTTCTTCTGTGTGAGATTATTTCTTCAATAGTTGAAACTAATCAGCAATAAAGGAAGAATGACAGCAAAAAAATGTGAAACAACTCTATTATTTGGGAACTCATTGAGTTCGGAGCTGGAAGATAAAGTCATAAAGATATTACATATACTGCCAAACGAAGGGCAATTTATTCATTAGTACATGTACATCTTATATCATGTAAGAATGTACTTATGTATTTATATATACGTATATATGTATCTAAAACGAAGGAAATTTTATCATTGGCTTACATCCATGACCAGACTTCATCTTGAACCATGGGCAACTAGTGAGTCTCAATCCCGATTTTTCCACACAGAACCAAATCTCGTAGAGTTGATGATCACCATCCGTATTCTTATTGCAATAAATAATTGGAGCGTGCCCAATTTTATTGCTTACAACTCTTGTTATTTGGTCTATTTCGTATAGATTGTCGTCTGGCCTGATTCCTGCAATGTTTTCTCAGAGTCAGTACGTATGGTAACAATCATTATTGAAAGCATATTAAGTAGCGTATACATATATTTATGTTCAGTATTTTCTTGAGAACAAATATTTTTCATACATTAATTAAAGACTAGTATAAGAAATTGTAGTGCAGTGTACTACAGGAAATCATAATGCAATATGAAGAATTCAAGAACTCAATTTTGTCTGGGTTATTAATGAGATTTGTGAATCTAGAATATATCATATCATAACAATATACGTAAACAGATATCCAATTTGTATAACTGGAACTTGATCGCAAATTTTAAAGTCGAAGGTACAAAACTGCAGAAGAAGAATAACGGGTTTGATTACAACAACAGAAAAAAAATTAAGTCGATGGACCTTTTCAAAAACTAGCCTATAAATTATAAAAATTTATCACCAAGTGTTATTATAACATCTATGTTAAGCTCATGAATACAATAATCCGAATTGATCATAATTAATTATGGTTGAAAATATTTACCTGCAACTTCGAGATTTTGAAGAAGTTTTATTTTAATTTTGAGGTCGAGAGCAGTCTTAAAGTATGCATACTGATCAAAATTAGAGCAAGTTCCAAATTTTGCCCAATTAGCCGACCAATTGGTTACACCATCATTGCTAGGGCAATCTAGTGATGGCCAATGATCCACTAAACTGTCAGTTAGGTTAAATACCTATTACAAAGATAGGGTTAAGAATTATATGATTGAAATAATTGAGAAAATTTCTTGTTTATAAAAAATACACAAAAATAGAATGTGTCAAAACGTCAGAATGTCTTAAAACATATGCTTCCGTCTACATAGACAAACCCTTTGTTTCTTCTTGGCGTGAGACCGTGTCCCAGATTGATGAACAGTGGGAATGACCTATGTTATAAATTTGGACAATATCTCCATTGGTACGAGACACTTTGGGTAGAGTTTGAAAGTAAAATAGTGTGGGCCTAGGCACAAAGCGCATAATATCATATTAATTACGTGTGGTACATTATCCCTACAAGTAGTATCAGAGCTATGATCAAGAGTTAGCCATGTGAATGAAATCCACCAAAACCCAGTTGACTCCTGATAGATCTATGTTTTAGCTTAAAGTAGGTGGTGGTGCTCCAGTGCTTCAGGTAAGACGTGTCTCTCAATGCAATGGAGAGGAGTTGACCTGGATAGAACAAACTCTCAAGGATGATGGTGCTCTAGTGCTTCACTGAAGGCGTGTGGCCCAACGCAGTGAAGATGAGTTGGCCTCGATGTAAGGGGGATTCTTTCTAGTGTTATTTATTTTAGCAAGAATCCAACATTTCATCCGAGACCGAAGCATATTGATGCGAGATATCACTGGATACGTGATAAATTAAATGAGAAGCAGTTCAAATTCAGAAAATCCATAATATGATAACGGGTTAGACATAATTACCAAAACTTTACCTAATTTCGGCTATGATGTTTTGGACATTTAATGGCCCATCGGCAAGGGTTTTCACTCTATTTTCAAGTCATTCTCCTAATACATTCTTAGAAGAACACATTCTTGCTACCTAGTTGACAACATATCTTGTTCTTATTGTCTCGATAATTTGAGGGTGTATCCATGGATTTATTGTGCTAATTTCTCAGCCATCTCTACAATTGTGATTTGATTACCCATTTATGTAGCGAGATTTATTTTAGTGTAACTTTAATTATTGGGGAGATAGATTAGTTATTAGAATCGGTGTAGTACCTCTAGTTTTATCAAGAGAAGTACTTGTTGTAACTGGCCTATTACATTTATAATGGAAGATATTGCTATGAGTTTGTCTCGTCGATTTATGAGTTGAGACTTTCTCTCACACATATAAACTGACCACCAGTTCCTTCCACAATCGATGTGAGATAACTCTGATAGTCTCTCCCGTCACATATCGGATCCAAAGTCGAATAACCATCGACTCGCTCTACCCAGATTCACCATATATCAGGCCATCAGTCGAATGACCGTCGACTCGTTTTGTTCAGATTCAGCCCATGAGATGAATTACCGTGACTCGCTTCACCCAGATTAACCAAGCATTAGGTCGTGAGTCAGAAATCCACCACTCACTTCACCTGAGTTTGGGCTGGAGACTCGTTGACTAAATCTGGACCTGACTGTAATACAAGTATTGTCTAATATGAGGTTTTCTCAACCCCTCAAGCTAGCTTTCGGGTTTGTAAAGACTCAATACCACCCAATAGTGTTTAACTTGCACAGATAGTCTCTCTAGTTTCATTGTGATCAAATACACACATTCATTGTACATTTTTCCAAAATTCCCTATATTGCCCCTTGTTTTAGAAATTATACTAATAGATTATTATTTATCATATTACTAATGTTTTGAAAGTGACCTCAGACTTTAATGGTTCTCTTGAAAAAACGATTGGTTTCTTAAGGATGAATATAATATCAAGCTTATTTTTACTATAGATGACATTTTTAGGTGGTAAGACTATTACTTTTCAATAGAGTACTAATAATAACTAATTGGTTCTCTGTTTATACAAAAAAACAAAAAAAAAAGGTTATGGGTAGGGAAAGTACCTCAATTAAACTGAAAACGCTATTAGGATTACAATCGGTAGGATTTTCTCCATAATGACTCATAGGTTGAAATTTACTAATGATAAAATCAGTTTTGGGTTTTCCTGTGAGGGGGTAGCAACAGTCTTCGGTTGTATTGGGACGTGACCCGGGCCACTATAATGAAAAACAAATTTTCATTTAACTAGTCAGTACATACCGTATTATATGTGTAAATGAATTTATTATATTTATAATTATAATTATTATTTATTTTTTATGTTGTGTTTATGTAATTTTAAAAAAATATTTAACACCATTTATATTTTGAATTTATATGAGTAAGATAAAAAAAATGTTATATTGATGTTATTTACTGATATATTATTATTCAACCAAGCTGTGTCACATGTATATTTTTAGAAAAATAAATAGAATATAGTAAAATGTGCTCTCAAAATTTAAAAGAAAAAGTGACGTCATTAGAATTAAATGATCCATTTCATGTTTTATTTTTTAACTTTTTAACTTTTCATTTATATTGTAAATTTTATTCGTAAATTTTGGGTAACTATATTTATGTAACATATTCATTACACTAACATATAAAATATAGCATAAACGAAGTTTCTTAATGTGTGTTATAGTTGAATTATATTTTAAATTCTATTATTTATGTTTTATAGAGATAATTTACTTTTACTCTATATTAAAAAATATTTAGTACAAAGTTGAGTTTTCGCTATATAACTTCTCAATGATTTGCTACAATTCATTCAAATTATCAATTAAAATTAACTTAAAATTATATATTAATTAGTTTTTTTAATTCATTAAATGGATGAACAGATTTTGAAATTAATGCATACTTGATCACTTTTTTATAATTTTAAAAATAACAAATTATTAAATTTTATAAATAACTTATAAGATTATTTTGGGTAATGTATAAATAATAGGTGAACAAAATTATTCAAAAGTGATTCTTATCCCCTCTCCACTTTTAATACATTATAGATATAGATTAATATTTAGTGACATAACAGGATCAATAAGAAAATTAATTGATCACAACGTACCTGTAGGCTGAAGTAAAAGGAATCAAAGTTCCCAAGACAATCTCTTATAAGACGATGTATGATCAGCAGTTGAATTAAAACCAAAAGGCCAGATTTCATCTTTCTTTTGTTTGCTTGGTTTAGCTATGAAGAAGTTTTGGAGATCTAGAAGTAACGTGATTTTTTTATTGAAACTAAAAGTAACGTGATTTGTATGTTGAATATTATTGTATTTATAGGGCAGAATGTTAAATCATTTATTAAATAATAAAGAAGTGGTCCAATAGCATCGTTTACATACATGTAATTAGCCAATCATGATGCAGAATCGCGTATCTCATCTTCTGCTATTGCATGGGAATTGCGATTCTCTACATTTTATTTGGAAAAAGACCCCCTCCCAATAGGAAGGGATCTGTTGGGTTTCTTTTTGTCCTTTTGTTAAAGAATATATGTGAACCATCTATTTTTATAATAGATACTTTAGATTTAACAGAATTCTCTTCCGTTCACGAACAAACAAGAGAGAACCCTGATTCAATTTATTTAACCTTTAATATTACCCCTTCATTTAATTGATGATAGTGCATTATAAAGACATCAAAGTTAAATTAATTGAGAAAGCATATTGATAAAGCAAAACTATTGCTATATACGGAAGAAAATGAGAAATATCTTAGAGATTGCTTAAGTTAATTATTTAGCTCCTTCGACAGAAAAAATATATTTGGTTAGCTATTGCCTACTGGTTTAATATATATATATATATAATTTTTTTTTAACTAATCAAAAGGTTTAGCGTGCTTGGTAATTTTCTGTATGTTTGTGTACGCTACATTTAGATCTACGAAATTAATAAGGAAAAAAAAGAGAGGAAATTTTACTATCAAGAAAACAAAGAAAATAAAGTTTCTCTTTATTAAAGGTAAATGTATTATCATTTAGAAAAAAATAAGTACAGAAAGCAAAGAATTCTCAGGTTCGAACAACTCCAAAGAGCAAAAGTTAGAAACGAGAAACCTAGAGACCAGAACATGAAGGTAGTACTATTTCATGGCTACAACAAAATTAAACAACGGGTAGATTCCCAAGTGCAGCTTTATGTTTTTGCTTGCACTTAGGAAGAGGCTTCCTAGCAACGAGGGATAATTATATACGGGGAGAAATATTTTTTAACGTAAATTTTTACATGAATATTATAGAACACTACTTGACATTTTTGGAAAGACAAGAGATAGGTAGTCTAGTCGTATCAACCTTGTGGAAATGGGTATTAGACCAGAATTAGCATCAAAAGTTGATGGAAAAAAGAGCAGTTCTACCCTCAGCTTGTTGCAAATTATCATGAGCAGAGAAGAAGAAACTGTGCATTACATTGGCAAACATAAAACTTCCTGAAGAATACTGATCAAATTTTCAAAATCTGATTTCTTTGAAAGATCTTAATCTGAATGGGCTGAAATCTCATGATTGTCATACATTAATACATCACATACTTCCCGTGACAATACATGGATTATTACCATATCATGTAAGGTAAACCATCACCAAACTTTATTCATTCTTTAATATAATTTGTAGTAAGGTTATAGATGTTATACAACTAGATATGCTACAAAAAGAAATCATTGTGACTTTATTTATTCTTGAAAAAAATGTCCTCCCACATTCTTCACTATTATGGTTCATCTCACTGTGCACCTTGTTAGAGGGGTACACCTTTCTGGACCAGTTTACTTGTGGTGGATGTATCCATTTGAATGATATACGAAAGTGTTAAAGGGTTATGTAAAAAATCACAATCGTCCAGAGAGTTGCATTTGTGAGTGTTAAATTGTTGAAAAAGCTGTAGAGTTTTACACTGAATATCTGGGAGTTAAATCAATTGAAGTTCCATGCTCAGATGATGGTTTAAAAGATTGAAAGCATTTATCAAGTGGCCGTGTAGAAAGAATTGATCACAAACAATGGAAGCAAGCACATCATTACGTATGAGAAAATACCAATGAAGTTCAACTATATCTGGTAAGTAAAATAATATCAATCTTTTATTTTTTATTATGCTCATTATTTTTTATAATGCTTCTTTATTTCATATTCTATTTGAATTTTTGTTTCTGGCTGTTATATATGCAACATATGAATTTCATGAGGAAGAAGCATCCTAGCAGATCAAGGAGACATAAATAGCCACAAGATGATGAATACAACTGGACATTTATTTATTGGCTTTGTGATTAGGTAACTTAAGTGATAACGATATATATTCAGACTTGTAAATTTATAAAATACTTAATCATGAGTTGTTACTGTAGGTTTCAAATGATATTGATGTCTCTATCAATGTATCAAATACACGGAGGTGGATAGTACACGGCTCATCTAATGAGGTAGTCAAATGTTTTGATTTCACCATAAATGGCTATAGATGTCATACAAAATATCGTGATAACGATTGATATTGCCATAACAGTGGAGTTAGTGTAGTGGCAAATATAATGCAAATTGCAAGTGCTAAGAAGGATAACAATCTTATATATTCAGATTTGCCTTTTTATGGTGTGTGATTCAAGAGAACTTGGAGCTTAATTACAATATGTTTAGGCTTTTGATATTTAAATGTGACTGAGTTGAGAACAGTAATGAGATCAAAGTTGATGATCTTGGATTTACATTAGTTGATCTTACGAGATTAGGTCACAAAAATGATCTTTTCATTTTCACTTCGCAAGTAAAATAATTTTTTATGTCGAAGATCCACAAGATCCAAGATGATCAGTTGTCTTATCTTCCACTCAAAGAGTCGTAAAAGTAGTAATGATGATGATTTAGGCGATACATTGTTAGATTATTATTTTTTTACAAAAAAAGGCCTACTATTGAAACATTCGACGTAGATGGTGAAAACGATGATACTTATGTTCTATCAAATGGTGAAGGCACTGTGATTATTGAAGGTAGTACATGTAATTATGTTTTATAGTAAGTATGATATTGGTGTGTTTATGTTTTGTTTAACTTTGTATTCTTTTATTCAGGAGTAAAACTAACAATCTATAACACAACATATGAGTGGATAAAAGAAGTAGTAAATATCAAGTCACCGAACATGTACGTATGATAAATACTCTTTTACTTTACTTTATAATTTAGTAAATTCATCGGTTAAATTTTGACTTTGTTTTTGTGCAGGTTCAACAACTAAGAAGAATAATATTGGAGAACCTAGAACAACGAAAAAGAAAGAATCAAAGTTCATTAGCTTCAAGGTTTTTATAATTAACTTCGGCATTTATTATTTTTAGTCTACAATGTTAAATTTTTAAAGATAATCATATTGTTTGTAATGAAGAATTATATTGTCTGTTGAGATATTTGTATTATTTTCTGTTTCGTTTATTGTGTAATTTCATTAGGTTGGCTTAATGATTCAGTAGTAAATTAAAAAATATTACATGATATGGTGACGGTTCGTAGACCAACCGTCTTCAATAATGAATCATAAATAACGAAGGTAGTCTAGCCACCGTCGTCAATAAAGCTTGATATAAAATCGTCATCCCCCAACTAATTCACGACAGGTGGACTAGCCACCGTGTCTTAAATCCATGACAATTATTCTAATAACAATCGTGTGTTTGCTCCTCTATGCACCCAATCCATAAAAATGTCACCCTTCGTCTATGTAAGGTAGGGACAGTGGTTCCTAGACCAACTGTCGTCTCCAACCCACCGTCATCAATAGTATTTTATTTTTTATGATGACCTTTAAGATGGCAGGTCGTGAACCGTCGTGTATAGTTTTTAACGATGGAAAATCTCCACAGTTAAAAAACAATTTTGTAGTAGTGACCCTTACTAATTTATGCAATTTTTTACTTGTCCTTCATAGCAGTTAATGATATTAACAAATAAATTATTAACAAACAACTTTATACTTAAATTTAATTGTGACAAGATGTATGAAATGAATTACAAGTGGCGTGAGAAAAACCAAAAAAGAATCGAATGAAAATTTAGTTAAAACATTCATTCGTTTGAAGCAACCACACATATTTTGAACAAAATCTATTATATTTTATGAATTAAACAAACAACAACGATGTCTTAATTTCTTTTTGTTCATATATTTAGTAATTTTCATCTTTTAGAATATTATATTAACATAATATTTACTGTTTAGTTTAGAGCGTGCAGTCTAACTTTTTAGAAATGATCATATTAAAAATATTTTTTCCAAGAATGTATCGTAATTATAATTTAATATGCCCATTAAAAATATAATTTATACTTTTTAGAAATCTACTTTATGTTTGATTGAAATCTAGTTCTGAAATCTAAATTATGTTCTAGATAATTTTTGTTTCAAAATATATTTGGTTTAGATTTTCTGTATGATTTTTTTAAATATGGTTATTGACTATAAAATCTGGTTGTAGGGTTATGTGTTCTGATTTAATAGTTTTTATGTTTATGTGTTATGATGTAGTGATAGATTCAGAATCATTCTCAATATGTTTCCATTACAATGAGCATTTTGACTTGAATCATACTAAATACCTTGGGGGTGTGATTAAAACCATTGAGAATTGTGATCCAGATATAATGAGTGAGTTAGAGTTGGAGGATATCATGGATTTGGCAGCCATTTATGATCATTCAAGTTTATATGATATTGTCCCCGGTGAAGAATTTAATGGAGGTTTAGTTAAGATAGTTAATGATAGAAATGTGATTGATATGGTGAAATTAGTTGACACAGTTCAGTATCCTGAATTTATCGTTGAGCATGACATGTCAAATTTTGTATTCAAATTAGGGATGAAATCCAAAGATTGTACTGATTTCAAAGATGCTATTAGAGCACATTCAAGATAAAGCGGCCATGATTTGATGTTTGATAGAAATGAGAAAAGTGAGTGTCTGTGAAGTGTAAGGGAAATGGTTGTAAATAGAGGATATGTGCTTCTACAATGCAGAATGAAAGTAGTACGCAAATCAAGACTTGCATTAATGAACATACTTGTGCTAGAGATCTCTACAACAGACATATAACGTCTAAATGAATAGGGAAAGAGTATTTGGATAGCTTTAGAAGCCAAAGAAAATGGAGATTGACTAAGATTGTTGAAACGATCAGAAAGGATCATTTGGTTTACATAACTAGAAGTCAAGTATATAGAGCAAAGCAATATATTTTTTTGTTGGTAGAGGGAAGTTCTAAAGAACAATATTACAGGCCGTGAGAGTTTTGTGAGAAATTGAAACAGTCCAACATCAATAGCAATGTTAAGATGAATGTTGAAAGACCGTGTCTTCAAGTGCAGCCAACATTTTAGAGGTTGTATGTCTATTTAGATTCTCACAAGAGGGTTTTTTTAAGTGGATGCAGGCCTATTATTGGCATAGATGCATGCCAATTGAAATGAATATGCCAAGGTCAAATAGTATTTTTTTCACTAGTTATTTATCCTAAATATAAACAAAACATTTGTTTTTCAAAAAATTTTAAAAATTAAAAAATATATCAAAACCCAAATTAAGAAGAAAAAAGAAAAAAAGTAATAAAATGATTAAGTAGAAGAAGAAAGGAAAATAAAAAATACATCTTGCTACCTTGTAGGAGATGATTAAATAGGAGAAGGAGAAATGAAAAAATTGAAGAATGAGGAGAAAAATACATCTTGTCATATTATGAGGTTCTTTTTGAACCTTAAACAATTTTGGGGAAGAAAATTGAATAAAATAAAAAATTTATTGTACCACAACTTTACTGATGTGGCACACGTGTGTAAAAAAGTGTCTGCCATGCCAACAAACCGTTAAGTTTTTAACAGAATGTGGATGGAGTGATCTAATTGAAATATCTTACAAACTTTGATGATGTAATTGAGAAAAATGAAACTATAGTGATGAAATTGAAACTTGGTTCAAACTATAATGACCATACATGTAATTTTCTCAAAATATTATTCAAACTACATGAATGGTACGAGCAAGTGAACCTGTACAGTTAAATGAGGAATGATTCAATGAGTTTAGATTGTTTCTAGTGTACTAATGGTATAGAAATCAGTAAGAGCATTTGTTTTTTCATGCAAATTTTCTTGTGCTATATGACTGAGATTAGTTGTACTTTGTGAACTGTCTTGCAATTGCTCCTCTTGGCAGCAACTGCTTCATTGGATATCCATCATCACACTAAGACCAAGGGATTTCAATCGACTATTTTGAATATTGTATTTAATGTTTTTGTTTATTGTGTTTGTACGAAAGAAATATTAGAGTTTTAAATGTAAGTTGAGAGAGTATTCTTTTTCAGTGAGAACCAATAAGGAGGGACTTTTGTATGCCAAAGCTTTTGTAAATTAAGATCTAAGTAGTAGGCTTAAAGGGCTTTGAGCTGCCGAGTCTCTTTTGGTGGGTAACTCTATAGATAGTAGTGAATCACTTACACAGATAGTTGAGTTTTAAATTAGGTTTAATTTGTCTTAGTTGTTACTGGGAATTTTTTATTTATTTATCTGAGCTATCTAACTTGTATAGTTATTCTTCTTTTGGTTAAAATAATATTTACTACAAATCAAATTAAGCAAAAAACAAGCAAGTTAAACCAAGGGGACAAGACTACGAACACAAGATATGATGAGCTGCCAAAGGAGCTTTCAAAGCACCCATAAGGTGGTCGTCAACATTGACAATCTTGACAACTACCTTACGTTAAAAACAACAACGAAAGTAGGGCAATGAAAGATGAGAAAATACTTGACTTGATTAGCATTAGTTAGAGCCATGAATCCTTTTCTTCAACAACCATGCAATTCCCCTGTATTAATCTCGGTTGCTAAGTATCTCAGGGCAATAAACCAAAAGGAGCAAGAACCATGCTAGCAATGATTATGAGCTAAGGGGGTGTGATCACGGCGTCACGAGGTGTTGTTACAAGTGTGATCTTGTCTCAATAAACGATAACTATGGCTTGGGACTGTGGAGGTTGAGATTTGACGGTAAAGGACGAGTACTTTAAGCCAACATGTAGAAGGTGAGAAAATACTTTTGGAAAGATGAATTCAGAGAGAATTCTCCAAGTCTAATGACTAGAGAATTACAAAGTGAATTCAAAGTGCTAAAAAGTCCTTGACAATAAGAGGGAAGACCTCTATTTATAGAGAGCTTTTAGGTGGCATCCATTTCAACTAATGCTTTGACTAGTTGGTAGTAGACCTTATGTGACGACACATCAATTAGCTCATTGAGGTGGCGCATTAAGTCATCGCTCATTATAAGCACAGTCTAATGGGCCAGGGTGTCTAGAGGAAAGATTAACATGTGTGATACCTTTGACATCGCGCCATGTGTCACATATAGTGTTCTCAAGTCAAAGAAATAAAAATAGGAAGAACATGCCACATCAATGAAATAAGTGGCATTCATTCGGGACCCCGAGCAAGGGGTGTCCTAATAACTATGTCCCTTCCAAAAATAGGAACACGACACATCCACGATCCTCAAAGAGGCCATATTGGAGAATGAATGTCCTTTCTAACACAGCATAACTTTATGCCAATCCTACAAGACCACAAACTTCATAAATGGACCCACTTAACTTAATGGTTACAAGGATATCAACAAAAGAGTAAATAATACAAGATACATTTTATATCAATCCGTCGCTGACATGGGTCAAGCAATCATATTAAAAAGTTAAAGCTGACACTTGACATTAGTTCATAGGAGTGACATGTGCCACCGTGACGAGTCAAAGTATTAGTGTCAATCATGCGAGTGCCCAACGGGGGGGGGGGGGNGGGGGGGGGGGGTACACCAATACAATAACCCCCTATGTAAGTTTAATGCGTAGCAAGTGAACTTGTACATCTTTTTTATGCCTGCCAATAAGCTTATTTGATGAAGCCTCTTTAAATCTTGAAAGGTACATTTGTAATGGCAGGTATTACTTCTTGAAATTCTTATTTTTATTATTTGACCGGGAAGACTTGTATTATATTTATGATCGTGAAACTACTCGAATCAAGTAGGAACATAACATGATTGTATAATGTAAGGATGTAATATGATTGTATGACATGGAGTAGGTGTCTGTGCTCTTTATGTTGGAAGTTTGTAATATGTTGCAATCATGAGACTTTTCGAACCAAGCAGGAACATAAGGCGATCATTTGGCATAGTGATACAATATGATGATGACATATCATGATGGCATGCGATCGGGGTAAAATTGTCCAAAATCATAATTTTCTAATTTTCATGATGGCGACATTGGTGCCATTACCATCACGATGAGTTCTATTGGTGCCAAAATATGGCACCGACATGGGGTGCTTGTTTGATTTGCGTTGCGGAGAAAACCATCGAGGATGATATATTTTTTAGACTCTACTTCATTGTCAGAGTAGGAAAGAAATAGAATGAAATACATATGTTCAAATTTAACATCACTCTCATAAACTCACGTGGTGACTCCCAATCTCTCCTACTACTATTAACAGTCATACCAAAGTAGTGTCTGGGTGACGAGACTGGGAGAGCTAAATCTTTTTCATTTCTTCAAAGACACTACCACTTCGGCTAAAGAAGGAGTGAAGTAGTAGGAGTTACAGAACTGCCCATACTTTGGAAAGAGAAGGTGGAACCATCTACCTTTATTGAACTCTGGATGTCATAATACATGCTTCAAGGGAATGTCACTGCACGTTATGTTCATTGCACTGTTATTGTGCCATTTTGTGCATGAATAATCATCGTGTTATCGAACTTCCTCGTTGTATCTGTTTTTGTCATTTTGTTGCTTCTTACTTCAGATAACATGTGTTTGTTTCAACTTCAAAGGGTTTCCCTTCAAGATAATGAATATTCGCATGTTTATGATGGCATGTAGATTGGCATCAGGACGGAAAATTGCTTTAGCTCCTACATTCTTTGACAATCTAAATTACCTCTTTGATTGGGTCCATCCCTATGTATGAAGCATCACAAATAAAAATTTCAACTTATCTAGAGTTTTATCACAGCCTCGACCGTGATCATGAAGTTATACGATGACGCCTAAAGCAGTTGACTTTCTAATGAGCATTGACAGATTGGGGTACTTCAAGTATCGTTCTATATATCAGAGCTTTCTAATTATATGCCCAAGAACCTATGGCTTGTGTTCGGTTATGACATTGACCTTTTTAGGAATGAAAAGGTAGTATCACTCTGGCGGGAAGAGAAAATCATGATGGCTATTCTGACTCATTCGACACTTCTTGTCATTGTTGAACGTCAAGGAGGGAACGTGTTGTGTGGCATGTGTCTCTACGAAAGTGCACATATTGTTTAACAAGTAATAAAGTACTAAGTACGAGTCGATCTCCACATGGACTAAGTGAGTATGCAATATATCTAAGAAAAACATGATTAGTTTGCAAGCAAAAGTGGTAACAATAACGATTGGTTGTGGGAATTAGAATTAAAGTAGACTTTGTAAGAAATAAAGTGTGAAATAAAATGAAAAATGCAATGCAAGAAGCTACTAAATATAAGTGAGATATCCAATGAGAATGAGAGGGCTAGTATGGTCAATTCCCTTATCCTTTACTTTATCTACATTAATCATGCTCATGTTGCTACAACCTCTCAATAGTACTACCTTAGCTTTTAAGCACAATAAACTATCATTTATGAGTTTACAAATTATAACCTTACTAACTTATGTCTAAGCTTAGCTAGGTTAGCAATTGATTTAGTAAGCTTCAGCCAACGGGTTGCAAAGAAAGCTCATATATCTATGTAACTCACAAAGTGTTTAAATCGACATGATTCCATATTTTCATTTTTTTTATTTAACCACTCAAGCATCAACTAAGTCTATTCCATTAAACCTAATCCTTCCAGATCTAGATCTAACTTGTATTCTACTAAATATGGCCAACCAATGATAGAATTAAGCATAAAGCACACTTAGCTAAAACACTAAAAAGTGCTTAAAAAAATGAGATTAACATGACAAAGCAAATTCTAAGTTTATATTACCATACTAGCCTAAAAGTGTTTAGCTCAAATAAGAAAACTGAATATCCCATTGCCATTGTTTTCCAGCGAAATAAGAAATAGAAAAGCTAGTAAGTACATAATAAATGAAGTAAACTAGAGAAAGAAAAGAAGAAGAATAAACGGGTTATTCTAAGCCTTTGTCTTCTTCCTCCAATGACTTCTTCCTTTCTGTCACCTTCTTCTTCGTTCTTTTTCTGAGCAAGTATTTTTTTCATAAAGCATTTGTCGGCTGCCTTTAGCTATCGTCCAACTCTCCTTCTATAAATGGTTGTACTTGCCTTTTATATCTTCCTTCAAATTAGGGCTTCTTTTTAGCACTAGGACACGTGTCAAGCTTCTAGGAGATGAAGGGACCACGAAGGGAAGGCGCTGCGGCACATGGATAACGGGTTTTTACGTAATGGAATCACCCTTTTTTGCTTTTAGTGCCATTTTGACCACGCGCTAGACCACTCACCAGACTACTCGCCAAGCTTGCATTGTATGGCACAGCTATAGCAGCATCAGGAACTGCTACAGCAACAAATAATGTCAAGCTCTGCAAATAGCCCTACGCCAAAGAAACCTTAATGCGTAAAATTTCTTACAACTACTAATAAGGCTAATATAAACATAGTTCTAAATATGAAATTAAAAAAATAGTAGATATCTAAACTAAGCATTAAAAACCCTAAACCACTTTAAAATAAGTGACAATTCAAGCCTAGAAATGCTAAGATAACTCTAAATTCTTAGACTTATCAAAACACTAGTAATCTTTCTATAGTACTTGTTACCAATGCAATAGAGTCACTTGCCAATATGGTTTCAATCAAGAAGTCCTAAAGTGTCACACCCTCCTACCTGAATGGAGATATTGGATGGTAAAGTTGCAATCCTTCATTGATTCGACATTGAATACTCCAACGGACATAGACATTTTTCAATGTGACTTGATTTTTTATGCCCCCAAAAATCATAGTGACATACCCAAACCGAAGTGGTCATGAAAATCAACAACAAAAAAATGAATCACAGAAGATGTCCTAGCGAAGCCTGTCCCTAAAATAGCTACCACTAACAAAGGAAAATTTTTTGACCTACCATGATCATTTTGGTGTGAATCTAGTAGATCAATTATCATGTTTCTTGATTGTATTGTCTCTAGTTTATCAAAAAAATTGTAGCCTTTCCGAATTCACTTTGAATTTTTGGCCATGTAGTTGATCATCTTTTACCATTCTATGAACCATATTTTTTAGTACATCATTTTGTGTATGCACATAGTGTAGTAATAGATTATCAGGAGGAGGAAAGCAGCATCGTGTAATAACATGTGTGATAACATTGAACAATAACATTAGATTACGCTATCATGTAATAATGTATCGGCATGAAACTAGAATAGCATGATAACATATTTTCCTATAGAAAAAATGTAACATCTAGTGATATTATCAAGCAGATGAAAGTAACATCGAGTAATAGATTTTTGTGATAACATTAAATGATATGAAGTAATGATATCATAAAAGACATTATCATGTAAAGATAAGTAACATCATAAGATTACATCAAATGATAGTCATTGAAGGATAGCATACAACCATGAAACTAGGATAATATGATAAAACATCACCAGATAAACATTAGGAATATCATGTAATTTACAAGTGATAGTCATTGAATGACAATGCCAAACAACATGTGAGTGTTAAGCTAGGATAACATGATAACACATCATCAGATAGAAGTTAGTAACATCATCCGAGAGAATTAATGATAACATTAATGATTGCATCAAGAATAACATGTGAACCTGAAGCATTAGTTTTAGTAGGGAACATCATGTGATAACACAATTGAATGAATGATAACATCAACTAGTGGTATAAATGAGAGAACATCAAGTGATAGCATGAAGTTGGTAACAGTGCAGGATAACAGTAAATGATAAGATCAACAAGTGGCATCAATGCGTGAAAATTGGTAATGTTCAAGACCTAAGTCATACCTATGGTAATTTTTCGTTACCTCGAATGCAATCAGAGTGATAGCTTAGACCTGAGCCAGCCCTCGTGGTAATTTACTCATTACCCCGGGTGTACTCAGAGAGATAAATGAGATACGTCTAGTCCCAGCCTACACCTAGTGATAATTTTTCGTTACCACAGGTGTACGTGAAAAAGTGAAACACCCATTCCGAGATGCGTGTGACGGGCATACTCAAGGTGTGATACTTTCAATCTTAGCCTACACCTCATGATATTTGTCGTTACCACGAATGTACCTCACAAAGTGAAACGGTCATTCAAAGTGACATGTGATAGACATGCTAAGAGCTGAGATACCTCCAGTCCTAGCCTACACCTGTTGACAGACATGTGTATCAAAGAAGTGAAACGCTATTCTAAGCAACATGTGACAAGCACGCTTAGAAGTGAGAGATGCCCAGTCTGAGCCTACACCTCGTGATTAATTATCGTTATCACTAGGGTACCTGACAAAGTGAAACAATCATTCTAAATGACCTATGATATGTACACTTAGAGTTGATATATGTTCAGTCCTAAACAGGCTGTGACATGTGTGTTTAGCGATATTTTTTCATGAGTAAAACTTTTCATAAGTCATCAAGTTTCTAAATAAAGGGGTGGTCAAATGTATGCTTAGCAATGATTTGAAATCCATTTTTTTGTTATGATAGTTTGCATAGAAATGCAACCCCTCCTCTTCGTATTCGTTTGCACAATCTATAGCTTTGTCCTTGAACCGCTTCACATAAGTTGAAAACTCATCATTCAACCCTTGTGGTTCTCTCTCCAATTCTAGGATGCTCACTCTTTCTCTTGACGCAAAGAACTTAGTGCAGCAGATGAAGTCATCATAAACCAACGTTGTGTGGAAACCTTCATCCAAAGATATGATATGTGAACCATTAGTCAGGTAGATGTCATTAGCATGGGTATAGTAGCATGAAAGATTTTGGTGCAAGCTATGTGAGATGGCACTGTAGGGTGCACCCGCAATGTGTCATGGGTGGCGTCCTTATAGCGTGTCACATGAGGCATCTCCATAGGCAGTACAAGGGTTCATCGTCTTAATATATGATAACGACATCATTGGTGATTTGTAGCTTGCACCCTTAATATGTCACAGGAGGCATCATTGTAGGGTGTTGTAGGAGGCATCTTTTTAAAAAATGTCAGGGTGCATCATCTTAATGTATGATAACAGCATCATAGGTGAGTTACGACGGAAGTTGTTGTGGATGTATTTTGGGAGGCTCCATCATTGGTGTGCTATAGGTGCGAAGTGGCATGTGTGTTACGGCGGTGTAGTGGGAAGTGAGTGGTGGCAGCGCAACTAAAGGTATGCTATGGCAGAGCAATCATAGGTACACTATGCAATACAATGACACACGTGCTATGGTGATATAATAACAAGTGTATTATGGCAACATGGTGGCGGATGTGTTATGGTAGCGCATTTGTACGTGTGCTATGGAAGAGCATTCATATACGTGTTATGGCATCGTAGTAGCAGGTATGCTATGGTAGCACAATGCCAGGTGTGCAATGGCAGGGCAATCGCAGGTGTGTTGTGGCAACATAATCGCATGGGTAGGGTGTAGCAGCATAGCCTAATGTATGATAGGGTAGCATAGTTTCATGTTCCGTACCTCATAAATAAATATTTTTTTAGTGAGAACGAGTAAATTGTGAAAAGAGCAATAATTAAATGAGCATATTTAAAGATTAGATATAATATTTTGATGACAACATTAAATATCTAAAGAATTCTAAAAAATGATTCAATCATCAATGTGAAGGACATCGTCAGGCTTTTTCATTTGTGGCAGTATGCTAGTGCGATAGACGCCATTACATAATGGGAGCAATGGCGTGTTAGGCACCATTGCATCGTTGGAGCAATGACGTGTTAGGCACCATTGCATCGTGGGAGCAATGGCGCCTAAGGAACAATTGCACAATGGGTGCAACAACACCTAAGGAGCCTTTGCACCCAAAGGAAATAATCCCCTATATGAAGTGACACATTTGCATTGAGGATACTTGAATTGTGGTAATGAATGGGGTGATGACAGGTGCGAGGTTGGACAGATTACCTATGTTCTTACTGATTGTCATGATGGGTCTTGGGACGTCATTGATGAAGGCAGGCGTAGGGAGGATGTGAGTGGTCTAAGTTGATACTTGTGGTTGTTCTAGGCTTGTTTACAATTGATCATTATGAATCGGGGGCGATCCATGAAGTGATTTTGTCTGTTTCATGAACTGTTAGATATATCGGTAAGTTTGTGTCACCATCAATATGAGTGGAAGTTCTGATAGATTGTCTGCGCCAAACATAGTTATAGTTTCAGCGACATATCACTCCCCAACAGAGTCGTCAAATATTCAAGAGCTTAATGGTGTGACTGTGACATCACGTGGGTGCTACTGTAGGTGTGATTTAAAACATCAAACATGGCCTAGGAACGTGGAGGGTTGAGATCTGAAAGGTGAAGGACGAACACTTTAAGAAGTCCTGTTGAAGGTGACAAAATGCTCTCGGGAGGATGAATTTAGAGAGAATTCTTCAAGTCAAATGGGTAGGGAAATAAAAAGTGAATCCAAAGAAAGCTATCAGGCGGGGTTCACTTCAACTATTCTCTTGACTAGTTGGTAGTGGATCCTATGTAATAACACCTCAACAATCTCGTTTAGGTGGTGGCATTCAGTCATCGCTCAATATAACCATAGTCGCGTCTACTAGGGTATTTATAAGAAAGATTCTCATGTACGCTACCATTGACATTACACCATGTGTCATATGTAGTGACCGTAAATCAATGGAGAAGAACGTGGAGAATGCGCCACATCAAAGAGATAAGCAGCATAAGACCCCTCTTGAGGGCGTGTCCTAACAACTAAGTCCCTTCCTAAAATGGGAAGACAAAAAATCCACTACTCTCAAAGAGGCCATATTGGTGAAGGGCCTTTTCAATACACACTAATCTCGTCCCAATCCTGTCAGACCATAACCCCAGAAAGGTTTCCAGGCAAAAGACTCAATTAAGTATTTGTCACTTAACTTAATGGTTACAATGATATCAACAAATATATAAAAAAGGAGTAAATAATACAAGATACATTTTGTGTCGATCTGTCACTGACGTGGATCAAGTAATCGTGTTGAAAAACCAAAGCTGATGCTTGACATTAGTTCATAGGAGTGGCATGTGCCACCGTGATGAGTCAAAGTCATAACTGTCAACCATGTGAGTGACCGGGGGTACACCCATGTGTAAAGGCTACAAACACTAAGCTAACAAGATATCATAACTAAAATTGGACAATCTCCATCTAACATACCACATAAAACAATAAAAGTGCAAGGACTAGTGGCTTATAGTAACTCCTAGCAGTCAAACCCTACTCCAAGCTCATACTCACTGGTTTCAAACCCTACTCCAAGCTCATACTCACTGGTTTCAAATCAAACCCTACTCCAAGCTCATACTCACTGGTTTCAAACACAAGCCAATCTGCTAGACTTCCACCACCAGCCTACTCATGTCAGTGACTTAGCCCAGAGTTACCTTCCTTATTGACGAGGAGAGAGACAGAGAAGGAACGTGGAAAAAAGGAAACAATTAACTTACCACCAAAGTTTAAGAAAAATCTAATACCGGATGCGTGGACGTCGTGGAGCTTGAACAATAGAACCAAGCTTAGTGATTGATGGATGATCAAGTAGTTACGCAACCACATCGATTTCTTCAGACACATCAAACTACTTCACTCAGATCACTCAATGATGCGAACCCATGAATAGACTTGGTCAAAGATATTTAATGAGTTACAATGCAATAAACACTCAAACATGGAGCCCTAGATCTATGTGAACTCTCCTTCAATGTCCCTCCACCAAATTTACATCTCAACTACGTCAAGAACATAAGAGCAAGATAAAATTACCCTGACATTCAACTCATGCATGATTGAGCTTGTAGAGATAGGAAAAGTAGCAAGAAGATTTTTTCCATCTCTAGAAGAAAGGGGAGAAAAGATACAGAAAATGAGAGGGAAAAGAGAGGGAGGGGATGAGAAATGTAGCTTGAGGATAGCTTCAAATCTTTGTGAAGCTCTTCGAGGGACAATCAACGCAAGGGGGAGAATCTTGGGTTACAAGATTGAGAGAGAGAGAGAGATAGAGTTGGTGATGAAGTAAAAAAAATATCTATAACTATTACGAAGTTCATTATATTCAACTAAGCAATACATGTCGGGTTCGTCCAATCTTTTAACTTATTTACCATCTAAACTTGTTATGGTGCGTTTAATAGTATTTTCATTTAAAAGTTATTTATAAAGTTCAAACGAACTATGAAAGAATCTGGATCAATGTTTGTTGAGTTTAGTGGTGCATTGTCACCAGTTAGTTATATAGCTCAACACTAGTTTTTACGCTCAATTCTATTTTTATAGTTTTTCGTTAACTATGGTTATATACAATGGATAGGTAAATAATCAACTCTATATAAATATCTATTGGATTTGTACGTAACTCTTCATGAATTTTGAATATGACAAATAGCTATATAATGTGCATAAAATGTGAGAAACGTAGGTATTGTTAGCTACCACATGTTACGGACAACAATGTAATACCACCCATATTGCCACCCTAATCCAAGTAACCTTCTAGCCCAGCAACTATCTCAGCAAGCTTCACATGGAACAACACCAACTAAGCTTAGCAACAGTGCATGGCAACCTCAACATTTTGTTGAGATTTAGTTGGGAGAGTGTGTGTGTGAATTTTATTGTACATAAACAATATTTCATTGATTAGATCATTGATTACTATCTCTCTTGTTTACTCTATAAATATTTGGAGTGATGTTATGGCTTAGTATCGGGAATTAGTATTAAGAAAATCATTTTATTTGTACAACTCATCTTCCCTAACTTGGATCAAAGCAAAATTGGTTCCGAAAGGCATTCATCAAACTCTAAGCATAGATGTTTTGAAGACCTTTAGCCTACAATTTGTCACAGTAAGAGTCATGTTGACTTTTGTTGTTATAATACAATGGGGAATAAGCCAGCTAGATGTCAACACAGTCTTTTTGCATGGTTCTCTCTTAGAAAACAATTTACATGGCACAATCTGAAGGCTTCACATATGCTTTCACCTCAATACTTTTATAAGCTAAATGAGGCTCTCTATTGGCTCAAACAAGCCCTACAAGCTTATTATGATAAAACTAAAAGCCACACTACTGCATAGGACATTCAAACTCACAATATCATATCACTCACTCTTTTTACTGCACATCTCTCACAGATTAATGTTTCATCTTATATGTGTTGAGGTATATTGCTTACAAGGAGTGATGATTTCTCATATCAAACTACACTCCACTTTTTTCTCTCAAGCACCTTGAACCACTTCATCACTTTACATGGATTGAAGTTACTGCCACGAGATTTCATCTCTCTAAAGCTAGGTATTTACCTGACTTGTTGCATAAGTATTATATTATGAGATTCAAGACCTATTCAACTCTTACAACTTACTCTACCAAATTGGCTAGGGATGATAGATTGTTTTTGTCTGGCATCATTGAATACATGAGTTTAATTGAGGGACCTTTAGTATGTAACAATAGTAAGCTTAGCTAATATCGTCACATTCCCAATTCACTCCATTGACAAGCATGCAAGAGATTACTCATATATCTTAATGGAATAATTCATCAAGGTCTCACTCTCAAGCATGCTATTATCTCTCTAGAAGCATTTTCTGATACAAATTAGGTTAGTTGTCCTGGTGAAAGAAGATCCACCTATAGGGTTACATATATCTCAGACATAGTCTCATCTCTTGGCTTTCTAAGAAGCAGCATGTGGTTGCAAGATCAATCAATAAAAGTGAGTATAAAAAACTTAATGGCATAGCTGAAATTGCATGGATCCCATCCCTGATGCCAGAAATGCATCCCACTTCCACAACACCTATCATATGGTGTGATAGTGAAGGCACATCATCCATAGCCTCAAATCATATCTCACATACTAGAACTAAGTACATAGAGATCGACATACACTTTGTAAGAGACAAAGTGCTAGCCAAGGAGTTGGATATGTTCCCTCAAAAGATCATTAAGTTACTAATCTAATTCTTACCAAACTTCTACCAAGAAACTAGTTTCAATACTTGAAGTCCAAGATTCATGTGGCTAACAACTTCAGAACTTGAGGGAGGCTGTTAAGGAAAGCAGTGTAATAACATCTCTATTGCCACCCTAATGCAAGTCAACTTGTTTCTCAATAATTAAGTCAGTAAGCTTCACATGGAGCAACACAACCTAAGCTTGAATTCATGGCGATCTTCGCATTATGTTGAGTTTTTATGCTGAGAGAGAATATTCTCACACCTAATCATAGGACAAAAGAGTGTTCATTCCATTTTTACCTAATCAATATTTCTTCTCTCGTCGGGGGTACCTTCATTTTATCATCTTTTTCTTCGTAAGTCATTCTTCTCTCATTTTCTTCTATTTCTTCTTCACTTTATCCTCCGTAGAAATGGCTGAACGAGTCTTCTCTCCTTCTACTCCTAAGGCTAGAAATCTCAGTGCATTCAGCAAATTTATGAGGGTTTATGCACATGCTTTTCCTCCTGGTGTTCACTGTGCTCTAGCAAGTGAAATAGTTATGGCCATGCCTTGTAGGCCACCCGCAGATATCACTTTTCACCCAATGTACATAGCTTCAGGATTCAGGTTTCCAATGCTGCCATAGTTTTAGGATTTTTTCAGTCACTATAATCTTGCCCCGTCTAAATTCACACTGAATACCTATAGAGTCTTGCTTTGTTTTGAGTCCATGAACATGCTTTTTTATTTAAATTTAGGTCTTACTGAGTTTAGGTTGACTTATTTAGTTAAGTCTAGGGGTAGCTACTACGTTTGCCCCAGAAACGATATTAGAGGGGGATTGATTAGGAACCTCCCAAAAGGAGACAAAGGATGTCCTCCAAATCAAGGGAGAATGAGGCGGTGAAGGCCACTGGATAGTGCCTCGGCTTTGGGGAACTTTTAGTATGTTACTATGCCTGAGCCTCATTCTCCCCTCTTATTTCTCTTTACTTTCTTTTTCCTTTATGCATTGTTTTTCTCTTGTGGTGCTAACCTTCATTGTTTTTCTCTTGTCGCTGCTTATCACACTCCTATCAGAGATTGGAATCCCTTTTTGATCGGTCTAGAAGGGTTGTCTGTGAGGCCAAACTGGTTATACTAGTAGATATTCCCATTTCGCGCTTCGTATATGACGTTGAGGAGACTTCTGCTGTCGAGATTTTGTAGCTGGTTCAGAAGATTCAACTGATAGCAGAACCAATTTGATCACCTACTACGAATAAATGAGGGGACTTCGCACAATGGAAAGCAGCAGCAACGTCTGTCAGCGGATAGAGAATCCTCTGAGTTCCCGATCTGCCCCTCCTTTCACTTCATAAGAGGTAAACCTGTATGTTGCCCTTTCTTCTTCAAATTCTCCTCCTCCCATTATCATCATACCGGACACGGTTCCCGCTAGTCCTCTCGCTTCTTCCCTGGCAAGGAGGACTTCGCCCGTGAGAGAACGGGTAACGGATGAAGGAGCTTGGATCCCCAAGTTCATGGAAACCCCTATGCTTCCATCATCTCTCAATTTCCTCGAAGATCCGTCGGCATCTCACGTTTAGATTCGTGGGATCATTCTAGAGCGAGATTCATCCATTCTAAAACGGGATGATATTGCGGTTGTCCAAAATGCGATGAGCCATGACCTCGCCAAGGCAAGAGATTATTCTTTTTCCTCATACTTTAGAATGTTTTCCACTACTTATTTTTTTCTTCGTTACGCAGTTCATCGTGCGTTACAACGCTCTTTTGGAGTATATTACCAAATATGAGGGCGTAGTGGGAATATTTCTCTGAGAGCGGGATGATGCTCGAGCTAGAGTAGCTAAGCTTCAGATTGAGTTTGAAGTTGTGCAGATGAAGATCGAGACGTTGAAGCGCTCTGACATGGAGCTGTGGGCTACTTCTGGTAAGCAAGCGAGAGAGATTGAATATCTCAGGGTTGAAAACCTCAAGCTTGCTGAGGATTTAAAAAATCCTGCCGCGGAGAAGGAATTAGCTTTGAGGGAGAAGGAACTCGAAGCTGAAAAGTTTTATCAAGCAGAATTTGACGCGACAAAAGCTGAGGTTTATATCCTAGGCTACTGCAATGGCATGCGTAAAAAATCTCCTCGACATACCCTTACTAATCCTCGTGCTAGCCCAACTCTTCCCCCAGCTGAAATTTCGATGGATGTTCCGGTCATAACTCCTTCTACCAAAGTCACGACGGATGCCATGGTCAGTACCCCTGTTGTTGAATAGTTCATTTATTTTTCTTCATGTAATTTCCATTTCTGCATTTACTCTATTTTTTATTTTCTTGTGCATTTTCGTTTCTATTCATTGTAATTTCCCCTCTATCAATGAAAAGAAATTTCCTTTTAGCTACTCAATTTTTCACTTTCTTCCATTGTCCTGTACTTGTGAATTTCCTTCTTATGGCTCAAAGTAAGTTTTTCTTTAATATTTTTCGAACAACGGACTTCAATATTCATCTTGGATTATTGTTGGAAGCTGCATAACTCTGTTTTGTCCAGACACTTGCTAGATGGTCCATTTAGAACATCATTATTTTTATTAGTTAAAACCTGGATATTTTTTTATTCGTCTCTCAGGGTCATTCCCGAAAATTACCATCGTCGATCATTAGTATTTTATGAGAACTGTTGTCCGTTGCCTGTACATTTCCAAAGATTATGCGTTTCTTTTTTAGAACCGTTTGTCTGTTGAACATTCATTTCCAATGACTTAAACTACAACAAATAAGACATTCATTTCCAATGACTTAAACTACAACAAATATGAGATTATTGGTTTCTTTAGAACATTGTTATTTTTCGTTTTTCTACATGGATTTTCGACTCTTATAGAATGTTGTTTAATAAGATTTTCTGACCTTCATCAAATACTTTTAACAGGTGCTTTTGACCCTTATAGAATTAATATTGACAAGTATTTTTTTATCCTATAAAAGGAGTTATTATTACATTCATTAAACCTTATGAATTGTTGTTTGGGTAATATAGAAACTTTTCCCAATTTTCTTTTGGTGGCATCTTATAAAATGCTATTTTTATCGTCAATATATAGATACTTGTTTTACATACTTATTTAAAATGCTTAAAATTATATACAACACTAATGAAAAGGTTAGTAACATTAATATATCATTTCACTTAGACTAAAACGTATATCCAAAAGTAACGTCACTGAATTAGCCTAATTATCCAAATATTATCACCATTTGTTCCAAAACACTGAAAGCCTCTAAAAGTTTCATAACTTCCAAATTTCACAAAAATATCATATAGACCCTAAAACCCAAATCTTCAAACTTTAGATGTTCATATTCTCAAGTAATTATAGGTGTTGTATTTTAAAGAAAACTCAGTCATATTTTCAAGTCATAAACTTTAATTTTGTTTCTCAAAAGTGATCCAAACAAAGAAGGATCTAAATTTCCCCCTATTAGATTGTACACTATCACTGCAGATGGATTACGAAATCCACTGATAAAAGTGACATGTTTCAACTTTATAAGTCATTGTTTCTACAATTGTACAATATTTTAATGTTTAAACAGAACATATTCTACATTAAGGGTTTTAAACATCAATATCATGTAATCATTAGAAGATGAAAGCGTAAGGCTAGATCCTTTATCATGCATTACATTTTCCAAGAGAGACAATAAAGATTTTAAATGTCATGACTAGGCAAAGACCAACAACTTAATCATCATAGCCAATGAATACTAGATGCCTAACAATACAACAAAAACCCACAACTGGGCAATCAGACTGCTCAACTATTTAAAACATGTGTATAAATTTGTAGTTATTTTTGTTGAATAAACATTAAATGTTATTTTTAGTGGATTTTAAATTTAAGAATTAAAAAACATAAAATGTCAAAAAATTTTGTAGATAAAAAGTCAAGAGGTGATAGATTTAATTATTTTTCAGTTTTTTTTTGGAAGAGTAGAGTCTATATAAAGGCCTTGGTGATTTCATTTGAAAATAGAACTAAGAGAAATACAAAAGTTAAAGTATTACAAGTGAGTTTATTTGAGTTCTCAAATTTGTATCAGAGCCAATGACGAATGTGACGGGTCAAATGCCGCTACCACGACTAACGAAGGCGAACTACGAGAACTGGAGCATTCAAAGGAAAGCTCTTCTCGGCTCTCAAGATGCATGGGAGGTGGTCGAAGAAGGGTTCGAAGAACCAACAAATACCACGGGATATACGGCGGCTCAAAACAAGACTTTGAAAGAGGCGCGAGCGAAGGATAAGACGGCATTATACATGTTGTTCCGAGCCGTTGATGAGTCGGGCTTTGAGAAGATTGCCGGTGCAACTACTTCAAAAGAAGCGTGGGACATTTTAGGAAAAGTGTTCAAAGGAGCCGACCGAGTCAAGCAAGTGCGTCTCCAAACTCTTCGTGGCGAGTTGGAGAGCATGAAGATGAAGGAGTCGGAAAGTGTATCTGACTACATCACGCGTGTACAAGCCGTGGTGAACCAACTCATTCGTAATGGCGAAGCGTTAACCGATGCCCGAGTTGTGGAGAAGATTTTGAGATCATTAACCGACAATTTTGAGAATGTTGTGTGCGCAATAGAAGAGTCAAAGGACCTTGCGACGCTCACAGTCGACGAGCTTGCCGGTCTCTCGAGGCACACGAACAACGTAAGAAGAAAAAAAAGGAGGAGACACACGAGCAAGCAATTCAAACCAAGGCGTCAATCAAAGACGAAAAGGTATTCTATTCTCAAAATTTCTGAGGTAGAGGGCGTGGCCGTGGAAGAGGACGGGGTCGAGGAAGAGGCGGTCGGTCGAACTATTCCAACATCGAGTGCTACAAGTGTTACAAGTATGGTCACTATGCGAAGGATTGCAACTCCGACAAATGTTATAATTGTGGTAACATGGGGCATTTTGCAAAAGATTGTCGAGCTGATAAAAAGGTGAAAGAAACAACCAACCTAGTCTTGGAAGACGAAGCGAATGAAGGCCTTCTCTTGATGGCTCAAAATGAAGTCAACATCAACAATCACACTCTGTGGTACCTCAACTCGGGGGCAAGCAACCATATGTGCGGTCACGAGTACCTATTCAAAGAGATGCAAATGATTGAAGATGGTCATGTGTCATTTGGAGATGCATCAAAGGTGGAGGTCAAAGGCCGAGGTATGGTTTGTTACTTACAAAAGAATGGCTTAATAGGGTCAATCCAAGATGTTTATTATGTACCGGACCTCAAGACCAACATTTTAAGTATGGGGCAACTCACAGAGAAAGGTTACTCGATACTTTTAAAAGGCCGAGTACTACACTTGAAGGACAAGCAAGGGCGTCTGGTTGCTCTAGTCGAGATGGGAAGAAATCGGATGTACAAACTGAATTGAGAAGCGTGTGAGAAAAATGTTTGCGAGTCAACGTAGAAGACAAGGCGTCGTTGTGGCATCTCCGCTTTGGTCACCTACATCAAGGTGGTCTAAAAGAGTTAGCAAAGAAGAACATGGTGCACGGGCTGCCGGACATGGACTATGAGGGCAAATTTTGTGAAGAATGTGTGCTTGGCAATAAACATACTCTCGAGTTGATTCATACCGACATATGTGGACCAATCACCCCTGAATCTTTCAGTGGTAAAAGGTACTTCATTACCTTTATCGATGATTTCTCACGAAAAACTTGGGTTTATTTTCTGAAAGAAAAATCCGAGGCATTCGAGGTGTTCAAAAAGTTCAAAGTGATGGTGGAGAAGGCAGCTGGTAGACACATCAAAGTCGTACGATCCGATAGAGGTGGCGAGTATACTTCAACGACTTTCATGGAATATTGCGAGGAGCAAGGCATAAGGAGATTTCTAACCACATCATACTCTCCTCAACAAAACGGTGTGGCAGAGAGGAAGAACCGGACTATTCTCGACATGGTTCGATCAATGCTCAAGAGCAAGAAGCTGCCGAAAGCATTCTGGGCAGAAGCTGGGCAATGTTCCATCTATGTACAAAATCGATGTCCACATGTGAAGTTAGATGATCAAACACCACAAGAGGCATGGAGCGGACAAAAGCTGACAGTTTCTCATTTCAAAGTGTTTGGTAGTGTGGCTTATGCACACATACTGGATCAACGAAGAATGAAGCTCGAAGACAAAAGCAAAAGGTATATTTTTATTGGGTATGATGAGAAGACAAGGGTACAAACTACTCGACCTGATAAGCAAGAAGGTGATGGTGAGTCGTGATGTGCGAGTAAATGAAGCAAACGAGTGGGACTGGAACAATTCGATGGAGGTTATCATCGAAGTTGGAGAATCATCAGTCGTTGCACCAACAAGTATACCAACAAACTCTGAAACTACCGATGATGAAGATGAACCACGAAAACCAAAAATGTGAAGTTTACAAGATTTGTATGACTCAACAAATGAGGTACACCTAGTATGTCTTTTAGCAGATGTTGAACATATCAGCTTTGAAGAGGCGATGCGAGACAAGAAGTGGCAAACTGCCATGAACGAGGAGATTAAGGCGATTGACCACAACAACACTTGGGAGCTAGCAGAATTGCCGAAAGGCAGTCAGCCTATTAGTGTAAAGTGGGTGTTCAAGAAAAAGATGAATGCTCAAAGCGAGATAGAATGGTACAAGGTGAGACTTGTTGCAAAGGGATACAAGCAAAAGATAGGAATCG
Organism: Datisca glomerata; assembly: GCA_003255025.1. Classification (NCBI taxonomy): domain Eukaryota; kingdom Viridiplantae; phylum Streptophyta; class Magnoliopsida; order Cucurbitales; family Datiscaceae; genus Datisca; species Datisca glomerata. The sequence goes on from QANY01003934.1 coordinate 1,344,778, forward strand.
ACTATGACGAGGTGTTTGCTCTTGTTGCAAGAATGGAGACAATCCGATTACTCATTTCACAAGCTGCTCAATTCAAATGGCCAATATTTCAAATGGATGTCAAGTCAGCATTCTTGAATGGTGTGCTCGAAGAATATGTCTACATCGAACAACCACCCGAGTACATGAAAGTCGGAGAAGAGAAGAAGGTGCTAAAATTGAAGAAGGCGTTTTACGGGTTGAAGCAAGCACCGCGGGCATGAAATACACGTATCGATACATATTTCAAGGAGAACGGGTTCAAGCAATGTCCCTACGAGCATGTCCTTTACGCAAAGAAGAATGGAGGTAACGTGTTATTTGTTGCTCTTTATGTCGATGACCTCATTTTTATGGGAAACAATGATGAGATGATAGAAGAGTTTAAGGGTACAATGACACGAGAATTTGAGATGATAGATTTAGGCTTGATGAAGTTTTTCCTTGGTTTGGAGGCTAGGCAAGTAGAGACAGGTATTTTTGTATCACAGGAGACATATGCAAAAGAGATTTTAAAGAAGTACAAGATGGCAAATTGCAACCCGGTATCAACACCAATGGAACCAGGTGCAAAACTCCCAAAGTTCGATGGAGGAGAACGTGTTGATGCGAGTAGATACCGAAGTTTGGTAGGAAGCCTTCGCTATCTCACATGCACAAGGCCGGATCTTTCATTAAGTGTCGGTATTATAAGTCGGTTCATGGAGGAGCCGGTTTATTCACATTGGAAGGCGATGAAGCGAATCCTACGGTACATCCAAGGAACGGTGTCACTCGGGTTGTTCTAATCGAAAGCAGAAGATTATATGTTGGTCGGTTACTCCGACAGCGATGGGTGCGGAGACATAGACGATCAGAAAAGTACATCAGGATATGTGTTCTTTATGGGAGATACTGCATTTACTTGGCTTTCCAAGAAGCAACCAATCGTGATGCTCTCGACGTGTGAAGCTGAATATGTGGCAGCATCTTGGTGTGTATGTCATGCGATATGGCTTAGAAATTTGTTGAGCAAGATGGAGCTACAGCAACTAGCTGCAACCGTGATTCAAGTTGACAACAAATCAGCAATTGAGTTGGCAAAGAATCTAGTGAACCATGAAAGAAGCAAACACATTGACGTTCGTTTTCACTTTATCCGAGACCATGTGAAAGAAGGAAGTGTGGAATTGGTGCATGTGGCAAGTCAGGATCAAGTTGCGGATATCTTCACAAAACCACTACCGAAAGTACTTCTCGACAAATGCAAGAAAATAATTGGCATGACGGATGGTAGAAGCATTTAAGTTTATGGGGGAGTTTTGTTGAATAAACATTAAATGACATTTTTTAGTGGGTTTTAAATTTAGGAGTTAGGAAACATAAAAGGTCAAGAGTCTTTGTAGATGAAAGGGCAATGGGTGATAGATTCAATTGTTTTTCAGTTTTTTTAAAGAGTAGAGTCTATATAAAGGCCTTCGTGATTTTATTTGAAAATAGAACTAAGAGGAATACAAAAGTTAAAGTATTACAAGTGAGTTTATTTGAGTTCTCATCTTTTACATAACCCAATCAACAAGAAGAACAATTCAAGTCCAAGGTAAAAGAAGACACAAAAATAAACTTAAAGAAATTCACTTTTGGAAGAGAGTTGACAGCTGAATGTAAATTCTCACCTCAAGTCCAAGATCAGCAAATTTTCTCCAAATTTCCTGACTTGAATGAAAAATATAAATCATGACAAAAGAAACTCACGAAAGAGAAAACGTGTAATAAAAAATCAGTTGTCAATTAATATAGATAACCTCTAGGAAATTAATCTAATCCAAAGCCAAGTTAGAGACACATGCCTTTTAAGCCCATTTAGAGCATCTTCAACGTTGACAAAGAGTAAAGCTTCAAACACTAACAATGAAGTTTTGAATTAACAAAGAAGTGAAGAAATTTAAAAAGTGTAGATAACAAGGGTTTCCCAGCTAATGGCCAACTGCAGAGAGGGAAAAAAAGAAAAATACATGCCTAAAACCACTTTTGCCACTTCCCATAAAGCCTAGTAACTCATCTACAATCATTGTCACCATGATCATCATCTTCGGGCTCTTGGACTCTATAATTCTTTGTGGTACGTTTCAACTCCTAAAGAACAAAAATGAATTTTAAGTAATCCAACAGCAACAGAGCTAAAGCATGTGATAATATGTCTTTAAGAATGCCACTGATTCCAAGAAGAAGCAGAGTTTTGGCTCCTAATGGGGAACCACATGCATAAGTGGATAGAAGTCGATTATACCTTGTAACAATTTCTAAAGTTACTGACAACTTAATAGTGTAGTTCAAGGATAAAGGTTGGCATTTGAGAGTGAAGCGCATGGCCTTGATTTTGTGTTAGTTAAGCAAACTTATTGTATAAGTAGGTGTGCTGAGAGATGACTGTCCACCTCCAAAAGTGCTGGTGGATACAAGTGAGGCACCTTGTGTCACTATTCCATGATTACATAATACATCTAACTTATCAGAAGATGATGCAAATGATTCAGCAATTTGTGTTAAACAAATTGAAACATGCTCCAACACCTACCAACATATATATTATATGTGATGAAGGAAAAACTAAAGCAGATATTAAATATATTCATATATCGTGAAACAATTACCAACCTTTGCATCATGATATTGAAGAAGGTTAGTCAACAGTGGAATAACTTTCATCACAAAATCAGCAGACAACAACATCTGAAGGAAGTTTCTTGCACATATTTGCAGCAGTGGACAATGCTACTCGGTAAGGCACAATACTAATTGGTCATTACTAAAACATAGAATAGTTCTTAAGTGACTAATGAAGTTCCTCACCAAAATATAATTTCACTTTTTATAAAAGATACATGAACTCCTGTAGAGAAGAAATCCAAATATGATAGTACAGCCATGAGGGCACCAACATATGATACTTAGTAAGCCATTTCTCAATAACATATAATCGATGGCTTCTATAGGCCTGCATTTTTAATAGAATGAGCTCTATAATTTAAGTTCAAATACTTTAATCCCATGATTAAATCAGGACATAGATATTCACTCTCAATTATTTCGCTTAAAATAAGTGTAAAAAAGGCATTCAAGACTCCAACAAAGGAAAGAAAACAAAAGGCAGCAAATTATCCTATACAAGCAATCAAAAGACGTAGTCCATTATTATCTCATCTATTAAAAAGACTAGATTAAAATAAACAAGAAGCATCTACTTGTTTTGAAAGCTTGGAATTGCTTTCAAATTTAAGAAAGTTGATTAATTATTTTTTATTTTTAGTGTTTGTATGTACCTTAGATTTCAGCTTCTCGTTCTCCTTGTTTTCTGCCTCAAAGCTCTTCTCCAGCAGATGACTTAAAAATTAGCCAGAAAAGAGTTACAAAGAGAACCACAAGGTTTTTCAGTCAAATAAATCAGAATAAACAACTCCCATCATCATGATACCACACTATTAGGCTAAAGGGAATCAATAAATAAACAATGATTCTGAAGTGCATAGTAAAACAATCAACAAAAAAATTTGCAAAGACTAAAAGAATGAGCCACATCTAGAAAATCAAAGCAAGAAGTGTATATTTGTGAGTGATAAACAGCATGTGAGAGAGATTGATTAATAATGGAAGAAGATTAATGTTTCTTTTAGCTTCCAACTTCTGAGATGCTTTTAAGTCATATTGCCATGTTCTTGACTTTGTTGTACCATTGTTGTTGGTTGATTTACCTGTCCTCCTCTGTCTATTCTTTTCATGTTTTGTCGCTCGAAAGTATTTCCATCTTTCCTCTTTCAACATTCAACAATCAAATGCAATTTATAGAATTAAAATTCATCTTATATTATATTGATAGTTTACAATAGTGTATCCAAACTTTATTTTAAGATTAAATATTTTTCAACAACTGTCTTCATCCACATTTAAAAATTAAGTGTTCATTAGTTATGCTTGCTAATGAAAAATTAAGTATTCAACACTTATATTTTAGCACATTATTTAGACAATTTTCAAGATCTTAAGCTAATTAACATAATCAAAACAGTTTGACTTTAAATAAACATGTCATTCGGATGCTGAAATCGATTTATTTCTACTGATTAAATTATTAGAGATGAAAATATAATAACTGAAAATGGAAATAAACTGAAGAAAAGAGAAGCTCAACTGATTGATTTGCAGGTCAGAAGCATAAGATCTTTTTGTTGTTGCATCTGAATCCTTAACCAACTTCTCAGTCTTCTTCCCGTAAGAATCTAATTGGTTTTTCTTCATCTTCGCTTGTTCATTGCCACAACCCTTTCATTATGTCAGAAAAATAAAACTTGTATCCCTAAATAAGAAAATTTCTGCTTCAAATCAATCATTACAATATATTTGTACCTCATAAATTAAAAAGGATAGGAAAGATGTATTCTTATATTCCATTTTTTTCTCTTCACATAAATGTTTCAAATGAAAATATAATTATACTCAGCAATTTAATCATGTGTTGACTCATAAGCAAAATTAGAAAGACAAGGACAACAAGAGTGTTAGTAAACACAAACCTTGAGTGGTGATGAGTCTATAAACTTGGTCAAGAATAAAGGTGTCAGTAGGGCGAAGAAGCTTGATGCGTGTGAACCAAACAGAACTAGATTAGTTCTTCGGGAAGATTCAATCGATATCTTAGCCCTCTTTTCTTTGGCGTGGCTGAGGAGAGGGTTGGGAAACTCTCACTCCATTCTTCAACGAAAACCAGAGTACCAGAAAAATCTTCAATCTCAGAAGCCCTAATTTGTTCTCTATTTTTGAACAAGAGAGAGAAGCTAATCGAGAAGGAAAGATAAGTTAATCGAAGAGGCTCTGCTCTCTCTTCTTTGAGAAGGTCCAACCCAAGGTTATGGGTTTGTATGTTGGGAGGGAGAAGCTGTGAGAGAGAAGGGCAATCAAGAGAGAGGTTTTGATTTGTGGTTTTGTATTTTGATCGACAAAAAAGGCTTGGGTATCGACGAAGAAGGCCTGGGTATCGAGAGAGATGGTTTTGTTTATGTTTATTTAGAGAGAGAGAAGGAAAATTGTGAGGGTATCGAGAGAAAAGAGGGTTGATGGATCTATTTATGTTTTGTATTTTTCAGAAAGAAGACAAAACTCTCGCTTCAAATTTTCAGTCACTCATTTTTTTTACATCTCAATAGCACTTTTTAAGAGGTCCATTTAAAGTCATGTTGTTTTAGGTAATTTATAGGAGATGACTATGAACCATATATTTAAAATCTGTAAAATCTCATATTTACACTTCTGCAAAGCTCAAAGGCCCTATGGTTTCCTTTTGAGGACTTATGTCCGCTAGATATCATTCCCAATGACTTAAGCTTTTTGCATTGCTTAGGGTGCTATGATTTCCTTTTGAGAACTGATGTCCGTTAGACATCAATTCCTAATGACTTAAGCTTTTAACAAAACTCAGAGGCCCTGTGATTTTCTTTTGAGAACTAATATCCGCTGGACATATATTCCCAATGACTTAAGCTTTTTGCAAAGCTCGGGGGTCATATGGTTTCCTTTTGAGAACTAATGTCCGCTGAACATATGTTCCTAATGACTTAGGCTTTTTGCAAAGCTCAGAGGCCCCATGGTTTCCTTCTGAGAATAGATATCCGTGAACATCCATTTCCAAATACTTAAGCTTTTGCAAAGCTTAGGGGCCGTATGGTTTCCTTATAAGAACTGATGTCTGTTGGATATTTATTCCCAAGTACTTAAGCTTTTTACAAAGCTTAGGGGCCCTATGGTTTCTAACCAATGTCCGTTGAACAAATGTTCTCAAGGACATAAGCTTTTTGCAAAGCTCAAGGGCCCTTATGGTTTCCTTTTGAGAACGAATGCCATTTGGACTTCTGTTCCCAAAAACTTAAGTTTTTTACAAATCTTTCGCTTTAGTGATTTCCAGATATTCCTTCATGCACTTCGGCTAATACATATTTTGCTTCTGGTGGAGTGAGGCATTTGAGATACAGTCCAGAAAATGACCTTCAATACAACCTTCGATCTATCAGAGTATACCTCACACTTCACTGTTGAATCTTTCGGGCTTCCATCTTGTCAATTGGAAGATCTTCATTGAGGAGGTAATGAACGATAGTTTCTTGCCAGTCTTGTCCATGACTTTCCATTGTTACCTCAGCCTCCATTTGTACCGGCGTTTTTGTACTAGGTCCTCTTATGTTTTTTCAGAAACTCTCCTTTTGTACGGAATTGTACTGAAGAACCCAAGTTGGCAAGGGCATCTGCTCTTGAATTTTTTATCCTCGGTATATGTGTAACTTCGTAGTTTTTAAACAGTTGTAGAATTTCCTTCATACATTGCAAATATTCCAGCATTCTGGTATCTTTGGCATTGTATTTTCCTGAAACTTGGTTAGCAATTAACATCAAATCACAAAAAAAATTTAACATTTGTTACCCTTAATTCGTTTACCAGATGAAGTCCGGCTAGTAGTGCTTCATATTCTACCTCGTTGTTAGACGCTTTAAAACTGAAGGATAACGCTTGCTTGGAAGTTTCACCATGTGGAGCCTAGATGACAACTCCCGCTCCCGCTCCCTGATGATTGGAAGCTCCGTCAACATATAAGGTCCAAGCTTCTTTTTTGGGCTCTTCCGTCGCCGAGATAGGTTACGCGTCATCATAGCTAAATTCGGCAATGAAATATGCTAGAACTTGTTCCTTGATTGGAGTTCGTGGAACATCGCAGATATCCTATCCTCCAAGTTCACCTACCCATTTCACGAGCCTTCTAATCATCTCCAGGGAATGTAAATGTCTCATTATTGGGAGTTCCATCACTACATTGATCGTACGTGCTTGAAAATAATGTCTCAATTTTTTGGCATCTACGATTAAAGCTAGCACTAGCTTCTCCATCTTCTTGTATCTTGTTTCTGCAGCTACAAGGCTTTTATTGACAAAGTAGACTGGTTTATGTTGTCCACTGTCAAATCTGACTATTGTCGCACTGACTGCCACTTCTAAAATTGCTAGATATAGAAAAAACTCTTCATCTAGTAACGGTTTGGACAGTAGTGGGGGAGACGCTAGATATTGCTTGAGTTTTTGTAGTGCATCTTTACATTCATCATCCCATTGCTGACCACAATTCTTCCTTAACTTTGTGAAAAATGGCCTACACTACATTTACGTGTTGATCTTGCCAAAAACTTATTCAATGTATCCATTTTCCTGTTCAACTTTGAATTTCTCTTTTCATTCGTAGTAACTTAATTTCCATGATTACCTTGACTTGGTCTAGGTTGACTTCAATCCCCATGTGATTGATGAGATGTCCCAGGAGCTTTCCCCCTGCCACTCTAAAGGTGCATTTTTCTGGATTGAGCTTTATATTGCTTTTCCTCAAGGCTTGAAATGTTTCCTTCAAATTATGGATATGATCCATCCTCCTCTCGTTCATCCACGTACACTTCCATCGTTCTTCCGATATGATTTTCAAAGATCTTAATAACCCATCTCTGATATGTTACCCCTGCATTTTTAAACCAAAAGGTAAATATGCCAAAATCAGTGATAAAATATGTCTTTTCTTAATCAGGTTGGAATATTTTTACCCAACTGTACCCCAAGTATGCGTCCATGAAGCTGAGGAGTTTGTACCCCCTATCTCGTCCACCATCTAGTCAATCCTTGGTAACGGGTAGTCATCTTTTGGGTAAGCTTTAGTTAAATCGGTGAAGTCCACATAAATTCTCCACTTCCCATTCTTCTTTTTAATCATCACTACATTTACCAGCCATTTTGGGTAGTTGACTTCTCTGATGAACCTGGCATCGAGCAATTTTTCCACTTCTTCCTTAATAGCTTCTTTTCTTTTGGCTGCAAAATTATGTCTTTCTATTTTACATGTTTCATAAAAGGTTCAACATTCAACTTATGACATATTAGTTTTTCATCGATACTTGGCATTTTCGTCACTGTCGTGGCAAACATATCGTCGTTCTTTTGAGAAACTTCAAAAGCTCCACTTTTTATGCTTCGGTTAGTTCTGCCCTTATCTTCGTTATATTTCTGTTTCGAATGCCAATGGATTCAGTAATGCTCGCAGCTTCGTATCTCAGGCTGCTCTCTCATTGTTCAGCTTCGGCTAATTGCTATTTTTCAACTACTTCCTTATTGTTACCAGAAATAGAATATCTCTCATTATGATAGAATCGAGCGTCGTTACAGTGCAACAACAGGTGGCTGCATGGTCTCCCTTTATGGTCCGAACTCCTTGCGGTGATGGATACTTCAACGTTTGATAGTATGTAGATGGAACGACATTCATCTTGTGGATATAGGTTCTTCCCAGTATTGCGTTGTATGGTGACGGCGCATCAATTATCTTGAAATTTATGATGTTGAACGGCTCAGCATGCATAGGAAACGCTCAACATGCATAGGAAACGCTCAACATGCATAGGAAACGATAAGATTCCCTTTAAATATGTTATGGTTTTGTTGAAACCAATCAATGGTTGCCCCGCATGATGGATTTCATTACATCTATGGACACCTTCTCAAGTGTTGACTGATGGAGTATGTTGACTGCCATTCCTCATAAATTAAGACCTTTCTTAGCAAGGAATTCCCGTCTTGAATAGTAATTACTAGTGCATCATTATGCGCATCGTCTTGCATGTTATCACAGTCATAAAAAAATGATCAGTATGTCATTGTTTGCTTCCCTCAGCATGTTGTTCCCCTCTAGGGTTGTTTTTTATAGTAGATCTTCCTTTATTTCCTCGAGGTTCCTTCAGATTCTGTGAGGGCGATAATCATATCCACGATCTTCAATTGTTCTTTTTCTTTAGGGCGTTCTTCATTTTTGTCCTTTCTTGGTTGATATTTTCTTGTCACAAATTCCTTCAAGTATCCTTCTTTTACCAGTTCTTCAATATAGTCCATCAACTGATAACAGTCCTTTATATAAGGACTCCGGTGATAGGAGCAATGCTTATTTTTGTCCCTCTCATTTGGCTCTCTAAAAAGCGGCGCTGGCCTCTTCAACCATGGCTTATCTCTTTATAGACTCAAGGATTTGACTGACTAGGAGAGTTAATGGTGTGTAGATTTTTTCCCTTGGGTGGACCCATTATGTTTGTTTGGGCTTCTTTTCCGTATTGTCCTTCATTTCTCCCGTCTTCTTGTTCTGTTCGTTCCATGTTTCCCTATTTTTGAATTTCCTAGATCCTGACGCTGGTTTGAATTTCGTTGTTTCGAGATCTTTTACTTATTTTCTTCCTCCAGGGTTATGTACATTTGTGCTCTCAGCAAAGTTTTTGCCATCATGAGTGTCTTGTTTTTTAACAGATCTTCGAACAAAGGTGAGTCTTATTCCAGTCCTCGTCTGAATGCTAGCCTTGCCACCCGGTCATCATAGTTCTCTACCTTCGTCATCTCATCTTTAAAACGTGAGTGTAATCTCACAAAGATTCACCCTTCTTTATCGCAATTGTAAGCAGACACTCTAAGTCCTCCTTGACCATTCGGTAGGTTGTAATACCGTTCCAAAAATAGAGATGACGTTCTAGCAAAATTATCAATTGAACATGTGGGTAGAGAATGATTCTTCTTTAGTGTGTTTCCATCTAAGATCGTCGGGATCTTGTTAGAGTCTCCAGATCTGCTACTCTAGAGATGCCCAACTTTCGCATATTCGTCATCTTTCTCTCCAACATTTTTTCCACCACTCGTTCTGTCATTAATTTCACTGGACTGTTTTCACTCCCAGCCTATTTTCCGTAATCGCTAGACTGGACTTTCGATTCCTCATGGCGGATGTTTTGGCTAGCGCCTAGATTAAGTTGCCTGGCAGATCGATCTTCCCGTTCTCTGTCTTAGGGGTTCACGTTTTCCCCCTCCCTTGCCATGATCCTCTAACTTGCTTGGGCCCTTGTTTTCACAACATCCAGTTGTAAAGCTACAATCTTTTCCTGCACTGTTTGCCAAGCGTTATGTAACGCTTTGCTGTTGCGGTTTTTCATGTTTTGCATTCCTATTAAGATGGTCTGGATCATCTCTTATACCCATGTGGGTCGTGCGGGCTAGTAATTGGGATTGTTGATGGCGTTGGCTTCGTTTCCCATTTCCCCCGCAACATGTGATCTTTGTTCAAGGCATTTTGTGTTACGAACTTGAGTTGATCCTCAACTCTCAATGAAAACACCAAATTGTAAAGGAAAAATTCCTTACAATCAATAATAAAGAATAATGAAGAGAGAGAATTCCTTACAATCAATAATAAAGAATAATGAAGAGAGAGAATCAACGAAGAATAATGAATATGGAAGTAATTGCCCAATTGTATCTAGAATACGTTTTGAGTCACATTAACCTCTATTTATAGGCCTTCAATTAGTTATACATAATCTGATACAAATTATCTAATTTTTACTAAAAATGAGATTATTAGAATATTATGTAATGGTTCTATCAACATTAACAACCAATTTAATTTAGATTGTTGATTTAATCTAACAATAATAATTGGACTCCTACGTTTGCCACATCGTCAAGTCACGTACTGTTATCTGATTGATTGATTTCTTCGTCTATCTTTAATGATGTGGCAGAAAGAGAGCTTATTCCCATTCAATAGTATTCATGGATTTGCTCATGATCAGTTTTTAAATAGATCTATTTTGTTGAAAAATGTAGGTTATGACAATAAATCCAGTTTATTAATTGTAAAACATTTAATTACTCGAATGTATCAATAGAATCATTTGATTATTTTCAATAATGATTATAACCAAAATCTACTTTTTGGGTACAACAAAAATTTGGATTCTCCAATTCTATCAGAAGGGTTTGCACTCATTGTGAAAATTTCATTTTCCCTATGATTAGTATCTTCCTTAGAGAAAATAAAAATAACAGAATCTTATAATTTAAGATCAATTCATTCAATATTTTCTAACTCCGCGTATCTTCAAATCAATATCAAAAGCTAAAAAGCAAAAAGGCATCATTTGTGCATTTTGATTGTTTTCAATCATGTCTCTTTGCAGTATGTTGTGACATAATTTTTTTATTTGTAATTTTGTCAAAATTGTAAATTTTATGAATACCTTTTGATACATTTCAACAATATCATTTAATGCAACGTACTGTATAACATTAATGTAATACTTCCATTACTCTTGCGAGAATCAAAGAGAATTGTGAACGCTATTTCAGTTCAATTGCATTTTCCATCATTCCTGTTTCACCCGCACGCTGCTTCAACTTCCCTTGCAATTTAACCTAAAAATTAGAAAAAAAGTTGTTAGCTTTCATTGACTACTGTAGTTGACTGCTATCCATTTCAAAATTTCAAAATTTTCTCTTTATTTCTAACGTTTTCAAATTTTAGTATTCTTTTCAGTTTATCCAATGAAGATATTTGGTCCCTTTTATGGTTTGAACTTAACAGAGTTGTGACAAAAGTTTTTGTACACTCATTGCAAATATTTTCAATGCAAATATTTTCAATTTTATACAATGATTATGTATAAAAGTTTTTGTCACTTCGGCATCATTATGTATCAGCATCTCTTAACTGTTGTAAGAAGAGTCACTCTACCAATGCGGGTGTACGGAGCATTTATTGAACCCCCAACATATTTGACACATATGTTGAATCTCTTATATGTTGAAACTCTCACAATATTTGTTGAACCTGTATCAATACCGGAAAAAATCCCCCTTCTATTGTAAAATTTTCGAAGTAAAAACTAAATATGGTTCTTTGTACAAGTCCATTAAATGAACTTAACAGAAAATTATGAAGAATTTCATTGACAGTGTGAAAAATAGAGGTACGATAACTTTATTGAAACTGATTGCAAAGTACATGGAGTTGGAATAAATTTTCATACAAAAAGTTCGCGCATGGCAACTTCGCATACGAATTTTATAAAGTGATGTAGCATAAACAGTATCTTTATATTCAAGTAGATGTTGTGTACACATTTATTTGTATATAGCTAAAAGGTAGGGAAATTAATAGTTTCTCCACACTTTTTTCTTGACATTTTGATCTTGTGTTCAGGGCATCTGGTAAGATTTAAACCAGATTTTTCAACGCAAAAGTGAATCTCATGGAGTTGCGTGTATCCATATGTGTCTTCATTGCAATAAATTATTGGAGTTAACCCAACTGCTTTGATTATGACTCTCCTGATACTTTCATAATTGTAAGACTTTCCATTTGGTCTAATCCCTGCAACATTAATTGGTCCACATATGTTATTTTTCAGGCCATATATGTTAATTAAAAAGTTGGTTCAAAGGAATCAAATGTTTGAAATGATTAGGGGTCCATAGGAATCAAATGTTTGCAACCAATCAAGATTATGAAAGAAACTGTTGCAATGAATCAACATTACGAAAGAAATTGCTGCATAAAACTATGATGTTAATTACCCCTGTAAGTTCGCAGTATTATGGTCACACATTACATGTGATAAATAAGTAAATAAGAAAAAATAAATCTTTACTAAAGACATAAATTTAGTCTATCATTATGTATGTTACTATGTCATAAAACGGTACTCTTATCACATTGCTCATTGTGAAAAGTATAAGATGAGAATAAAATTTACGATGTACCTTCGCTAATAAGAATATCGAGAAGATTCAATCTATTTTTCAGATTAAGAGTCATTTGAATGTATACTTCTTGTTCAAAGTTAGAACAAGTCCCGAACTTTTTCCAATTGTACGCGCAATTCATCGTTATACTCTTTGTAGGGCAAAGTAGGACGGGCCAATGCTCAATCAATTCTCTCATGAGATGTAGGATCTAAAAAATGAGGGAAAAGTAAGAATCTTAAATAATTTTCTCGTGACATGAATTTCTTAATTTTATCCTAGTACTCGAAATATAACTTTGCACTAACTCAAAGATAATAAAATGGAGTTACTGCCTGTTATTCGTGTTGAACAATCGACATGGTTGTATATCACAAAAATACAATATCAAAGTGAGAATAAATGAATTATGAAGATCATAAATACATCTCTGACAAATATAATTGGCAACTACATATAACAAGTTGGGGGCGAAGCATAGACAATCAAATTGTACAATAAAATGACAGTGAAACATTTTATTGCCCAACTTTTTATGAGGTTATATGAAATTAGAAGACTATAACAAAACATCTTACCAGTTTCACAAGGCTAGATATGTATATATAAGCATATTCAATCAAGTAATAATCAAACAATTTACTCACCAAAGTAGTTCCTACTGGTATTGCGAAGCTTGTTTATAAAGATTTGAATGTGTCCCCTTAAATATAGATTTATATGGTGCTCTATTGGTTTTCATACTCAAGTTAACATCAACAGGAGTATATATGGACAACAATTACAAACTACATTCTCTCTTTTTTTCACCATAGGTTTTTCAATAGGGTTTTCTTGCAATGTTTTAGTGAGCAAGTCTGATATATTTTTTTACATAAATACAAGAATAATGTATCTTTTTTCACTAGAAAGTTTTCTTAGTAAGATTTTAACGAGACATATTCTGTGAACGTTGAGGGGAAGTTTTATAAATGAACGAGTTATGGATACCCAATATTCTAAATCTGGCCATTAATATAAGTGAAATGAATAGAATCATATACATGTTGTAAGTTAGGTTATGTTGAGTCGTTCTTAGTTCATTTAATCTTACCCTTAATATTGTCTATAAATTGAGCTAACAAATATGAATAAGATAGGTCATAAATGGATTCTCTTATTTTTTTTGTGTTCTGCGTCTTTCTACTTTATGTTTTGATATATACATTCAAACATTTCTTTCAATGATCAAAATTATATATAACAAAGATATTTTATTTAATTTAAGTAAGTTTTGATGTTGGAAGAATCTAAAGATCTCCATTAAAAAATTTCTCTTAAACTTAATTAATGTATATCCCAATAAAATCAAGTTGGCTTCACAATTACCTTAAACTTGTTGAAAGGGTCATCAGTACAGTGCACGGGATTCCTATGACCGAATTGGATAGGTTGAAACTTATTAATGATAAAATCTGATTTTGGCTTTCCGCTTGTCGGATAACAACAACCTAATTTTGTATTACATTCGGAGCCTGGCCACTATATCAGAGGAAAATAAGATCAATTAGTTTGTCTTCATTTGAATCATTTGACAGAATAAAAGAATCATTACAGAAAACATTCATTCACCCATTTTACCTGCTGGCTAAAATAGAAGAAATCAAAATCAGTATGGCAATAGCCAAGGTGAAATTGAAATACTAAAAGTAGCTGAATTAAATTTACAAAGCCAGTCTTCCTCATCTTCTTTCCATTGCCAAGAGAGAGAATTGAGTTCCAGTTAATGTCCTTTTAGTGTTGGTCATTATGTATTTATAGGAAGAATTTAAATGATAATGCGAGATATTATATTTTTATATGTTTTAAAGAAGTTATCATAATGATTGTGGTCATGTGACATTTCAAGCATCTTTTCATGTTATATAAGAGTAATTTGTCAGTCAAGTTATTCATTTTTTATTAATTTTTTGTAATTATGATTAAACCAAAATCACCGTTTGGTTCTTCCACCTTTTGGCTTTTCTAAATGATACCCAGGTAGATATAAGCTGCTGCAAGTTTGTCAGCGAACTATATATTTATTTAATCTTAGGTGGAGATTGTTCTTATTGGTAAATTAGTTTGTACAATATTAATTCGCCAAAGGCAAATATAAATGTGTAAATTTAATATATTTATCTTATAATATTAATTGGTTTTTTAAAGCTAGTGAAACATGATTGCACCCAGATTAAGTTATTTTCTTCTGATTGCTTCGAATTTGCCACCAATTCATGGTCTAATCATGATAACACTAGCTATGTTTGGATATTAATTAAAATTTAGTATGGGAAAAGTTCTTATTTTCAAAGATAATATTTTATATATTTTCATCTTTGTAAATAGTGAGTCACCTCATCATGTATGACGTGTCAGGATATACATGTGACATCTAAAAATTGGCCCAAATGATATCCACATGACATGGCAAGACAAATATAGCATAATAGTAAATATGTTTATAAGAGACATCGTTTGAGTATAAAGGCGGCGTGCCCAATGATTATATTTGTAAGGAACGCCCTTAAACTTATAAAACTGGCGAGCCCATTGTTAAATTTTACATTAAGTGTGGTAACTCGCCTACAAGCTTAGTGACAATAAGGCTCGAAGGTCATTCCTTTCCTAGGGATGATCAAGGGATCATCACTTTCACACTCATCTAGGTCAAAATCAAAGATATTTCATACTTGAGTTCTCTTCAACCAAGAGCATTAAAGGTATTTTTCACCTTCTTGTGGTCCTCATAAGGTGCTTGTCATTCACCCTTTTAGTCATACAATTTCGCGTTCTCAAGCTTACTTGTCATATATTAGGTCATTCATCCACATCACACGAAAAATGTTGAAAACGCAGTGCTCGCGCGGCGGAAGCGTGGGGTTTTTAAAATTTATTAAAAATGAATCTTTTTCAATAAAAGAAAATAAACGCGGCGCAACGGTTTTCAAAATAAAAGTTTTTATTGAAAAAATATTCAATGCCATACGGCACTGTAGCGTGTCGTGAGGTATCACACTGTCTCACGGTATTGTGATTCACGACACTATGTGCCTCATTGGCTCTTTAGAATTAGCTACCGCCTCACTATTGTCACAGTATATGATCAGTGGTTTGTTCATATCTGTAACTACTTTCATATCAGTATAAAACTTTCTGAGCCATACCGCTTCTTTCGTAGCTTGCCAAGCCGTTATATATTCGGATTCCACAGTGAAATCTGCAATGCTGGATTGTTTAATACTTATCTAAACTACAGCTCATCCACCTATGGTAAATACTAATCCTGACGATGATTTTTTACTGTCTCTATCTAATTGAAAATCAGAATCAGTATATTCAGTTGGGTTTAAGTCTTCACTTGAATAAACAAGTATATAATTTCTCATTCTTTTAAGCTACTTGAGAATGTGCTTTACTGCAATCTAATGTTCTAAACCATGATTTGATTGATAACGACTGTGATTTTCATCGTATAACAGATGTTTGGTCTCGTACACAACACGACATATTTGAGACTACCAATAACTAAAGTATAAGGAACCTTTCTCATATAATCTTCCTCCTCAGATATCTTAGGACATTGCTCCTTAGAAAGGACAATTCCATGTCTGGCCAGTAGTTGACATTTTTTTAAATTCTCCATAGAGAATCTTTGTTGCACCTTATTTATATAAGATTCCTGAGAAAGTGTCAAAAGCCTATTCTTTCTATCCCTTAGGATTTGGATGCCTAGAACATAGCTCGCCTTTATCAAATATTTCATTTGAAATTTCTCAGGTGACCACTTCTTTACCTTTGACAAAGTTTCTGCATCATTCTCAATGAGTAGAATATCATCAACATAAAGAACTAATAAAACCATTATCTTGTTTTTTATGTATTTATAAACACAAGTTTTGTCAACATTTTGCTCGAAACCATATGATTTAATAATCTTATAAAAGGTAAGATTCCAAAATATAGATGCTTGCTTTAATCCTTAAATAGATTTAAGCAACTTGCACATTTTCTGATCTTTCCCCTATTTCATGAACCCTTCTGGTTGTATTATATAGATGCTTTCTTCAAAGAGCCATTCAGAAAAGATGCCTTGATGTTCATTTGCCATATTTTATAGTGTAAACTAGCGGCAATGGACAAAATGATGCAAATGAATTTTAGTATGGCAACAGGAGAGAATGTATCTTCATAATCGACTTATTCCCTTTGTATATAGCCATTGGCTACTAGTCGTGCCTTAAATGTCTCTACTTTCTCATTTGCACATCTTTTCTTCTTGAAGATTCATTTACATCCAATGGACTTGACATTTTCAGGTGGATCTACAAGTTTCCAGATGGAATTAGAATACATCGATTCCATTTCCTAGTTCATGACATCTTACCATTTCTCCTTTTTAGGATCTTTTGTCACATTTTTAAAGGTTAATGGATCCTTTTTATCAGTTTCAGACACTAGGACATGTGCCTTAAGTTCATAGCAAATAGGTTATCTTATAACCTTCCCTCTACGACATTGCACTGGGTTTTCTGAACAAGAACAGTGGTTTCTGTGGTTTGTCGTTTATCAATTGATGATGAAGGTGGTATGATCTCATCAAACTCTCACTATGAGAAATATGATATTTTACAAGCGGCAGATATCCCCGTAAAAAGTAATTCACATGGATCATACAGCGCCTGTGACAACCATTCATATTAAAAGTCCGCATTTTTTCGAGACGTAACACCTCTTGTGAAGACCCCTGTGGTATCTCATTTTTACAGCGTTTTTCCTCTCCTATAGTACGTTATTTAATAGAATTTCCATACCCTTGTTAAATGTGTTCAACAGATCTTTTCAATACTTATGAATTAACACATTCACAGGTATTTTTATGTCCTATTAAATCAGATACCATAATATTTTTTGAATCTCATTGATATAATTTTTTTTATACATTATGCCTCTAACAAAGAGATTTTCCTGGCATTTTATAAATATTTTTTTCAATAAAATTATATGCACCTGTTTACGTACCTATTTAAACATTCAAAATTAATACATTACTAGACTAAATGGTATTCAAATATCATTTCATTTTCATAAAATATTATCCAAGTATCATCCATAAGTGTCATCTAAAAGTATTTTTACTTTGTCTACTAATACAACATTCATTTTGAAAAATAAAAAAACAACTAAAAGTTTCACAGACGGTACAAAATAATTTTAATTTTTCACTACTTAACTCTTCAAAATTTGATGTCATGCTGAAAATATTCAAGAGATTGTAGCTTCTGCATTTTAAAGAATAAAACAATAATTTTAAGATAATTTCACATTGCTCACATCACCCTTTTATACTTTGTGAAAATGGTTTTGTAGAATTGCATAGCTAAAATAGTACTAACCCACACAGTACCATAAAAATTGATCCAAATTATTCATCTCTATGTCTATCTACTATTTTTGGCTCCACCATTTATCCAATAAAACAACCATTCCTGTCTCTTTCCATTTTACTACTTCTAACTATTCATAAATAGTCATGCTTCTAAAACCTTAATAATAATGTAATTACAAGGATATACTTGTAATAAAACCTTAATAAAAATGTAATATCTTACATTGGTAGATCTTATAAGACTAGAAGAGGTTGCCCCATGTAGTATCCCAACACTCGAAACACAAAACCTGCAATTATACGATCGCTCGTCACATGTGAATACTATCGTTTAATGAACAAATAAGTATAATACAATTCTTCATTTGACATGTCATAATGAAAGCTCATAAAAGGTTTCCGTTTCAATAGAAAAAATTGAATTAGAATATAAAAGTGTACCTGATCATGTACAGGCACATGTGCAATGTCGTCAAAGAAGTCCATGAAGCTTTCAGTTACAGTGTAAGAAAAGCCAGTGTCTATGTAATGTATGTTATTGCCATTCATTTTGAGCCACTATTTATCTCTGAATCAGCTAAAATGGAGTTGATGTTTATCTTTGGACTGCGAAAGAACCGTAAGATATAAACACAAAGATTATCAAATGTTGTACATACAGTAAATATTTAATATCAACTAGACTACAAAATAAGGGTTTTCCTTATCATTGCATTGCAAAAGAAATACCATCTTCGGCTTTATGGTTTGACAAAGAATAAACTAGTATGTGGCACTGAAAAGAAAGGCCCAGATGAACCACTATTTGAAAATCAGGATTTAACTAACTGCTACCTCCTTTTGTAGCTAGGCTGATGAATGCAATGCTATAAATCACAAGATAAACACAGCATACCATAATTTGCAGAAGTTTTCCTACAAAACATTTGACAACTAACGCAGCACTTAACCGAAAGCTTGTGTAAATATACCCAGCTAAATAAAATTAATGCCTTCATATCGTCTTTTATGTCAATCAATTAATATTTCTTGAGATGAGATCTCAAGATAGATGACAGAAGACAAGTACGAAAATATCAAACTTGTAAAGCATAAAAAAGGCAGTATACACTAGAAGAGGAATAGACTTTTCAAAGAAGGACTTGTGTGATTGCATGTGATTTCATGGAAAACCATGAGAAGAAACATGGAGAATTCAGTGATAACTTTTAGCATCAGAGCATAATAATCTTAGATAGAATTTAAGGCTTTCAATTGCTTTGCATCTCTCAAGTAATTGAGTTATCATTTGTTCTGATTTAGCATGTCATAAATAATCATTAGAAGCACTGAAATATATATGAGTACCAAAAGCTGAGGCAAGGCAAGACTCTTGCCATTAACTATTTTCCTATAAATAAATAAATAAAAGCATGGCCTGGTAAGATTACAATAATACATGCCATTATGAAGATGCTAAAATCACCATTGGCCTAATTGGTGTTATCATAAGCATCCTCTGGAGTCATCTGCTTGCGTTTTACCTACATAGCAAGCCAAGAGAACAGGTAATGGATGTCTAACCTATGATTTAAAGCAATTCATATAAGCTCCTTCATAACCTACATAAAACAACCTATGGAGTCATCTTCTTGTACAGTATCATACATATAAACTTTAGCTAACCTCCAAGCTTACACAAACATAGGGTCTGTGGTCAACTAACAATTAAAGGTTCAAACAAAAATCAGACACTACATGCCCAGCAATCAGGAACACAAACTCAAATTAACTCAGATAAAACTCAAAAATTACAAAAAGCACAAAAATCAAATAAGAATTTTGATAATGAAACCCTTACCTTTAGTTTTGATCTCTGAAATCGAAGTATGAGGTAATGAAACCCTTACCCTTGCATGTTTGTAAAAGATAGTATATAGGCATTGGGATATTATAGGAACCATAGAGTAATGTACCTGCTTTACAAAATCATATTACCTAGATGATTTTCCATGATTCTTTTTGAAATCTTCTCTCTATCCAAACATACAAAAAAACTAGCTCAAATGATTAAAGAGAGCAAAAAAAAAAGATGAGACAGATGAAGAATCATCCACTGGCCGTTATTTTTCGCAAAACTTTTTCAGGAAAATAAAGAGGGTCAATCCAATCTAAAGGAAGAGAAGAAAATTTAAAGCATAACCAGAGGATTAGGGATTTACCCGAAATGGAGAGAATCTGCGACATGACAAAGTTCACGCTGGTAATAAAAAACCACAAAGTTATTATTCCTTTTCTACACCACCACAATATATAAAAATTATAAACTGAAGATACTCCAACCATAATATAAATTTATAGGTTTTAATATTTGTTCATATCTAGATAGCTTACTGCTATACTCCTTATAGATAGAATAATAAAATAGGAAAGTCATGAATGAAGATGGAGTTAGTAAGTACATGTCCCTACATCAGCTGATGCTGCTGATCTTGGGTGATAGGATAGGCTTGTGGTTGGGACATTCTATAGTAGGGCTCCTTGAGATTAAGTTTGCATGATGATGCCTGAAGTACTTCTCCTTGCTCAGCGCCAGGTCCCTAAACTTTAGCTGTTCAAGTTGAGTAATAAAATTGTAAGAAAAATTAAGAGAACAAAACAAGAGTGCAAAATCAGCAACAAAAAAAGAGAAGATAACACCAACCTTCGAGGGTTAGATTAATGGTATAATTTTGAGCACTATGTGCAATCATGTTTAATCCTATAGTGATATTCAGTCGGTTGACTTCAACACTTAAATCCTTCAAAATTCAGAATGTGTCACATAAAATCCACAAAATCCCTTATTTTCTCTAAGCATCCTCTTTCTAGGCTACCAAACAGAAACAACTCCGTGAACAATTCTCTCTGCTATAGGTACCATATTTAGTAAAAGTTCCTTTTATGAAATAAGCATAACGCATAACGCATGATGTAATCATGTAAAAATGAATAATTGCCGAAACTCACCAAAAAGACAAAGAGACCAAACAACATAACCAAAACATCGGCTTTTGAAGAGCTTCAATCGGTAATCTGGACCTCTATTCTTTGATGTGGCTGATGCGAGGGTCGGGGCTCTCTCAATCTAGATGATCTCTTCTTCAACGAACTCCAAAGAACCAAAATAATCTTCAACTACGCAAGCCCTAGTTTATTCTTAATTGTTGAATGAGAAAGAGAAGCTAATGGAGAGAGAGAGAGAGAGAGAGAGAGAGAGAAGCTAATTGATGAGGCTCTGCTCTCTCTTTTTCGACGAAGGCCTAGCCCTAGGTTGTGGGTTTGTATGTTGAGAGGGAAAAGTTACGAGAGAGAATGGTAATTGAGAGAGAACGGTTCTAATTTGTGGTTGTGTATTTTGATCGAGAGACAAGCAAATCACGATGGCTATCGACAAAGAAAGCAAATCACGATGGCTATCTACAAAGAAAGCAAATCGCCATGGGTATCGACAGAGAAGGAAAATTGTGACGTGAGGCATGGTTTTGTTTGTGTTTTTTAGAGGGAGAGAAGGTAATCGTGAGGGTAAAGAGGGTAGATCTGTTTGTGTTTTGTATTTTAGAGAGAGAAGGCACATTTTCAGTCCCACTTCTAATTTTCACTCAATCCTGCTTCTATTTTGCCCCTCCCGCTTTTTTTTAACTTTTGACATGAATAAATTTTACTTGATTTTTAATTTTGTTGTTGTTTCTTGTTTTTAACAAGAGAAGACTGGAAATCTTCTATTTTATTTCTGTAGAATGATATATTTCTTGTAGTGGCTAATTCTTCAAGAACTACTTTGCTTCGAGATTTATAGTTTTCCATATAGTCATATTCAAGGAATGTGGCATTTGTCGATACAAACATATTTTGATCCTTGTGACTATAAAAGTACCAACCTCTAGTCTCTGGAGCATAGCCAACAAATATACACACTTCTTACCTTCATTCTAACTTTGCAGGCTTGGGTCTAAGAACATGAGCTGAACACCCTCATATACACAAATGATGTAAAATGGGTGTCTTGTTTACATACTTAGAATTACTTCCATAACTCTAAAGTTGTCTTGTTTATCGACTTAGAAGGCACTACATTCACAATGTAAGTTGCCGCTTAAAGTGAATATTCCAAAAAGTGAGTGGTAGTGATGAGTAGCTTAACATCGACCTAACCATATCAAATAAGGTTCAGTTTCTCATTTCTGAAACACCATTTTTTATGACGTTCCAAGTGCTGTGAGTTAGGATAGGATGCTATACTCCAGTAGTTAATCCTTGAATTCTAAATCTAAGTATTCACCACCTCGATCTGATCAAAATATTTTTAATGATTTATTAAATTACTTTTCAGCTTCAGTCTTAAAGTCTAACTTTCCAAAAGTTTCAGACTTTCTATTCATTAGGTAAGTATAGTCATATCTTGAGTAATCGTCAATAAAAGTGACGCAATACTCATACTCACCTTTACTTTGTACATTGATCGGTCCAGAGATATCACTATGCACTAGCTCAAGTGGTTCCTTGGCTCTTTGGCCCTTTCCTGTAAAATGTCTCTTGGTCAGTCAGCTTAAACATATAGACAGAATTCACTAACAGGAAGAGTTCCAACTTTTAGTTCTCTCAAAGCAATGTGCTTTATCAACCTGTTTAACACATCTAGATTAAGATGTCCCAACCTAAGATGCAAAAGATAGAGTTATCATCATCATGAAAAACTCTTTGTTCTTTATTACTTTTAGGTTTTATTAATTTAAATAATTCAAAATCATTTAACTTATGTTCAGTCAGCTTAAACATATACATGACAAATATTGCATGACAAATATTGAATAAATTCTTAGAAATAATAAACTCATTATTAATTAAAGAAACTTCAAATAATTTTTTATGCAACAGAGAAAGAGAAATCAAATTTCTCGAAAAACCAGGAATATAATAAACATCATTCAAAGTTAAATAATTATTTCCAAAATTAAGATGGATTGTTCCCAATAGTTTTGCTGATACGAGCGCACCACTACCAACTCTCACAATAACCTCACTATCAGCAAACTCCCTTAACGAATCAAGCATCTGTAAAGAAGAACATACATGGTTACTGGCTCCTGAATTTATTATCTAAGATGACAAATCATATTCCACTAAACAAGTTTCAAGTGCAAGTAAATCATATTTACCTTTCTTTTTCAGCTCAGAGAGATACTTGTTACAGTTTCTCTTCTAATGACATTCAACCCCACAATGGAAACATTTTCCCTTGGGTTTATTATCATTCTTGTTCTTCTTGGCTTTCGACGATGTCTTGACTTTATTCCCTTTCTTGTTCTTACCTTTGCCCTTACCATTTATCGCCTTCCTCTTGTTAATTTTAACAACAGTGGAAGAAAGCTTGTACTCGGTAACATTTACTTCACTCTCTTTGGTCATACTCTTATTGAGTGACTCAAAATTCTACAGTTCATTCAACAATTAGATCATGTTGAATTGTAACTTGTTCATAACATAGTTGGTGGTGGATGCATCAAAATAAAGGGTGAGCGATTCAAGTACAATGTTGACTTGAGTTCGCTCATCAATGGTCTCCCCATGTACTTCTGCCTCATGCATTATGTTTATCATGTTCACACATAGAAGTACATTTCTTCATCTTGGTCGTCATGTTACTCCGAGTGGCCTCGTGACGACTTTGATCAGATTGCTACCCAAATATCGCCTGTAGAGATTCCATAATTTCATAGGCAGTCTCCATGCTCTCATGCTTGGTTCTCAGAACACCATTCATGGTCACAAGCATGTAGCACTTCGCTTTGTTGTTGGATTGAATCCAAGCATCAAACTTTTCCCTAACATTCTTAGGGATATTGGCAGCGGACTCCTTAGGACATTCATGAGTAAGAACAAATTTGTGGTTCTTGCAAATTAGCATCAAATTTAAATTTGATTTCATCTTATGAAATTATCACCATTCAATTTCTCAACTGCCACTAACCAGTGATAAGGTTGCTCATGGTAGACATATTAATAACTGACAAAAAAATAATAATTCAATATAATTGAAATAAATATTTAGAATTCGGAAAATAAATGTGATGCATGGATGCAACGTATTAAACACATAAATTTAACATTTACTAATTAACAATAAAAAACTCTAACAATTAATGTGATGCCTTAGGGTCAGTCGGATTAATTTTAGACTGTGTATGAGATATTCTCACTTTTATTAATTAAAACATAAAATATCTCATAATTACTCTTTTAACAATAAAGTATCGCTAATTTGGTCAAGTCATAATTATCCACTCAAAGCTTAACTGCGACTTTGTGAGTGTAACCCATTATTTCATATTATATGGCTTGATTTAGAATATGCCGCATTAGGGTCAGTCAAAATTATACTACATCAGTTAGTCCTATCTTCTTAAGAATTCCAATCTTGGTATTGATACAGCTCGAAACCTTCCTTAAGGGATGAAAACAAAGTCATCTCGAGGCTCTCATTGTACCTCAAGGTGTTGTACTAATAATGGAGAGTAAAGGTTACATTGACAAGTCAACCTTCCCCCACTCACTATTTTAATGATAATGTATTTTTATTTTAACTAATCAAATAATTTCAAATTAATTACTAGTTAAAAAATATAACCCTATGAATGTGAAATTATAATTTAATCCAATCTAATTGATCTAAGTTTGTTTAACCTTCTAAAAAGCCTAAGTCATAGTTAGGTGAACTTAAAATAACTAATTAGTTACATTCATCAAACTTTAATAAAATTCTTTTAATAAAGTTGATTATTCTAAATGTTTCAATAACCTTTAGAGTAGGGTGATTACCGAGTTTTAATTAAAACCTAGCAGTTTACATGTAATTGATTTCACAAAATAATTCATATAAACATATTAGGACAATCCTAATAAATCATGTTTCTACTGATGAGAAGCATGATTAAATAAAACTGTGTGGGGTTTCATGTATGGTATGTGATCGAATAATGCAGTCATGTTATCAATCATATCAATAAATAATTATTTAATAATTAAATAAAATAATAATGGACCGAGTGAGTATTAAGTATTTCTAAATTATAACAATTAAAGTAAAGAAATAAAATTACAAAGAGGATTTCAAGATTACATATTTTCAATATATCTCCTCCTCCACCTGATTCCATCTTCATAATTTTCAAACTTTAAACAAAACCCTTTTAATTAGGAAAAAGTATTTTTCTTAAGTAAAAAATAGTTTATTGGCTTGGTCAAACTTGAGTCAAACCCAATCAATTAATTCATATTTAATTTTAAAAAAATTAAAAAATTAAAATTAATTTTAAAATTACAATAGTTTCAAAATTAAAAAGATAAAATGTAGAGTTAGGGTTTCATAAAAATTTACAGTGATAGGGTAAGTTGGTATCAGGGTTTTTACGAAACTTCCCTAGCTATGATAACAGTTGCAACCGACGACAAGACTCTCCCACCACCTCCCATCACAGCCGGCCAACCCCAACCACCGTCGACCGTCGTCAGCCACTACCTACCACCACCTGTTGCCGTCATCAATCACGCCGGTGCCATTGTTAGGCGAGTTCACCGCCAGAGCCGATTTTTTTTTTACAGCGCAAGAATTCTCTAGGAATTCCTATTTCTTTTTTTCCTCCATGTTCTTCTCGTGCGTTCTTCGGATTCTCACAATCGGAATAATTACAATTTAATATTTAAAATAAAATTACAAAAACTCCTACGCACAAAAATGGCTTACACAAGATCTGAGAAAATTTAAAGAACAAAGCTTAACCCAATAATCACCATACAATTAATGATCTATTATTTAACCATACATTAAAAAATAAAACCATCCATTCATTCATACATATCAAATATATTATGAATAATACAAGAAAACCCACATAATATTTAAAATATAAATATATAACCTGACTCTGATACCAATTGTTAGAAACGTGGCGCTCGCGGCGGAAGCGTGAGACTTTTAAAAATTTATTAAAAATGAATATTTTTTAATTGAAGAAAATAAATGCGACGCAACAGTTTCCAAATAAAAACTCTTATTAAAAAACTATTTTCAATCAGGATCCATTATATAATATATTAAATATGAGACATACATTGATAGGAATCATATGTCTCTTGTAGTCTATATCAAGTATCCTCGCCAACCAATGATCATGCGTTCCCACGAACAACGGACTTCAAGATCCATACCAAGATATTCTAAGCTAATCTTCAAACATACTAGGAAGTGTGTGAGCATGTAGAATAATTCAAAAATACATTTTTTATCTCTAGATGTACTCAACACATGAGATCTAGATATTTACTGAGAATAATTAATTTAGTGAGACAATTCTCTGAGAGAATACGATGATTATTCTTTCAGGGTTTTTGATTAATCTTTAATCACAGAGATTGTTAACCCTGATCGCAACTGTATTCTCAACACTCAACCAACACTGAGGCCATTAGAATAATATTTATATATTTTTTAGATAATAACATATCAGACTTTTAGGGATATACACAAAATAATAATTAATCATAAAATTGGCATTGCAGTAGGACGCATTACAACTGCAATGCCACACTGCACTGTAGTGTGTCGTGAGGTATCACAGTGCCTCACGGCATTGTGATTCACAGCACTACTAGAGTGGTATGTGGCACTCCAGTATTCACGCCTACTACTGTAGTGTCACGTGACACTAAAATAGTTCATATCGATCTATGATTCTCAATCAATGATTGACACGTACAATTACTATGAATTAAATATTTATTTTAATCAGATGAATAGCCACATATTAATTAATTTAAAATTAACTTATCTGATTATCTCCATTAACTAACTTATTTGTTAGTTCACAAATAATAGATTTAGTTTATTCAAATTTTGAATTATTATCTAATAACAATTTAACATTATCTAAAATCTCAAATTAGATATACTATCTCACTTACCAATAATTAGAAAATTAATCTGCATAATTATCAATATATAATTTCTAAATATTAATATAAATAATTTAATTAATTAATCATACATAATTATGTACTTGTTCTAGAATAAAAAAAATTTTACAAGTCAGTCCTTTTCTCATGTCTTGAAATATTCACACTCTAAATTGCGTAGTACAAAAGTGACTTGAGACTATGGACCGATAATCCTAAGCTCCAATAAACCAGATTATTAATTAAACTATTTAGTTAAATAATCTTATTTATTAATTCTATTGTTACTCTACTATAAATATGAAATTGCACTCTTAGAGATTATAGAATATATTTACAGAGTATTCTCGTGTAACCCATTAATATAATCATTTCATCTAGCTATGTCCTCCAATTATTGGTTCATAAATTAGAGTTGGTCAAAATCACTGTTTTACTCTTCTAATTATTTATTGATCTTTAAGTACCATTAATTCACTAGTGAATGACTAATTTATAATTGTATTATAAATTAGCTCAATAACCATTCAGTTCTATAATCAACATTTAAAGGAACCAATATACGATCCGTTAGGAAAACTTGGATTCCAAATCTTTTAAGATCATGTTCTCAGCCATCCACATTATTGAATCTCCAAAACAAAAGTCACTAGCCTATTTTACAAACAAAGCCTTAACGAGTGAATCAAAAGATCCAGTAGACATGTATAGGAGTTCATAAATACTTAGGATCCAGACTGATCTACATATGATAATTAGATTAATGTGTATTAAATCTTTATGATAAATGATAAATCAATAAAGATATTAATTCACATTGATCCTCTCATATATAATCTTATTATATAAAGTATATTCACTAAGATGTCTATCCACATCAATGATCCGGATGTAGATCACATGCGTTCATAATGTTTAGTGAATCGTACTAGCAACCATTCATTAAAGATTCCATACTTTAATAAGTTGCTCACAATTTTATTCATTATCTATAATCTTAATACTCTCGTACTAATACAAGATCATAACCTCATTAATGAATATAAAATTTTCATATATTTATATAAGTTATTCAACAATAATTTAAAAGAAAAATTATAAGAAATTTTTTCATTAAATTTCATATTAAAATGTCAATACACATGCTTTGAGAGCATTACCCCAACAAAAGACCTAAATATTTTGGCGATTCCACTGGGAGTGATCTGTCTCCTACTATTATCATTGAGTATGGTTGGACGTGGTAAATTACGAGAACGTGTTCTCACATAGAAAGGGATAATTATCAATTATAAATAGAGAACCAAGACGAGGAAGAAACTATTTCCCACAAGAGATCCACCTTTGTCGCTGTCTCGGGCACCACTATGATAGCGACATAGCAAATAAATGTTATTAGGGATCTGTAGGCTTCCACCGCCGAGATCTATAACCTTCTAGGCACACTTACTACCCTCCTCGCAGCCTCACAAAACCACATTCCATTCCACCTACTATCCATGTTATACCACCCACAGTGAGCAAAGCTAGCGCCGATGTACCTATTCCACCAACGCAACCTGGATGCTCATCCAGATCCAGGATAGCAAATAGTGACCAGAATGTGGGTCACTTAAGCAACCTCGTAAAACATCATTCCATCAGCAGTCTTCCCATAATCCTTTGTATATATTACGTAGGCGCATGAGAGTCTGGTAGGCTGCACCGACCCTGGCTCTTCCATCCCCAGAAAGGAATTATATAAAATGCTAGAAATGAAGTCGTACAAGGCTTCTTTGAGTGAGACAATAGTAGTTTTTTACCCTCGTACCCGTCTGAGTTGGCGATTAGGCCCTGCCCATCTGACTATGTGCCTCTTAAGTTCTGTCTGTTTAATATGAAGTAAGGATGTGTGAAAGAGCACGTGTTATACTTCATTGATGACATGGGCTCAGACAGATGTGATGAGTCCATGAGGTTGAGAGAGTTCTCGAAGTCACTCACTATGGTACACCAATATGGCGCCTTGATTAGTTATGACTTAGCTACATATGGCTTCTGGCTTTATGACCAAGTTCTTTGTGTATGAAGAGAAGACGAGCATTCTTGAGTTGGGGCGTGAACCTCAAAGGAAAGATGAGGACCCGATGACCTATGTCAGATGGTTCAAAGATAGGGCTATTGATTGCCAAGAAGAGTTGAAGGAGGAAGCCTTGGTGAAGACGTGCATATGCGGGACGATAAATGAGTACCAGGCACATACGTAGAACCTAAACATCACCATTTTCTCCCGCCTCAACGTGGATGCTCGACGCACCAACACTTCAGTGCCCAAGTCAAAATTCGTGGAATAAAGTGAGTACGGAGGGCGTACATGGAAGTTCGCAAGGTATACGCCCTAAGTAGCTATGACAAAACCCTAACGGTGGGGTGTAAAGGGGGTAAGAGTGAAAGGGATATTCCAACGCTTTTTCCCTACTCCATGGACAAGGTAGAGGCACTTTTGGACCCCTAAATCAGGGATAATGTAATCTTGGGTGTATAGGTTACCCACTTGAGAAGAAAAAGAATCACCCCGGTACTGCCGCTTCCACCGTGACACCACCCATGCAACAAAAGATTGCAAAAATTTGATCGGATCTTCCATGACAAGCTTAAGAAATGGGAGATCATTACCAATGACATGAAAGACATGGAGGACCAGCATTTCCCACCGCATGCTAATCTAAACATGATCAGTGTAGTCGGATGCTCCTCTACATCGTGAGGGGCCACGATAAATGAGGAGGAACAAGAGAACGAGGACGACCTTAATAGAATCTATGTCGAGGATGAGGGTTTACGAAAACTTCTTTGACACGCTGGAGCTAGACTAAGAGTCTCTACATCAAGTTACCCAGACGTTGTTAAACGTCTCTGAACAAAGCAAGGCCAAGGCACAGTGCTACTTCTCCTAACCGCCTTTATAGAGAAAAAGGAAGAATGAAAATTGAGTCATTACCTTCACTAGTGTATGTGGAAGCCCTGGTCAATGGGATGCAGATCAAGGGGGCCTTGTTGATAATGTGTACGAGATCAATGTCATGTCACTCGCTATCTTTCGAGCGGTGGTTAACATGAGAAGAGGCTTATTCTGTTATATATTATCATTATGGGCTTTTCATCATTGCCTGTAAGAACTTTGAGGTATGTCATCATGGAGATTCAAGTAGGGCAGATACGCATCATGATCCGCCTTCATGTTATTGAGTCTTAGACTATCTACCATATTCTACTAAAGAGACCTTGGATATATGACCATGAGTGTGTCCCTTCCACATTGCACCAATGCATCAAGTCTAGTTGGAAGGGAAAAGATATCATCATAGCAGCTACGAAACCACCGTTTGATGAGATTGTGACCCATTTAGTTGAGACCACTTTGTTTGATTAGATTGTCACTGCCGAGATGGTTGTTCCAAGGAAGATAACAGCCATCATCTTGCCGAAGTGGGAAGATACACTAGGTAAGGCTAAAGTGACAGTGGGAAGTGAAGTAGTCATTCAGATGATGCTACCAAATGGAAAGAAAGCGTATCATTTATGTTGGTGCGTGAGGTTAGGAGGACAACCTGATCCCATTGACAACGGGATTGAGAAGGATATAATGTCAAATGAGGCATTTGTGAAATAGCAAGGGCTAATGAGTGTGACATATATGATGATTGTGAAGTGCCAGAAGAAGCTTTTGAGCCGATACCAGTCACCATCGCAAGAGGAGTTAGAGGAAGTGTTCCTTGATGAGGAGGTACAGCGGAGACCCATACACCTAGTAAAAGTTTGTCTGACAGTCATAGAGAATGCCTATTGACCCAACTTCGAGAATTACAGGATGCGTTTGCGTGGTCATACACGAAGATGCCTGGGCTAGATACCGCCTTGGTGACTCATAAGATGTTGGGTCTCGATGGCGTGTAGCCTTGTCTAGGAGCCGCCACGACACTTTCACCCCAAAGTAGAATTGCAAATATTGTTCGAGATCATCAAACTCATGGAGGCTAAGTTCATCAAACTAATAAAGCACCCTACTTGGCTAGCCAAATTTGTCCCAGTGAAAAAAGAAAATTGTTAGATACGGTGTTGTGATGATTTTAGGGACTTAAACAAGGCGTGTCTGAAAGATGATATCCCACTACCTAATGTAGATGCCTTAGTAGACACCACGGTAGAGCATGAGATGTTTGCCTTCATTGATAAGTTTATTGGGTACAACCAGATTAGGATGGAGCCTGGGGATGTCGAGAAGACTTCTTTCAGGACTCCTTTTGTGAATTTTTATTATGTTGTGATGTCATTCGAACTAAAACATTATGGGGCTACTTATCAGAAGGCAATGAAGGTAATATTCCATGACATGACACATGATTTCATGGATGATTTAGTTGTGAAGTCAAAAGTAGCAGACATTCATCTCAGACACCCCATTAGTGTATTTGAGAGGTACATGACTTACAAGCTCAAGATGAATCCTTTGAAGTGCGCATTTGGGGTGCCTCGTGGTAAGTCCTTCGAGTTCTGTGTTCACTAGCGTGGAATAGATATTGATCAATCGAAGGTGAAAGTCATCAAGGACATGCCTCCACCACTGACAGTCAAGGAATTGAGGTCATTCTTGAGTAAGGTCTCCTATGTGCATCGCTTCATCCCTGCCTTGGCAGAATCAATAAGCACTTGCAACAACTATTGAAGCAAGGTTGTAAGTTTAAGTGGGCCTCCGAGCAGTAGAGGCGTTTTGAGCAGATTAAGGATGTCTTACTCACATCTACCACCATGGTACCGACTCGGGGAGATTTGCCATAGATTTTGTGCATCACTTCCACGGTTAAGTCCATTGATGTATTGTTTTCTCAAGAGCGGGAAGGATTAGAATATATGGTCTATAACTTGAGTAGGGTTTTGCACGACGCAGAGTTGTGATACACGCCTCAAGAAAATCATTGCTTGGCACTTACCTTTGCCACTGAGAATCTCTGGCATTACCTACTTGGTAACAAAGTTCATTTAATGACTAAGTCTAATCTTATCCATTTCTTGCTATCCAGGCCCGCTTTGAATGACAGGCTTACTAGGTGGAAATATTGTTGAACGAATTTGACATCACGTCAATGACTCCAAAAGCGTAGAAGACCCAAGCTCTCACTGTACTACTTGAAATTCTGAATGTTGAATCACAGCCTTTGGATGAAACCATCTCGGGGGAGTTCCACGAGGTAAACCGTTGCGATGAGGGAGTATGGGGGATGACTTTTTATGGATCATCCACACATAATGGAGGAGGAGCAGGGCTGGTATTGGAGGACCTTATGGGAAACTTTTGCTCTAATTTTATCCTTATCAAACCCTACTGTATAAATATAATATTATAAGGTTATTGGAGAACATTTTTGGATGTGAGAGGCAAAGAGAAAAGCTCATAAAGAGGAGAACAAGAAGATCCAACCCAAAAATAGATTTCAATTTCAATTTCATCTTCAAATCCAATCTTTCTTCTCTCCTTTCTCAATGTTCATAAATATTATTAAGATGTTTCTTAGTTTAGTATATTTTAATTTTCTAATCTAGGGTTACGATGTAGCCAAACCATGATTGTACATTAATTTTGATTTTAAATCTAATCGATATTTATTTATTATTACTGATTATTATGAATTATTCTTACTGCTTGTGATTGTCTGGCCAACTAGTGCATGATTTGAGATTTAATTTTGAGACTGAGAAGCGATGACTAAATTTGCCATTTTTTCATGATACCATTAAAATTTCATAAGTTAGAGATAATTATGAATCTAGTGTAGAAATTATAATTTCATGTGCTTAATGAGTTTCAATATCTTTAATCTTGACAGAGATGTGAGATTTATATATTTGAATCATTATTATCGATGCTTGAAAAAGATTGATAATTATTGTAGAGAAATTCACTGTCAGAATTATAATAAACATAGATTGATTGATATTTAAAATTTTAAGCTTGATTGGTTTAGTGAAATCAGAATTCCTATAACTTTTAATCATTGAAATTTGTTTTAGTTTTACTTAATAATCTCAATTGTTTTCGTTTACTAAAAACCCTCTTTTTTATAATATTCAATTAAAGTTAGGGTATAGTTGATTTCAATAATTAATATCAATCAATCCTTTGAATGATACTATATATTCATAAAACTTTACTGCTTGACAACGATATTGTACATTTAGACTCTAGAAAAATCAAAACACCTGGTGCTGAAGGCGGCTGAACATGTGATCCGGGGGATACACGCCAAGAAGTTCGAGCCCAAGTGGGAAGGACCATATCAAATCGCCTTCATACCGGATATGGGGTATTGTTGACCTTCAAACACACTAACTCATACCCACGACGATTAACTTCAAGTACATTAAGAAGTATTATGCTTAGTGTTGTACTTTTAAATTTTGTAAGATGGCCAAAAACTTGTCATTGGCTCATTGTCCTAAAATGCACTTAAGACTTTTTAGCAAGGTTTGTTCCTAAAATGCATGTAAAACAATGTGAAGATAGATAAGCAAACAAAGATATGTTCATCATGTATGACGTGTTAGGATATATACGTGGCACCCAAAGAGACGCCCAAGTGACATTTACGTGGCATGACAAGATCGACATAGGATAATAGTAAATATCTTTTTAAGGATTGTCGCTTAAGTTTAAAGACGGCGCACCCAATGACTATACTTATAAGGGACGCCCCTGGACTTATAAAGGTGGCGAGCCCATTGTTGAATCATACGTAAGTGTTGTAACTCGCCTTCTAGCTCAGTGACAAAGGCTCGAAGACCATTCCTTTCCTAAGAACAATCTGAGGACTATTGTCCAGTAGGATTATGAAAAAGTCATGTTGTACAAAGAGAGGAAACCCTTCTTGAAGGTATGGCCTCATGAGATACTTTGGATATGCCCAATTCTGATAAAGAATGGTCAACAAGCATGATGCATCGCTGTTATGGAAAATCCCTATTGTGCCGCCTTTGGTGTGCCCAAAGGCGGGCACGAAAGTACACCCGCTAATTTTGACCAAACTTGTCGAAACAAGCGATCGGTGTAGTATAGATTGGGTGGTTGTATCCACGAGGAGATAACTAAAAACAAGCAAACAAAGTAATTAGACAAGTAATTTTAGAGATAAATAAAGTAAATAAAAGAGAAATGAAATATAATTTGGTGGTTGAAAAAGATTTTTAGCCGATAACATAAAATAAGAAAATTTGATATGATAAAAAAGTCTATAGTAAAAAGCGGTAAGGTGACGAGAATCTATTATATGTTTCGTTTACCTATTTGAATTTTGATTTACAAAATTACTCCACTTAAAATTTCACATCCCAAATAATTAATTGGAAAATAAATAATTAAAGAACATATTTAAAAAAATAATATATTTGCGTAAATCAATTTCTTACATTTAACACATGTCAAAATGAGATTATCTTATTAGAAATCTAAAAATGACAATATAACTTAGTTACTATTGTAATAAAAGACTACTTTTAAAATAAAAATAATTTTATCAATATAATTATATCATGCAAAATTGCACCTAAAAAGAGCTTGACTAATTTTATATGAAATTGACAACACAATTATATTAACAAATAATTTGAAGAAAAAGATAGAACAAATATAACATACTCAAATTTATAAACTTAAAGAGCATTAAAGAATTAAAATCAAAACAAGAAACTACACATATAATTTTGTCTCTAACCTTACGAAATGAAATTAGCCTATCTAAACATTTCTCACAAATTTTAAAAAGAAAGGACGAGAAAAATAAGAGCAAGAGAAAGAAGAAGATAGATTAAATTTCACTATAATTTTATTAAAGAAAAAATTCATGCATAACATAAAGCAAGACCCTCAATTTATAGTGTTTTTGAGTTGCTAAAATATTATAAAATAAAAAAAAATTAAAAAAATAGAAATGAAGTAAAGAAAATTAAAATGACTAAATTTGGAGAGTTACACACTAAAAGCACATCCAAACGGACCCTAAGCTATTTAATCAAAGGAAACCAAAAGGCAGCCACGTGTCATTGTTTAATTCACCAATTGAGGGCTTTGGAGACAGAGGGACACATGGCGGCAAGGTAGTGCTTCGGCTAGAGCAAACCTCAAGTCTGTCAAAATCGGATTGGTCAACAATAAAGTAAGTGGGACCCTTTGGAAGAGAAAGTGGAAGAGGCGGTTTACGACTCGATTGGCGCGGCTTGGGCTTGGTTTTGTACTTGGACTCTTCATTTGGGCTCCCTCTTTGGCTAGTCTCATGAACTTCCATGTCGTTTCTTTACAATCTTAGCTTAATTGCTTATTTTTCTTGAAAAAAATTAAAATTAAATATCTTCGAATCACAATATTTTTATATCAATTACATAAAAATATTAATTAAAATCTAATTTAATTTGATAATTTTAAACAATTCAAGTGCATTTTCAAACACTTATCGCAATCCCAACCAGTTTATTACTGGTCCCTAGCAATTCAAGCGTAAAAAAGAAACAAATCATGAAAATTAATTTGGAAGGAAATTTTAACAAGATAATCTAGCTATTTCAAACAAACATTCAGTAAAAGATCAACCGATATCTAAATTATTTCAATCATAACTCCCAAATTTTTGTGTGTGTGCATTAAGCCAGAGTCATCTTACCATGACGCACAATACATATAACCTTGAAAATTAACCATGTTAAAGTCTCAACTCA
This sequence comes from Datisca glomerata, assembly GCA_003255025.1. Taxonomy (NCBI): domain Eukaryota; kingdom Viridiplantae; phylum Streptophyta; class Magnoliopsida; order Cucurbitales; family Datiscaceae; genus Datisca; species Datisca glomerata. The sequence goes on from QANY01003934.1 coordinate 1,380,528, forward strand.
TAATTCTCACGGGTAAGTATTTCAATTTAATTCAAGGTAAGGATATTCAGCCATAAACACTCAATTTTGATAGACAAAATTTAGGTCAAGCAAATAAATGAACATTGATCACAAGATATGAATTTTTTCTATTTTTATTGTCTTTATGAAAGATAGAGTCATGCTTCAGAATTTCAAATGGTCAATTTTAAAATAAACAAATGATAATAGAGCCAAAAAATAAAAGATCAAAAGAACATTGTTTTCTTAGAAAAATAAAAGACTTTATTGAACTGAATTTCTTTCTTTTCTCTTTTTTATTTATTTATTTTCTTCATCTTTATTCTTTTTCTCTGTTCTCTCTTTTTTTAATAAATAACTCACTTTCAACGAGGCTCAAATAATATTTCAATTTTGACCATAATCATCCCTAAACATGACAACTAACATTTCACAAAGTATGAATGGTATATAACATAGCAAGTTCACCAATTCAAATGATCAATGAAAGTTCATACGTTGTTTGCACAATCTTTCCACTCAATCATGGAATGTGCGATTTTGAAACAATTAATGCACTTAAACATAAAAAAATTCTCAGTTATATCCATTGAACATCCATCTTATCCAAAGCTTAAAAATGTGCACATAGAGATCTTAAGAGTCATTCTTTAATAATATGATAACAAATGTAACTAAAACCAAATATTTTAAATATTATACCTAGACATTAATGCAAAATTTTCAACCAAACTAATTTAAACATGTATGCAAGCTAGCTAACACAAAAGTTACCAAAATCAGACAATGTCCTCAATGTCTAAAGATAAATGCAATGGAAATAAGGCAAGGAAAGAGAACACCTGAATGATGAACATGATGAGTATATTTTCACGACCTGCCATGAGTCTCCAAAATGAATAACATATAAAATAATAAAAAATAAAACACACCAAACTAAAAAAAACTGAATAACAAAAGAAAAAGAAAATATAAAGTGAACCACTCAGAACCGATATACCAGGTCGTTGGGAAATAGAGCCCTAACTTTTGGCACCTTATACATGAACGGAAAAACTCATTAGTGTCTTTGAATAAAGTGGGCCAATAAAGACCACACTGTAAGATTTTAGCACCAGTTTTCTTTACAGAGAAATGACCACCACATGCATCATTGTGACAAAGGTTCATAACACTAGATACTTCATTTTGAAGGATACATCTCATCAGTATCTGATCGGGGTTGTATTTAAGCAAATATTAATCATCCCGATAAAAATTTTGCACCTCAACCAAAAACTTGCACTTATCTTGTGAACTCTATTTAGAAGGTAGTTCATTTGTCACCAAGTAGTTGACAATATTGCATACCAGGGTAACTTAATTGTAGTAAAACGTTATTCCTCTGGGAAATCATCATGGATAGGTGGCCAATCAGCAGAATCACTAAATTCAAGTTAGGGCAAATGATCTATGACAACATTTTCAACAGATTTTTTCTCTTTATAGTCACATCAAATTCCTACAAGAGAAGGATCCACTTCTCCCAGTTCAAAGCGAGACATTTCTCTTCATATCTAGTCAAAATAGTTTTTAAGTTAGAAAGGCACGAGTCAAAAGAATCGCCAAAGATAGTTTAATCGTCCATAAACACTTCCATACATTTCTCAATCATGTCACTAAAAATGCTCATCATGCATCTTTGGAAGGTAGCCGGTGCATTAAACAACCCAAATGGCATACGTTGAAAAGTAAATGTATCAAAAGGGCTGGTAAATGTGGTCTTATCTTGATCTTTAGATACAATCTAGATCTGATAGTAACCTGAGTAGCCATCAAGAAAGCAATAATAAGGATGAACAGCCACATGTTCAAGGATTTGGTTGATGAATGGAAGAGGAAAATGATCTTTGCTTCTACCAGCATTCAACTTCCGGTAATCAATGGACATACGGTAACCCGTCACATTTCTTGTAGGGATAAGTGCCCCTTTCTCATTCTCTACTACATTGACACCAGAGTTCTTAGGAACTACTTAGGTTGGAATGACCCATTTACTATCGACGATGGATTAATGATGCCACTATCTAGAAGCTTCAGTACTTCATTCTTGACAACATCTTTCATGATTGGGTTCAGTCTTCTTTGGGGATCCCTTCGAGGAACAACCTCGTCTTCCAAATTGATATGGCGTGAGCATACTAAGGGGCTTATACCCTTGATGTCAGCAATCATCCAACCTAATGAAGATTTATGCTCCCCTAGCATATTGGTTAATTTTTACTCTTTTGATGCATTAACGTTAGATGAAATGATAACAAGAAATGTGTCACCATCTCCCAGGAAAACATGTTCCAATCCTTCGGCTAATTGGGCCAACTTGATATTGGCGACCTCTTCATTGGAAGGTTTTGACTTTTCTTTTTCACGAGGTAGCTCTTCGAAGCGTGGTTACCAAAACTTGGTCCTTTTGGCTTGTGAATCTTTATAAACGGTTGCATTGTTAATTAAATCACATGGACCAAAGTTCTCAAATTTAGAGATACAGAGAAAATCATGAAGATCATTAGATTTGCTAGTCAGATTAGCTTCCTCCAAAATGAGTGTGTTGATTAGAAATGTTTGGTGACCCTAATCATTATCATGTGACTGCTTTCCAATGTGAAAAAAATTTACCTCCGAGGTCATATTCCTAAAGATATCTTCATTAGAACATTCCTACAGCTAATTAAGGTATTTGCAGTGACAAGGAAAGGTCTACCAAGGATAATGAAAATATTTGATTCCATGCTTACCACAGGCCGGGTATCAAGGACATGGAAATCAACGGGGTAAAAAAATTTCTCAATTTGAACCAAAACATCCTCAGCTATACCCTGAGGCTTTTTGATTGATCTATCGACCAATTGTAATACAATAGAAGTTGGCTTAATTTCACCAAGGCATAGTTGTGAGTAAACATAGTAGGGCATGAGATTAACACTCACTTTGAGGTCGAGCAAATTTTGGCGGACTTCATGAGTCCCAATGTGACAAGATATCGTGGGACAACCAAGATCTTTGTATTTTGACAGTGTCTTCTACTCGATCACCGTGCTAACTTGTTATGCTAAGAAAGCAGTATTCTTAACCTGATGCTTACACTACCTGAGTGAAAAATGATTCACGCTTATGGTTTTTATTGCTCTGTGCTTCCTTAATAGCTTGTAAAGTATTCCCAAAAGAACTCCTTGGTGGTTGAGAATTTTATTGAGGGGCAGAGTAAGGAATTGGTGGTTGCGGTTGCTGTTCAATTCTCCATTGTATTCCTGATTGTTGTGTTTGGTGAGGATCTCTCCAATTGAAATTTGGGTGGTTTGTCCAGCTAGGATTGTATGTGTTAGAGAGAGGGTCTATATGCTCCTAAAGCATTACATTGTTCCTCGTAAACTCCTTTCATCTCAATGTAAGCAACACAATCCTTAGCTAGATGGTCCACCCTTCCACAAACAAAACACGAGTCTTATGATTCTACCTTTGTGACCATGTGAATTCCTCTACTCTCCTTAGTTTTGAAGGCCTCGACTTGTTTTGTCAAAGACTCAATTTGAGCTTTGAGGCTATCCTACTCCCTTAGTTGGTAGATTCCTAAAGATCGCGATCGACTTGTACTATTAGTAGCACTAGGTCCAGTCCATGTGTGGGCTTTTTCAGCTAACTCGTTGAGATACTCAAAAGCTTCTTCAGGTTCTTTCTGGAGAAATTCCCCGTTGGACTTCATTTCAACAAATTGGCACTCACATATGGTAAGACCTTCATAAAAATAACTCACAAGGCGCCAACTCTCGTAACCTTGATGGGGACATTGATTTAAAAAATATTTAAACCGTTCCTAAACTTGATACAACATTTCACTGTCTTTTTTTAGTGAAGGTTGACATTTGTCGTTTAAGACTATTAGTCCTATGGTGAGGGAAATATTTATTGAAAATGCAGTTATCATTTCTTCCCATGTACCGATCGACCTAGTGCGCATAGAATACAACCAACTTTTTGCCTTATCCTTCAAGGAAAAGGGAAAAGATTTAAGCCGCACAAGAATCTATGGTTCCATATTGGTTATGACAGGTGGCGACCACCTCTTCAAATTCGTGAATATGAACGTAAGGATTCTCATTTTCTAAACCGTGAAATGTTGGTAAAAGTTGAATCACACACGGCTTGAATTCTAAGTTCGGTAAATTTAGAGGAAACATGATGCATGAAGGTGTGGCCGTACATGTTGGATGAAGATAATCGTATAACGACCTCTGTTGGACTTCTCCCTTTTCGGCCATTTCAAATGAATTTCTATTTGCTAACGAGTTTGGAGAAGAAGAAACACTAGAAGTATGGGAAGAAGCGTCACTAGGGTTATTTGATCTCTTTACAAATCTACATAGTTTGTCTCTATAATGATTCATACACCTAACTAATTCTTTTTATTTTTTTATTAATGTAAGAAATATACACAAGTAATATTCCCAGGTTAAAATAGAAAGGTTATAATGGTTTCACTTAATACCTAAACTTTCATAGACAGAAATCCATGAGGTTCCCAATAAAGTATAGAGGGGTCACAATTATAAACGTGTACATATCTTCCTTAAGCATATGCTTGTTTGACAGAACAATATTAATTTATATCAATCATAATTTTTTTAAATATTTTTTAATTGTAAGAAAATTGTTTTCTAGAAATCAAAAACTAAGCCAATTCTATTCTAATAATGACACAAATTATGAGACCTAAATTATTAGCTAAATAAGAAGCTTTAAAAAATGTAACCTAAATAAATTAAAGTAGAAATAATACTAATGAAATTAATAGACAACGAGTAACGAAAAAAGAAATAACTACAATTCAAAGTAAGTAGAAAAAAAAACTAATGCTAAAAACAATGAAACTTCTAAAAATTAAAAAAACATCAAAGCAGATTTTAAAAAAATTAAGACATTTTTTCTTTTTTTCTTTCTGAGAATTTTTTTTAAATTACTAAAATTTATATCAGCAAATAAAAAGTTAACTAAAAAAATTATTTACCTCTTGAGCCCACTTATCTTCTACGGATTTTTTTACTTGAAAAATACCTCCCCGGAAACGGCGTCAAAATTTTATTACGCCTAAACTTGTCAAAATAAAATGATCAATGTAGTATAAATTGGACGGTCGTATCCACGAGGAGTAACTAAAAACAAGCAAACAAAGTTATTAGACAATTAATTTTAGAGTTAAATAAAGTAAATAAAAGAGAAATGAAATATAATTTGGTGGTTGAAAATAATTTTTAGAAGATAACATAAAATAAAAAAAATTGATATGATATAAAAGTCAATAATAAAAATTGGTAAGCTGACGAGAATCCATTTTATGTTTCGTTTACTTATTTAGATTTTGATTCACAAAATTACACAATTAAAAATTTCACATCCTAAATAATCAATTAGAAAATAAAGACTTAAAGAACATACTTAAGAAAATAATATATTTGAGTAAATCAATTTCTTACATTTAGCAATTGTCAAAACGAGATCATCTTATAAGAAATCTAAACATGACAATATAACTTAGTTAATATTGTAAAAAAACACTTCTTAATAATAAAAAAACATAATTTTATCAATATAATTATATCATGTAAAATTTCACATAAAAAGTGCTTGACTAAATTTGTATGAAATTGACAATCAAATTATATTAACAAATAATTTGAAGAAGAAGATAGAAGAAATATAATATACTCAAATTTATAAGCTTAAAGACCCCTAATTTATAGTGTTTTTGGGTTGTCAAAATTTATAGAAAAAAAAAGAAAAATAATTAAAAAATGTAGAAATGAAGTAAAGACAATTAAAATAGCTTAATTTGGAGAGTTACACACTAAATTACCCCTCCAACGGAGAGCTTCGGAGATGTAGACGGACACGTGGCGGCAAGGTACTGCTTCAGCTGGAGCAAACCTAAGGTCTGGGAGACAAGAAAGTAATGATTTGATGCCGTGTTGAAATCTGATTGGTCAACAATAAAATAAGTGAGATCTGTTAGAAGAGAAAGTTGAAGGGGGAGCTTGCGGATCGGCTGGCGCGGCTCGGCTTCTATAGATGGTGCAGAGCGTTACACGTGATGGAGATAGGAGAAGACGGCTCTTCATGGCTTTGGCTTAGTTTTTGACTTGGACTCTTCATTTGGGCTCCTTCTTTAGGCTATTCTCATGAATTTCCATTTCTTTTCTTTGCGATCATAGCCTAATTGCTTATTTTTTCTGAAAAATAATTTAAATTAAATAAAATTAAATATTTTTTATCACAATATTTTTATATTAATTACATGAAAATATTAATTAAAATCTAATTTAATTTGACAATTTTAAATAATTCAAGTGCACTTTCAAGCACTTATAACCCACCTTCGGGGAAGCTCGAAGGCGGGTGACACGTCGTTTCCACCTTTGGGGAGCTCAAAGGCGGGTATCGTGGTCAAGCCTCTTCTGGTATCGCAGAGGTGGGTGTTGGTACAAAGGCTTTTGGGGAAGCCCAAAAGCTGATGGCAAAGTTCTTGTTTATTATGAGCGAATTTCATATCATTCCAAAGGACATATCTTTGGTCTCTACTTGACCCGATCTATATAAGGGGGTCCTTGATTTCATTTTGGGGATCATCACTTTCACACTCTCTTAGATCAAAATCAAAGAATATCTTAAGGTGCTTATGCTTCACCATTTTAGTCACACAATTTTCACCTTCATGGGCTTACTTGTCATAAACTAGGTCATTTATTCTCACATCACACAAAACCCTCAACGATCTCCATATTTTAATACAACCAAATAGTCGTGTGTATTATTTACTAAGAATAAAAACTAATTCTGAGTGACAAGCCTCAAAGAGAGCAAGAATATCTTAGCTAAGTTAGAACCTACTAAGGCTAAGACCAAGGCCAGAAGATTAATAGGGCAAAAGACTTTCTAAAATCTCACACGATAATAAATAAATTAAGTTTTTTTAATACAAATTAATTTTTGAAATTTGAATGAGATAAATGATTATATATGTTCTTGTTATTTCAGAGATTTTAAGAAGACAAATTTTACACAATAGACCAAAAAATAAGATAAAACTAAAAGATTCTAAAATGCATGTGGCAGTGAATTTGGATCACCTTCTAGTTCTATCAGAACTAAACACAATTATGTTGGCCAATGATCAGAAGTTAACAAAAACAATTGCTCATGTCTGAACCATACAGAAACTGATTTTTTAAAAGAAAAATGGAATTTTTGGCATCTAATGCACAAGAGATGGCATCATCTTAACATGGAGAATGTGAGCTCATGTGTCTCATGAACATTTTTTAATTGTCCAATTATTTATTTCACTCACTCTTAAAAAGTCGTGTATTCATGTAATTCTATTGGAATAGAAATCTACTTATAATTTATTGTTTCAAGCTACATTTTGGAAGTAATTAGAATGGAATATCTTTCTTGATGGTAATACGATTATTATTTGAAAGTTACATTGCAAATATGCGTTATAATAATTTATCAATAGAGTTATATATTTATTACAACTGTAAATAATTATTTTAATATTTACATATATAGCTTTACAAAAAGATTCTTATTGTTCATATTTTACACAGTTACATTGTCTTGCATAATCGTGATTTTCTTCACAAATTAATAAAATCAAAATGTGAGGAAAAAATTTCTGCACGACAATATCGTAAATAAATGCTCAACAAATTTTGTTAAAAAACCTTCCTTAGCTTTTTTTTTCAAGATTCGGTCAGATTTGTTGCATGTTCTATGGGAAGAATGTGGATTCACAAAATGAAGGCTATCCGGTCTACATACTATCAAACGTTAAAATATCCATCGTTGCAGTTAGTATAGACGATTAAATGACACCAGGCCCCCAGCTCGTTGTTGTACAGTAACAACTCTTGATTCCGCAAGGAAGAAAGACGTGACCGTTCACAACAACGGGAAAAGGGATAGCTGAGAAATAGTAACTAAATGAAGATGAACCGGTCGAGAGCAATCTGAGATATGAGGCCATCTGTAGAACGAAATCCGTTGACATTGGAAATGGAAAAATAGCCAAGATAGGTGTGAAATTGACCGAAGAGGAGAAGACGAAACTCACAGAGTTTCCCAAGAAGAATGTTGACATTTTTGCGATTATGACAACCGAGATGCTAGGTATCGATGAAGAATTAATTTGTCATAAATTAAATGTAGATCCCTTTCGGAACCTATGAAACAGAAATACGGTCTTTTGCGCCCGAAAGAAAAACAACCATAAACGAGGAAATAGAAAAATTGCTCGAAGATGGATTCATCAGAGAAGTCAACTACCAAGAGTAATTAGCAAATGTTGTCATGGTAAAGAAGAAGAAGAAAAAGTGGAGAATCTGTATAGATTCACTGACCTAAATAAGCTTGCCCAAAAGATGACTACCCATTGCCAAGGATTGATCAGACGGTGGACGCAACATCTGGAACTTTTTGCTACATTGTAATGCCTTTCAGTTAAAAAATGCAAGGGCGACATATGAGCGATTTTTCAACAAATTTTTTGAAAAATAGATTGGAAAGACAATGGAGGTCTACCTCGATGATATGCTTGTCAAAATGGAGAAGAAAACGGGTATCATCTGTATTTTGAAGGAAGCATTCATTTCTATCAGAGTGAGTAACATAGAGTTGAATCCGTAAAAATGTACTTTTAGAGTGGCAGTGGGAAAGTTTTTCAGGCACCTTGTTAATAATCGAGGAATTGAAGTTAATCCTAATCAAGTCAAGGCAATCATGGAGATCAAGTCACCACGGACTAAGAAGGATATTCAATGTTTAACAGGAAAATTGACTACACTAAATAGATTCCTGACAAGATTAACTGATAAGTGCAGACAATTTTTCACCAAACTAAAGAAGAATTCTCAACTACAGTGGGAAGCAGAATGCGAGGAAGCACTGCAAAAACTTAAACAGTACTTGGCCTCTCCCCCGCTGCTAACTAAATGGTTGTTATTGCAGCGTTGGTCAGGACAGAAGGAGGACAACATATGTCGGTCTATTTCGTTAGTAAAATTCTTGTGGCTGTGGAAATGAGGTAATAAAAGATTGAGAAGTTGGTATTAGCATTAATCATTACCGTAAGGAATTTGAGACACTACTTCCAAATGCATACAACCATCGTAGTAATGGAATTTCCCATAAGGAGTCTTCTACATTCTCTGGACGTCACTTGAAGGCTTGCAAAGTGGCAGTTGAAATCAGAGAATATGACATTTGTTATGCACCATGAATTGCGATCAAAGCACAAGTTCTAGCGGATTTCATTGTCAAGTTCACTTACGAAGGTGGACAGCATGATCCACTGAAGAGAGAGCGAAATGAGGAAACCTGGACCTTATTTGTAGACGGAGCCTCGAATCATGGAGGAGTGAGAGTGGGAGTCTGTTGGAATTATATCTATAAAATATGGTGTAATAACTATTTATGAATATTTAGTTATTTCTCAGACATTTTGTATTACTGAATTTAATGAATAAATGAAATTTTTTCTATTAATTAAAGTGTGTTTGTAATTTACTCAAATCCTGAAACTATTCTCAAAGTAGGAAGAGTAAAGACTAAAGGGTTTTTGCTTCCTTTAAGTTATCCTCTTTTATGTAGTTAGACATTTGTTTGCTTTGTTTTCCCAAAGACTTAGTTCAAATAAATAACTTTAGCTCCATCTTCATTGGTTCATTCTGAAAGAATGATTTATGAATTGCCATTTTCTCAAGAACTTAGGATCAAATAAAGAACCATGACCTATGTTTTCATTCTAAGAAAGACTTACAAACTGTCCATTTACTTTTGAATGAGGACTTAGGCTCAAATAAAAAATCATGGCCATGTTTTCATTCCGAGAGAAGGAAATATGAACTGCCCGCTCCCAATGAATTATGTCCTTAGTTTCTTCTGAGAGTAGAACTTATCAATTGCCCACTCCAAAGGACTTACGCCCTTAGTTCATTTTGAGAACAAGACTTGTGAATCACTTGCTCCTAGGACTTACGCCCTTAGTTCCTTCTGAGAGTATGACTTATAAATTGCCCATCCGAAGAACTTACGCCCTTAGTTCCTTTTTAGAGTATGACTTATGAATTGCCTATCCCAAGGACTTATACCCTTAGTTTCTTGTGAGAGTAGAACTTATGAATGCCCCTACCAAGGACTTACACCCTTAGTTCCTTCTGAGAGTAAGGCTTATAAACTGCCTCTCTCAATGACTTATACCCTTAGTTCCTTTTAAGAACAGGAAATTATTGAATAATTACATTTATGTTAGAAGTAACCTTATTAAGAGAAGGATGAATATATCCCCATTCTATCCATTCGAGTGCAAGGAGATAGAGGACAACGACCATTTAGTTTTTAGATGCTCTTTTTCTCAAGCTATATGGTTTGGATCCCCGCTCAAGAGACTAGAAATTCAAAAGAAAAAATAAAGGATATTTGTTTCTAAGAAGCAAAAATCGATCATTGATAACAGATTACAGAGGACGCGGATTCCCCGCAAAAGCACTATGGAAGTACTAAATTCATGACTCAAAAGTATTGAAGAAAAAGATCATTTCATTGATGATAGTTAAGAATTACAAAATGAACTTGATAAAAGGAAAAATACAGGAAAGTACAGAAATGGAAAAGCATAAGAATCTTATTAAAAGCTAAGTTTCCTCCTTAGGAGTAACCTTATTAGCTGGATCAGAAGTATGGGCTGTAGTGGCTTCTGTAGCAGGAGCAGAAGCATTCGTGTTAGTATCCAATCTTCCAGACAAATTTTTCTGAAATAGTTCAGAATGTTATTCGCAGTCTTAAGATCGACTGAGCAATCAAGTCTTATTATGACTGTTAGGTTGAACCAAATGATGCCGGTCTCGGGACATGGAAGTGGAGACTCTAGCGGTTGACCTAGACATGTTATGAAACATGTTTTATATACCAGTAACAAATTAGTTTGGAGTAAAGCTATTTATCTAGCTCTAAATCTAATTGTTACACCTTAAACGTATTTTCGTAGTTACATTAGTCCTGAAGTGAATACGAAACTTAACCTAGTTATTACGATCTTTGATACGCCAAAAGAGTGATTTTGAATGTAAGACATTAGCACAACTATTGGGATCGTGATTCAACTATATTGAAGTTGCGTGATCACATATATGAAAATTTGTGGTTAGATTGTAAAATGTAACAATATCACCTTATATTTTATCGAGTGGTATGTGAATAAATTAATCTGGCTAGGTACTCAATGAAATGAATCATTGAATAGGACATGGAGAATTATACGAGACAATTCACTATTATATCTTTCTTATTCACAGTCAATAAATGAGTTGTGGAAATAATAACAAAACGGGTAAAATGGTAATTTTATATCACGCTCTTGTTACTTATATTAACGAAGGGTAATATGTTACTGTGAGCTGTGAAATAAAAGGGTATATATGCACTAACAAAAAATGTAGCGCGCATGAATCGAGAGTTGATTCGATATCGGACCTATAGTAGAGTCATACGATGTCATGATTAAATAGGTCAGAAATTTATGAAGATATTTTCGCCGAGTATTTGAGTCTTATAGCTTTATTAATGTGGTTCCATTCGGTCTCAGGAGTAGCTTATAAGGATATGAATGAGAAACAACACCGATTGGATGAAAAACGTGTTTTGGACCAATGTATATTTCCTGAACGCATATGTGATGGGTGTTGTCACTTAATTAGTGACAATCAAGTAATTAATGTTCAAATTAATTAATTAATTATTTTCTAATTGTTGGATAATTAGTAAATGAAAGAAATTAATTAATTAATTTCAAAAGATCAATTTAATTTATCAATTTGGATTGATGAATTTGGACACGACATTAACTTTAGGGAGAAATGCAATAGTAAATATTAAGGTGTAATTTTTGATAATTTAAGATATATAGGTATATGTGCAAATTTCATAATTATTATATAAGGGATGGCAATAGGGTTGCATCCCTAACCCTAACACAATATGCGATTACACAGAGCAGAAAAGGTTTTTTCTCCTCCCCTGCTTGCCGCCGAAATCTATAGAGGAGAGGAAAAAATTTGATTTTTTTTTCTAGTTGTTTTGAATGCCACACTCAATTTCTGATCTTATCCAATTGAGATATACTTCTGAATCCTACGGGTAATTGTTGGTGTGAATACTAATTCTAGTTTTATGAAGAACGAAGAACGAGAGACAACTAATAGGATTCCAGCAATCAAAATTTCTCTGATACAAGAAATGTATAAAATTATTTTTACTTCTTTTGAATACGTTTAACTTTGTATGTATAATCAGAAGTATGGTTTTAATAATTGATATAATTAAATTAGTTGATGTAAATTTTTTTAATATTCCGCCCACGAATCGTTTGTGGTTCAATGATTTTTCCTCAAGTGGTAAGGTGACAAGAATCCATTATATGATTTATTTACCTATTTGGATTTTGATTCACGAAATTACTCAACTCAAAATTTGGCATCCTAAATACTCAACTAGAAAATAAAGAGTTAAAGAACATATTAAAAAAATATTGTATTTGATTAAATCAATTTCACTATAATTTTAATAAAGAAAAACTTGATATATAACTTAAGGCAAGACCCCAATTTATAGTGTTTTGGGTTACCAAAATATTATTAAAAAAAAGAAAAATAATTAAAAATAATTAAAAAAATGTAGAAATGAAGTAAAAACAATTAAAATGGCTTAATTTGGAGAGTTACAGACTAAATACCCCTTCAAACGGACCCTAAGCTATTTAATCAAAGAAAACCAAAAGACAGCCACTTGTCGTTATTTAATTCATTGACTGAGAGCTTTGGAGATGAAGAGGGATACATGGCGGTAAGGGACTTCATCGGGTGGAGCAAACCTCAGGTCTGGGAGACAAGAAAGTAATGGTGTGAAAATGTGTCAGAATCTAATTGGTCAACAATAAAGTAAGTGGGACCCTTTAGAAGAGAAAGTGAAAGGGGCGGCTTGCGGCTCGACTGGTCCGGATAGGCTTCTACAGATACTGCAGAGCACGACACATGGCAGAGAATGGAGAAGACGGTTGTATCATGACTTGGGCTTGGTTTTTTACTTGGGTTATTCTCATAAACTTCCATCTCTTTTCTTTCCAATCTTAGCCTAATTGCTTATTTTTCCTGAAATATAATATAAATTAAAATAAAATGACATATTTTTTAATCACAATATTTTATATTAATTACATGAATATATTAAATAAAATATAATTTAATTTGACAATTTTAAGAATTTCAAGTGCATTTTCAAGCACTTATCAAGATGTTACGATTGTTCAAGAGTTATGAAATCACTCAAATACCAAGAACGAAAAACGTCAGGGCGGATGCACTTGCTAGTTTGGGATTTTCGATAGTACTCCCCTTTATAATGAATGTTTCTATAGAATATTTGAACGAGGCTAGCACAAAGGCACCCATACAAGTGGAAGTTGAAGTCAACGGATATTGACGGGAGCGATTGGCAGGAAGGGATGGTCTGCTATCTTCTTAGTGGGGACCTTTCAGCCAACAAAATGGAAGACCAAAAGCTTCAACAGCATAGTGCGAGATATACTTTGATTGACGAGAGACTATATAGGAGATATTTTTCTAGACCGTATCTCAAATGCCTTTCAACAATGGAAGCAAAGTGCGCATTAGTATAAGTGCAAGAGGAAATTTGCAGAAATCATTCAGGCGAAAGATCCTTAGTGAACAAGTTTTGAATGAAAGATATTACTGGCCAAAGATGCACAAAGAAGCAGTATCCTTTGTAAAAAGATATGATATGTGCAACTGTTATGCTCTTGTTCAGAGGATAGCCTTATAGGAGTTGTAGACGCTGATAAGTCTCTGGCCATTTATGCAATGGGTGATTGACATAGTCGGGCCCCTCCCTATGGCTCTTGCTCAGAAGAAATTTTTGTTGGTCGCAATCGACTACTTCACCAAATGGATCCAAGCAGATGCTTTGGCGAGAGTAAGGGAAGAACATGTAAAACAGTTTTTGCAGAAAAATATTGTTTGTAGATACGGGGTTCTGAAACCATTAGTCTCTGGCAACAGACTTAATTCCTCAGGAATCAAGTAAAGAATTTTTGTGAGGGACTCCGTATAAAAAATAGATTATCAACGTCCTATTATCCCCAAGGAAATGGACAAGCAGAAAGATCGGGCAAAATAATTCTTGATAACTTAAACAAGCATCTAGAGTCCGCTAAGGGAAAATGAGTTGAAGAACTACCCTATGTTCTTTGGGATTATAGGACAACACCTCGGGAGCCCACGAATGAAACACCTTTTGGCCTTGCATATGGGGAAAAAGCCGTTACACTAGTAGAAATTGAGTGCCACACGATCAGATCTATCATTGGTGAAGATACAAATGCAGAACGGATGACGGAGAGCCTCGATTTGTTGGAAGAAAAACGGGAGGCATCTTTAATCAGATTGGCTACCTACAACAAGAAAAGAGAAATATTTTCAAAGAAGGGTGAGGAAATGACAATATCAGATCGAGGACTTCGAGCTCAAAAGGATATACCAAACATATGAAGACAAGCTGGAATCGAATTAGGAAAGACCATTCATCATGAAAGCTATTGGAGGAAGCGAGTCTTTTAAACTAATGATCAATGAAGGGAACGACTTAGACGAACCTTGGAATACCTTACGTTTATTTTTCATTAACGATTTTTCACGTAAAATCAGGTGTCAGCTTTTCTTTTTAAGTTGGAATGAACGAACAGGGACCCTGAGCTTTGTGAGAAGCTTAAGTCCTTGGGAATGGATGTCTGCGGGCACCTTTCTAAGAAGAAAATTATAGGTCCCTTGAGCTTCATGAGAAGCTTAAGTCCTTGGGAACGGATGTCGACGGGCACTGTTCTTAGAAGGATATAATAGGGCCCTTGAGCTTCATTAGAAGCTTAAGTCCTTGGGAACGGATGTTGACGGACACCGTTCTCAAAAGGAAATTATAGGGACTCTGAGCTTTATGAGAAGCTTAAGTCCTTGGGAACGGAAGTCTACGGGCATCGTTCTCAGAAAAAAATTATAGGGACCCTAAGCTTCGTGCGAACTTATGTCCTCGGAAGCAAATGTTCAACGAACGCCATTTTCAAAATGAAACTAGTAAAAGAAATCAGTTCAAGAGAATTGATAATGAACTTAAACCGATAAAGTTAAAAAGCCAAAGTCTCAAGTAAATCAACAGAATCTAAAAATCAGTAAAGAGTATAGTATGAAGAAGAAATCTACAAGTACACAACAGTGGAGAAGTCAAGAATTGGGATCATCAAACTCCTTTTCATTGATGGTGATTGAAAATTACAATGAAGAAAAGTAAGAGATGGTAATTGTGTTGCCTTCAGCAGTGGCGACAACGTCACCTTCATCTGGATTAACAGCAATAGTTCAAACTGTGACTTCAAAGGGGTTGGCCATGACGTCCTCTGTAGAGGCATTTATCTCCTCATAAGCCTCGGGAGACACGTCGACGAGAGGATTTTTGTGAAGGACTTTACCAAACCATCTCTATAGCCCACGCTATAAACCATCTGCTCAGCTTGATCGAACAAGGCCTGGTATTCGTTTCCAGTCAACATCTCCCTTTCTTCTGCTTGGGCCTTAGCCCATTTAGCCGCATCTAGAGACTCCTTAGTTGCTTCCAAAGATTCAGCCATCTTTTGATGCTTAGTCATTGCTGAGGCGGCATCTTGAACCATTTTCTCCATAACTCCCTATAATTCGGCCTCATTCTTCTTCAAATGTTCATTTTCTGTCCAAAGATGTTCGAGGATACTGTGGCACTCATAATTTCCCTACAAAAATTTGCTAAACCTTTTTCGCAAGGAACGTGATGTTCCTGAAGAGCGTTGTGGTGGATATTGGCCTGCAAAACGAAAGGAAAACAAGTAGAAAACATAAGTATTGGTGAACGGATAAAAAGAATTTCCAAAAAAAAGGAAGGAAGGAAAACTTACTCTCATCAAATCATGGCTTAAGGAGCAGATAAGATCACTAACACTGATGTTATGAGTTGTAGCCATATCCATATTAGACTGGATGCCGCATAGAATGATATGAGAAAATCGAGCGTCGTCCAAGAAGTTGACCAATGCTGGAACATGAGGTACATTAGAAAACCGCCCCCATATCCAAAGAACGGGGTCTGCAGAAGTCCCTTGTGAAGCAGAGGCAGTTGCGGGAATGGGTTCCTGTTAAGGATGAGTCTTTGAGCGTATGGACGGATCCTCGTTTTGGGCATCCGGAAAGGGAGGAATAGGAGGAGGAGGCACTTTGGAGGAACTATACGTGTTCGTCCTCGACGAAATGTTCCTCTCAACATTGCCAACAATAGTGTTGGGCAACCACTTCGACATCTCGATACTCATGGTGGCTCTTTGAAACAAAACTTCTTCTTCTTCTTCTTACTCTTCTTTGATGTTAGTTGATTTGGAAGAACTAGAAGCTAAATTGCTAGGATTTGAATGAAAAGAAGGAATGAGAATACCTCTCGGAAGTAGAGAAGACGATGACGGGGGATACATTAAGGTGATGGGTACTACGACTGGGGAAAAAGCGACATTGATTTCCCTTAGTGGATCAAGAAGCTCGAACCACCTTCTCTCCGAGCAACGGTAAGCTGTGGATACATGTTTGTTAACCTCGTTTGATTTGTAAGGCCTCTTATTCACTTTTTTATCTGCATTAACAAAAGGAAGAAACATTAGTAAACAGAAAGACATGAGAAAATAAAGAAATTGTAGGAAAATGGTGCAAAAATGGAGCTCCGACAACTTACTGAAAATTACCCAATTCTTAGAAATTATCCAGTGGCCATCACCGCCCCAATTCCCACCGATAAGAAGGGTGTCCTGCTCCCATCCTTTTTCTCCCTTTGGGAGGTCAATAATCAGTGGCCCTCTCTTTTCCCTGAGGCGAGAAGCAAGATAGTAACTCTTCCCAGAATGCTTGGCTATGTATATGACCTGAAGTTCATCGATACTCAAACCTAGAATATATCTTATATTCATAACCACAAAACAAAGAAGTATTCTATACGGGCTCATATTGAATTCGGAATGGACAAGGCTAAAAGGATAGAAGAATTATTGAAATAAAGTCGAGAACAGGAGTTTCAACTCTAAGGCTATATACATAGGCTAAGTGTGGGAATCTATAAGAGTCTATGTGGACAGACTTTCTCCTAGTGCGCACATGATATCAGAGGAAGGCTTCTCGGTGATGATCCCTGAACAACCTAAACTGTTCTTGATACCTAACTAGGGGGATCGGGGGTTAAAAAACAGTCTCATCTTCCATGACTCTAGAAGACACCAAAACCAAAAAATGCAAAAGAAGAGAAGAAGAAATGAGGAACTTACCGAGAGTGAAAGTGAAGAGTAAAGAAGAAATGAAGAAAAGGGTCTTTAAATAGGCCACAAAAATCAACGAGAAATGAAAAACGCTTCATAAATTCTGAAACATGACAACGAAAGGAAGTTTCCAAGTACTCAATGGCGAAAAGGCGTGACTAACATTGCAGGATGAACGACGTGACTACTGACGAGTAAGGGAATGCAACTGGCGAAGGGGGCATGATTACCCTGCTGAAAACAAGATTCAAGGAACAGAACTGCGCCTACCCAAGGAACTCCAAAAATGAGTACAGGAATACAAAATTCCAGAACAGCGTGGAAGGCATACACTAACAACAGGTAGTCGAAGTGCTGCCTAGAAAGTTGAACAGCGTGTTTTGAAAAGTGTAAAAAAAGTAGCAGAAGGGATAAGATATGATGAGTAATATCGTTCTACTTAGAATGATTTTTTGTTCCCAGTATAATATTGTATATTGGTTACTTTAGAATAAGCCAAATACAATAGGGACAAATGAGCGGGCATAAATCCTATCTCTAACACGTTCTCAAGGAAAGACCAATCAGAAGAAGGCACGAAGATAGATGATATGGTAATCCGGAAGAAGGGATCAAGTTCGTTGATTTGATTCTACGGTTAAGATTAGCTCAATTATTAATATTGACAAATTATATCTTAACTAATATTATGTTGAACTCACTTTTAGTGGAATTAGATAAACTCGGTCAGATTTTATGTGATCATTTGAAAACCTATAAATAGAGGCTCATTGTAACCTCAAAGGGTATTCAATAATCAATCAAGCAATTACACTCGTATTCTTTTCAATTGTCACTCTCATTTATTTCCTTATTTTTTAGTGTAAGGAAATTTTCTTTTACAATGTTATCTTAAAATACACTCTAGATGTACCAGCTAGAAGGTTTTATTGATCCTACCAAGCTGCTTCATCTATGTAAGCTCCATCTCTCCTTATTCCAGTCACTCTCTATTTTAATTTCTTCGTAGAACAAGATCATAATAGCATTTTTAACAATATTATCAGGGATAAGTTTCCCTACTAACAAGAGATAAGGCTCTTTTATTTCATTCTTTAAAAGATCCTTCTGAACTGGCATAAAACACAAATCTTCCATTGTTATTTTCTTTATCACAGCAATGGCCAAAAACTAATCTACATGCGCAATGCTAGTCCATACAACTGAATATAATTTGTCTTACATTTTACCAGTAAAGAAACATAGGTAGTTGAGAAATCCACCACTAGGAGCCCCAAGAAAGCCACTAGACGAGAAATAAAAGAGGGAATAGACTTTTCAATCTTTCCAAAAACTTTTTTGTTGACCCAATTACCTTCAAGTGAATTTTGATAATAATAATAATAAATCATTGAAGTATTATCCAAAAAAAGAAAGACTTGGAGAATTGATATTATTTACGTGTATTCTGTAATAGAAGCTCACTTGATTTAATTTTTCTAGACTCAACAACATAGTCAAGAACACGCCGCTAGGAAATAATCAACCATCTCAGTTCTCAGATTTGTTAAACTATCACCGTCATCCAGAATGTCCACAAATACCATTGAAAGAAATGAATGGACAAGAAGAATTGAGATATTTGAGGGCAAAATGAGTCAAACTGGTGGGAGATAGGTTGGATAGTTGCTCCTAACCAGTGCACCGGTTTGACCTAAAATGAAAATATTCCTTGAGTTGAGGACGAAGTGAAACGAGTACTCCAAACCAGTCAAACTTGTTTCTATTATATTTTGAATAGTATAAATAGGTGGGCCATTCTCCTTTCTCACATACACTCTCCAACAAAACATTCTCTCTTCTCTTTGTATTCTCACAACCTTGTCTCGTGTTCTTGAGCTTAGAATTGCTAAATCTCCTTGAGTGAGAAAGTTATAGTTATGAGTGAAAATTAAGTTGTGAGAGTTCTTGAAATTCATTTGTAAGTGATTCAAATATCTTGAAACGTCACTACAACCTATAGGAGGCAAAAAAAACCCTATGAAAGGCAATCCAAGTGATTCCCTTAGTACCTGTATCAGCCGATATTGTGGAAAATCCGCATTTTTCATAAGGCGCTTTCCCCCCACAAAGAACACGGTTGTTTTTACTTTTTTATAGGAGTTTGCAACTCCTGTAGAATGTTGTTTAATAGGTTTTTTGACCTCTAACGAATATGTTTAACATGTGTTTTTTACCCTCATAAAACTAACATTCATAGGCGTGAACCTTTCCTAATTTACTTTTAATGGCATTTTATAAATATTATTTTTATAGTTAATTCACATGTACATGTTTTACACACATATTTAATGCATTCAAAATTATATAGAACACCAATGAAATGCTTATAACATTAATATGTCATTTTAATTGCACAAAAATACAATACAAAACTAAAAAATTATCCAAAAATATCCTCACTAAGATAGCCTAATCCTCCATATATCATCATCATTTGTTCTAAAAAGCTAAAAACATCTAAACGTTTCACAAAATACTACAAAATAACCTCAAAAGTTTACTAAAATATCATATAAACCCTAAAGGCCAAATCTTCAAACTTCGGACGTCCAGGTTGAATAGCCTTAAGTCATTGTAAGTCCTACATTTTTAAAAGAATTTAGTTACCAACATTGAACTTAATAGTAGATTTTCAAGAGCTACTCTAAGCCTGGAGTGACATTGCTAATAATAGATTCCAATGAGTTTTAATGAACTAAATAGACAAATTAATTCAGCTTTTCAAAATTGATCTAAGTAGACAAATATCAAAAAGCCTTTTACCGACTTTACATGCATAAGCAAACATAACTCCGTCAAAAACCTTAATAACGATATTATGAGGATATACTTGCAATAAAACCTTAGTAACAATGTAATATTTTACCTTGATAAATCTAATAAGACTATATTGTACATAGTATCGAGTTTCCTAAACTCAGATTTAATGAAAACTTGCACTCCCACTTTGCCGCCAAATCCATGCGAGCATCTTTTCCACCATGATTCCACATGTGGTTCTCTATTATTTGTATTATGCAAAACTAAGAACATAAAATGCAAGTGAGATATTAGAAAAGTTCATGCTTAACACTAAGTGAAAAAAATATAGTAACAGAGTATATGTTAAGTGTGAATCATCAAGAAATAATCACACTTCCAAAATCAAACAAGACAGTACTTTGAGTATTGAAAATTTCCCTCTTCAATAACCAACCAACCTACGATAAAATTATAACATAAAATGTGATATGGAATTCAAGTTAGTTTAAGCTTTGCAGGAAAAAACTCATTGTGCAAACTAAGAAAACTCATTGTGCAAACTAAAAAAACTCAAACAGCCATATGAATCAAAAGGGTATAGGTACTCAGTTACTATAAACTTCTCTCACCTCCTTTCTTATTTCACCTTTGCTTTTCACTTCATAAAATGGTTCTGCATAAAATGTAAAATCATGTTAACCCATGGATGACCTTTTTTACATTCATTATTCATATATATGAAAACAAAAGAAACCTCAAATAGAAAATTATATAATCTAGAGGAAGGTGGTCATGCCATGTTAAATCAAGTTTCGAATGCGCTCGAAGGGCACTGTATTAAAAACCGGAGTGCAAAAGCTCAAAAGTAAATTGCCAACCAATATCCAACCATTCTTCCAAGTACGATATAACCATACAGAATTCCTAGATCATTCCCAAAAGAGAGAGATGTAACCTCTATTCAGAAGTCTCATTACACAAAAACTTTAGATAATATTCACCCCTGCATCCAAAATTGAGTCTATAAAACAATTTTCCATTAGATTTAAGCTTGCATACGTTAAAAAAATTAGGAAAAAGAAGAGAATATGCATGGAAGATATCTCAGTTAGACTAAAAGCCATTTTAATATTCTAGAGTAGGGCAGAGGAGTGGGTAAGGCAACAAAACTGAAATTCAATAGCATGCTCATAGACTATATGAAATAGATAGGACTCTCTATAACCAAGATGAATTTTGTGGTCTACTATACACGAACATGCATTCTTAATTGCGCAGAAAAAGGAGAATACCATGTTCGCGATGTTGTTGGAAAGCCAATCCAATCCTTCATAAAGCCCTTCTCCAGAGGTTGCACAAGTGCTCTGGATGTACCTGGAGGTACCACGAAACATTCATTGCATTAGGGAGATCTTTTTTGTTAGCAAACACAAGTAACACTGCTTCTCGTAGCTCATCCTGAAGTTAAGCAATAGATAAACTTAAATTGTTTGTTTAACCATGAAATACAAGAACCATGGCCAACTGCTAGTATGCCTCTAAACATCAAATGCAAAATCACTCAGGTAAAAGAACACTAGGACGCCATGGTCTCAAGATTCCAGCTTCAAATGGATAATTAATCTGGGAATAGCATGAACAACCTTTCCAAGAAAAAGCAAGAAAAATAAATCTGCCAGTTATTTGAGCGGTATAGATTAGCGAATGATTTTTTTACCTAATAACTGAACAAGCAAGAAGTATCTAAAAAAATGTATCTCACAGCTAAATAGTTTTATTTTCACAAGTTTCAAGGAAAAATCAACACTCCAATCAATAAACATGTGAATTTTTTATGTCAATAGACTGTACACGCTTCAGAGTACTTAAATTCTAGCAATCAGCAGGGACAGTCTAGAAAACTACAAAGGGAAACGAGAAAATCTTCTAACTAAATGATGCGGCCGTATACCTCATTCAACATCCTATGCAATTTATCCCTCGCCTCAACAACTCGATCTATGTCATTGTTTGATTAAATATGGATAAACTGATGCTTCCAATACATAACAGATCAGAAATCACAGAGACAATAAGAAGAGAGAGGCTTACCAGGTAAAATGATGACGTTCAAGGTGCTAGCTAAGAGACCCAGTTATAGATCTCTGATAAACAAGCAGAAGAGAGTAGAGAGAGAGAGAGGTTTATGAATTGTGTGTTGAAATTTGAGAGGAACCATTAATCCTTTTGCAAATTTGACAAGGAGCATGTGGTTGAAGGCGATACTAGACTGCGAGTTCGCGG
This sequence comes from Datisca glomerata, assembly GCA_003255025.1. Lineage (NCBI taxonomy): Eukaryota > Viridiplantae > Streptophyta > Magnoliopsida > Cucurbitales > Datiscaceae > Datisca > Datisca glomerata. Next base: position 1,403,068 of record QANY01003934.1, read on the forward strand.
TGACGCCGAGCTTCATGGCGACGTATGGCTACTTCATGGTGACGCTAACTTCGTGATGACGACCAGCTTCCTAGCGATGAATAAAATATGGTTGGGTTGAAGTGCCGCCTATTTGTTTGGGCTTTCAACAGTTTTTTGTACAGGAGTGATTAAAATAAAGTAGGTCCATTTTTTACAAGATAGAAAATAAACCTTGTCTTTAAAGACCGTAGAATCATATATTTGTTTTATTGCATTATATTATGAGGGTTTGATTCGCACCATAAACCAGCTAAGATTGTAAAAGGTTTGTCAAGATCGTCAATGAAAAATATTTAAAGGGGTTCTTGAAACGTGAACGTAAGGATAAGGTTTCTCAAACTACGTCAAGGTATTGTGTCATATCTCTCTCTACTCACTTTAATTTTTCGCACTCTTCCATTTCTCACACATTTACATTTATTTGCTATTTGCGTTTTCACACTTATATATCATTATTCTTATCTTGATATTTGATATTTATGTTAATTGAGTGCTTAAATTTTTAAGCTGCGTACATTCACCCAACTTTACCCCTGCTTAATTGGTCATACGGATCCTACAATTAACATAAGATCTTAGAACTTACTCCTTAAAAGACTTCACCGTCTTGAGTAATGAAACAAGTGGATTTATTGCTGAAGTTCAATCTACTGCTAGATCACCTTTCTTTAATGGAAATAACTATACATATTAGAAAGCTTGCATGAAATTTATGTTCAATCTATAGACTATAATTTGTGGGATGCTATAGAAAATAGTGCTCACATTCCTTACAAAATTGTAGAAGGTAAAAATACCACGAAGCTTAGGAGTGAATGTAATGAAGAGGATAAAAAGAAAATCTCATTGAATGCTAAAGCTATGAATGTATTCTATTGTGCTCTTGATAAAAATAAATTCAATAAAATTTCTACTTGTGAAACTGTTGAGTCTATTTGGCACATGCTTAAAGTCACACACGAGGTACAAACCAAGTCAAAGAGTTTAAGATAAGCATGCTTGTACATAGTTGCAAATTGCTCAAAAGGAAACATGATGAATATGTCCATTATGTTTACTCGTTTTACCATCATTATAAATAGATTAAAATCTCTTGGAAAAACATATCCTCATAAGGAAATGGTGAGAAAATTCTTAGATGCCTACCAAAAAGTTGTGAAGTTAAAGTTATAGCCATTTAAGAAGTCAATGGTCTCATCACTCTTCACCTTGAAGAACTCATTGGCTCACTAAAGTCACACACGAGGTATAAACGAAGTCAAAGAGTCTAAGATAAGCATGATTGCACATAATTACGAATTGCTTAAAACGAAACATGATGAATCTGTTCGTGATATGTTTGCTCATTTTACCGATAATATAATTAAATTAAATATCCGCTTCGAAAAATTTCTTCCAATGTGAAAATAGTGAGAAATTTTTTAGGTGCCTACCAAAGAGTTGGAAAGCCAAAGTTACAACATTCAAGAAGCTAAAGACCTTAACACTCAGCCACTTAAAAAGCTCATTAGCACCTTAATGAAACACAAAACAAGGCTTAAAGAAAATGAAGAAGAAAAAAACCAACGAAGAAGAGCATTGCTCTAAAATCAACTCTAGAGCAATCTGTTAATAAGAAAGAGCACTATGACGAGGAAGATGACATAGATTTTCTCACAAGACGATCCAAAAGTTTCTTGAATAGATGAAAGAGTACTTCGAGAAAAGATGATAAGAAAATATCATGTGGCGTACTGACAAGCTGCGAATGCAAGAAAGTTGGACATATCAAGGCACTATCCAAATTTAATCAACACCAAAAATAATTCAAACGGAGAGTATTCAAGGCAACTTGAGATGAGGTTGATGAAAGAAACTTCAAGAAAAAAGAAGAAGAAATAAGAAACATGTGGATTTAGAGGATGACATAAGCTCTTCTAAACTAACTTTAAATAATAAGACAAGTTATGATGATCTTGAAAAATATTTTGAAGAACTTTTTGGGAATTTATAAAATTATGATTAAAGAATAAAATTATGAAAATGGCTTTCATTAACTTCAAGAAGAAAATGAGTGCTTAAAGAATAAAAATTTAAAAATCAAAGCAACTCCACATATGTTGAACTGAGATCTAGAAGATGTCAAAAGAAAGAAAAAAAATTTAAATGCAGCACTTCATAAGTTTACTAACAATAGTAATAATCATCTAAGCTTCTTGGAAATCAAAGATATGATTCCGATAAAAGAGAATTAGGGTATGCATCTTTTCAAAGTAAAGAAAATCATACAAATAATTTTGTAAAACCGAAACAACCTCATACACGCCATCCTCCAATCATCTGGCACTATTGTGGAGTTAGAGGGCATAAGAGTTTCTCATGCTTCCGTAAAATGAAAGACATGTATCTTGGAAAAAATGAGTGGACTTCCTAATACAGTAACCATCAAGGACCCAAAAAGATTTGGGTACCACAAAATCAATTTTTGAATATTTGTGTTGTAGATACCATCTAAAAAGGATGACAGATGATAGCTTGATGGCGGATGCTCAAGACACGTGACCGGTATGAAATAAAGCTTACCAAAATAAGTCAAAAGAAAGGGCATGTCACCTTTGGCGACAAAAAGAGAGGAAGGTATTGGGACTATCAGTAATAACTCTTTCCTAACTATAGATGAGATTTTACTCGTAGATGGCTTAAAGTACACCTTACTTAGTAACTGTCAACTTTGTGACGGAAATTATAGTCATTTTTTAGAAAGATTTTTGCTTAGTCGTTGATAAAGAATCCAACGAAGTTTTATTTATTGGACAAATGGACCAAAATGTATACACCATAAACTTGAGAGATACTTGGGTATTTTTATAAAAATTAAGTCAAAAGTTTTAAAGAAATTATAAAGTTAGCAAACATGTTCAAAATGAAAAAGAATTTATGATTTCAAATATTAGAAGTGACCATTGTGGTGAGTTTGAAATAAAGAACTTGAAAAGAAATTACAATGAAAATGATTTTTCTCACGAATTTTCTACTCCAAGAACCCCTTGACAAAATGATGTTATTGAGAGGAAAAATCGATCCCTACTATATTTGGCAAGAATGATATTAAATTAACATGGCTTACCCATATATTTTTTGGCCGAAGCCGTAAACACATCTTAATGAATTTGAACCTTCTAACGTTATATTTGATCAAGTTAATGAAACTACTAGAAATATAGAAGAGCTAGATATCGATAAAAGATCAACTAAGTCTTCCAAATCAGTAATAAGTACAAATTAACTTTTTAGAATTAAAGTAGATGAAATAGTGTAGTAACTAGGAATAAGGCTAGACTAGTGGCAAAGCTATATTTTTAATCGATGTTTATTCAGTATTACTGAGCGTTATAATCCATTCTTAATGTTTGTAATCGTCTGGCCAACTATTTCATGATTTTAGATTTAATTCTGAGACTGAGAAGTGGTATTAAACTTTCTCTTTGTTTATAACACCATTAGAATTTTATAAGTTAGAGATAATTATGGATCTAGTGTAGCAATTGTAATTTCTTGTGCTTAATGAGTTTTAATATATTTAATCTTGACAGAGATGTAGGATTACTATTTTTGATTCATTGTTATCGACAATCATGTGGATGATACTCTATTTTCATAGAAATTTTATTACTTGACGATGACAGTGTACATTTGCATTATAGAAAAATTACAAGTTTTTGGCACCGTTGCCAGGGATTGATTTTGTTTATTAATATTGGAATTACATATCTTTAACTTTAGTCTGAGTCTAAATTTTATTTCGTTATTTAGGTTGTTTACTATTTTGAATTTTCAGGCATTCTATAAGTTGTATGAGAAAATTTAGAAGTGAAAATTTGACTCCCCTAGATTATTTTAAATTTCACTTCGAGAAAAGTCTAAGAGTTGGTTGAACTCTTTACCCGCTAGATCAATCACCACTTGGAATGGACTTTCTGAGAAACTTTTAGCGAAATTCTTTCCACTAGCTAAAACAATCAAAATGGGGAATGAGATTACCATCTTTGCCCAACATGATATGGAGTCTCTTTATGAAGCTTGGGAGAGGTTTAAAGAGATGTTGAGAGGTTACCCATATCATGGACTCCTTGGATGTCTTCAAGTCCAAACTTTCTACAATGGTTTAGGGACACTAGTGGATGTAGCAGCATAAGGTGCTTTAATAGGAAAAATGCAAAGCAGATGCTAATGCGTATCAATAGCTGACTAAGCGCAACGTACCAAGAAAGATTCATGAAGTCGATGCTCTTACCGCTCTAACTGCTCAAGTTGCTATATTGTCCAAGCAATTGAGTTCTTTCACCACAAATGCTAGGTATATTCATGTTACACAGGAAGTTTGTAATATATGCAATGGACCTCATCCTAGTACTGATTGTCAAGCTGGTAATCCCTTTGCTCCTTCTCAGTTAGAAAATATTAATTTTGTTGAGAATTACAGCAAGAAGAATAACCTATTCGCCAACATTTACAACCAACAATGGCGAAATCACCCTAATTTCTCTTAGAAGAATAATCAGAATGTGATGAATCTACTAGTTGCTACTCAGCCTCAATTTCAACCTCAACATCCTAATTTTTCTTTAGAAGATGCTCTTGCACAGCACATAGTCAAAACTAATCAATTTATGGCAAGAATAGATGCTACACTTTAGAGCAAGAAACTAATATTTAGAGTCAAGCTGTATCTATTCAGAATTTGGAGCTTCAAACGGGTCAATGTCAGAAATATTCACTCAAAGACCACAAGATTCTCTACCGAGCAACAATAAGAGGAATCAGAAAGAACAAGTAAACGCTATTACCCTTCATAATTGAAAGGAGTTGGTAGAACCGAAGAAAGTAACAGTGGAAAGTTCTCAGCCAATTGTAGCTTAAATTGATGTTGTAGGTGGTGATTTTACTAAGAACTCACAAACGAAAGAAGGCAAGCCTAAGTCAAAGCTCTTTCCCAATAATCCTCTATCTCATGTCCCACCTATTCCATTCCCTCATCGATTCCAGAAGTAAAAATTGAACAAGTAGTTTTCTAAGTTTCTTGACGTATTTAGGAAACTACATATAAACATCCATTTTTCCAATGCTTTGGAACAAATGCCGAGTTATGTCAAATTCATGAGGAAATTCTCTCAAACAAGAAAAAGGTAGAGGAGTATGAGACAGTTGCTCTTACTGAGGAGTGTAGCGTTATCTTGTAGAATAAATTGTCTCTAAAGTTAAAGGGCCCAAGGAATTTCACTATTCCTGGCACCATTAGAAATTCATATTTTGAAAAGGCTCTATGTGACCTTGGAGCTGGTTTCAAATTGATGACATATTCAATTTACAAGAAGCTATCTCTTGGAGAAGCTAATCCCATGATGGTATCTTTATAGTTAGCTGATCGAACTATCAGATATCCGCAGGAAATTATTGAGGACGTCTTGGTAAAGGTGGATAATTTGATTTTCCTAGCTAATTTTATTGTTCTAGACATGAAGAAAAACTAACAAAATTCTAATTATTCTTAGTAGACCATTCTTAGCTACAGGAAGAACTCTCATTGATTTGTAAAAAAATGGAACTTATTCTGATAGTGCAAGAAGATAAGGTAATTTTTAATGTCGTCAAAGCAATAAAATACCCAAATTATATGAATTGTTGTTTATGGATGAAAAGTTCAGAAGTATGTTTTGAGGAAGAAATTTACACCAGTGAACCGAGTGGACCATTGGAAGCATGTCTAGTTGAGGTTATTGACAAAATATTTTGGAGTGTGTTAATCAGTTGGAAGCAACCCCATCCATATTCATTAAGAGGCCTTGTGCAAAATTGGGAGAAGGTAAACCTAGACATCTACCATCTATTGAAAAATTATTGGTGTTAGACCTATATTCTCGGTACACCTTTATAGGAGAAGCATTTATTGTTCCTGTCATTATCTCTGCTTCATCAAATGGTGAATAAGAAGATAAACTAATGAGGTTGTTGAGAAAGCATAAAACGGTCTTAGGGTGGTCAATTTCTAACACAAGAGAATTCTAAAGTCAGTGGACAAAGGGTGAAGCATGGATGATCATGTCCGGATGAAAACATTAAAGCAATCGTTATCGGGGGACAACCCGATTTTATTTTTGTTATTTCATTTTTTTAATTATATTTTTTGCTTATTTTATTTTATTTTATTCAAGTTTTTACATTAAAAAATTATGGACAGAACTTTCAACGTCGTGACGCTGACCTCAGAATGGCGCGACATCTTACCTTGGATGAATCTGTCTCAAACACCACTTTTCCCTCATTTTGAGACAGCGTGAACAATGAGGAGAATGAAGAGGATGCAGCCCATCCTAATTCAGGGAAGTCCTCTCTGTTTACTCCTTTTACATATTCTCTTTTCATTGAGGACAATGAAAGTTTTAAGTTTGGGGGTGGTTGTTTTATTAAAAGTAAAATTTTGGCATTCTTTAGTAGATAACACTAAATCCTATGATGAGATTGATTTTGATTTATTGATAGCTTTGAAAAATGATGAATTTGTGTATCTATGTGTGTTTGAACCAATTGTTGATTTGCATTTCACTAGAGAATCCTTACATATTGAATACCTAGCCTTGAGCGTTTGATTATTTTTTTACTTAGAGAAAATTTATGTGACTTCGGGAATCATTATGATCTCATAAGAACTCTAGAACTAGTTTGATTTTTGCTCGAAGTGAAATTCTAGGCTACACTATACTTAGGCCATATTTGGATCGTTTGAGCTTTTCAAGCCAACCTAAGCATAAATATTTCCTTAGTCATCCTTGTTGAGCCTACCTTAGCCATTTTTTATCCCCCATGAAAGTTTTCTAACTTTATAAAAAAATTTCTCTAGTAACCCTTTTTACTCATAGTATTTGGATGTTCTAGGAAAGTGATTGGAACTATGATAATATGGGTGGATGAGAGGAGTTATGATGCATTTTAAAAATTATGAATAAGTTTGATTTCATAGCCTCTTGGACTTGAATTATTAAGCTCGAAGGGGTGTCTTAACACCTAATATCCGAAGACCAACTGGTTTGAGAGCTATTAGCTAAAAGCTCGTTAAATAAAAGAGAAGTTTAAGGAAATCAAATTAAAAAAAGAAGATGAAGATGAAGAATACTTGGGTATGGTTGATATTCCAAATGGTGGAAAGTGACAAGTTTGGGGGTGCAACAAGAGAAGTTGGATTAAGCTTGTTGATTCCTAGAACATATGTGTGACTATGGGTAAAGATTGAGCCAATTTAATATCATCTATCCCACCCTAAACCTTAGCCATACACTACAAGCCGAAAGTTTTAATGATCCTAAGTGTTGTGTTTTGTCAATATTAGTGGAGACTGAGATGAAAAATTGGCTTATGGAGTTCTAATCTATTTATGGATTAATGGATCTACTTTTACAAGACTTGGCTGCATCAACTCATTTAAAACTATGAGGTTGGACGACTTAAGGCAACACATACCCACTCGGGCTTTTTCAAGGTGTAATTTAAGTTGGTATTTGTGTTAAAATTCGACATGACCATAATTTATAAGTTTTTCTTGGGTTACCGCTATTTTGAAATCTCTTAGGCATGTTTATGTAGTCAAAAAATTTCATCACTTGAGCTGTAATTTTGCTTAATTAGAGTTACTGTTTTCTTTTTTCATTTTTTTAAATTTTTTTTGCTCGAGCACTAGCAAAAAGTTAAGTTAAGGGGTATTTGATAAGTGTGTTTCATACTCACATCTTAGATCATCTTAGCTTTAATTTTGTTGGTTCTTTGAGTTTTATTGTTTTATTTATATTTGTTTTATTTTTTTGTATGCATGATATTCAAATGCATTTGAGTTGAGTTTTGAAAGAGTTGGAAGACAAAAATGTGAAGAAAATGAGAAAATGATGGACCTAGGCCGAAGGACCACCGCTGGGCGCTAACCAGCAGAAGCCGTAAGCCAGCACGACAACGCTGGCTTCCAGCTTCCGACACTAGCGCAATAATCTTTTTTATATTTGTCCGCATTTTTCTCCTCCTTTTTTATTCTTATCAAACTCTAGTGTATATATAGAATATTTTAGGGTTATTTTGATGACTCTTGGGATGTGGAAGGCAAAGAAGAGAGCTTTTTGGAGAGGAAACGAAGACGGATCCAACTGAGAGATGGATCTCAATTTCAATTTCATCTTCAAATCTAGTTTTTCTTCTCTTTTCCTCTATGTTCATGAATATCATTATAATGTTTTCCTATTTTAGTATGTTCTAATTTTCTTATCTAGGGCTACACCATATCCAAACCATGATTGTTCATAAATTTTAATTTCCAATTCAATCGATGTTTATTCAGTATTACTGAGTACTACAATCCGTTCTTAATGCTTGCTATCGTCTGGCCAACTATTACATGATTTTAGATTTAATCATGAGACTGAGAAGTGATGATTAGATTTACTCTTTATTTATACACCATTAGAATTTCATAAGTTATGGATCTAGTGTAGAAGTTGTAATTTCTTGTGCTTAAGAAGTTTCAATATATTTAATCTTGATAGAGATGTGAGATTAGTATTTTTTATTCATTGTTATCGACGCCTGAAAAAATTTGATAATTACATTAGAGAAATACGTTACCAATAATTTGATAAACATTGATTGATTGAGATTTGAAATTTAGAGCATGTTTGGTTTGGTGAAATCGAAAACCCTAGAGCTTTTAACTATTTAAATTTGAATTATTTATCCTAATCAAGTATTAAGCTTTCTAGTTTATTTTTTCATTCAAAAATCTCAGCTTTTTGATATTCTCGATTAAAATTAAAATTTAGTTGATTTCAATATTTAATATCAATCAATACTGTGGACAATACTATATTTTCATAAAAAATTTATTACTTGACGACGATAGCGTATACTTGCATTATAGAAAAATTACAATGGTATAACTACAAAGCTAGATAAGGATGATGAAGGTAAAAATGTAGATATTACAAAATATCGAGATATGATTAGCTTCATACTTTACTTAACTGCAAGTAGATCTGATATCATATTTAGTATTTATGTGTGCGTATGTTTTCAAACTTGTCCTACAAAATCACATTTATATGCAATCAAAACAATATTTGAATTATGCACGAGACTAATGAATTTGGTCTTTTGTATCATAAATGTGAATTCTTTGAACTATTAGGTACTCATACTCTAATTTTTCCAGTAGCCTAACCTATAGAAAGAGTACAAGTTACACTTATCAATTTTTAGGACACTCAATTGTATCTTGATTTAGCAAAAATAAAAATTCAATAGCCTTATCGACCGTCAAATTTTGTGGATGAAATAAACATTAATAACTAATTTATAATTCATGTTCATAAATAGAATAAAAAATATTAGGAATCTTAAACTAATATTTTTTAAATTTTTCATTAATCTATTTTTCATTGAATAAAATATTCATTTAAATGAAAAATATTATTTTTTATTTAATTAAGTATGTTTATCTCAAAAGTATATTATTTGAAGTTTCGATAAAATATGTTAAAAGACAATAAGAATATATTTTAAACAATATATTTAACAAATGTTGTCTTGGTCTATTGGTAAGAGAAGTCAAGGGTTTAAACTCCATTACACTTATAATTATTCAATTTATAAAGGAGAAGTCAAGGGTTTAAACTCCATTACACGTATAATTATTCAATTTTTTAGACAAAAAATGGATTCATTTTTCCGGCCATGGGCCTTGCCCGTGATGGTCGCTGGACCTGACCCAGGGGCCGAACCGGCCCGGTTGCCACTTCTAGTTGTGAGGAGTTTTAGAAATTCATTTGTAAGAGATTCAACAAGATCTTAAAGGCTACATTGTCAAGGTCTAACTGATACCATAAATCAATAGAAGATCATGAGGGAAAATCTTCAAGAGAGATCTTTAAACCGAAGATGTAGAGATAAGTTTTCCCGAATCACATTAAAACATGGTATGTGGTAAATCTCTCTACTCTTTTTAATTTTTTCGCACTCTTCTAGTTCTCACACGTTTATATTTATTTTCTATTTATGTTTCCGCACTTAGCATTATTCCTTTCTTTATGGCCTTCTGTATCGTACTATAATTGTATGATTGTCCATTTGGTTTGATTCCTGCAACATTTTTGAATTTCTAAATAAGGACATAACAAAAACAAAATGGACAAAATTATTGTAATCTTTTTACCTGCATTTTCAAGAACTTGAAGGATGTTTACTCTACCTTTGAGGCCGAGAGCTATTTCGAAATATTTGTATCTGGCAAAGTTAGAGCAAGTTCCGAATCTTCTCCAATTAGACGACCAATTTGTCTACACCATTATTGCTACGGCAATCTAATGACGGCCAATTCTCTTTTAATCCTTCCTTAAGGATAGATAGCTATACCATATATAATATAGAATAAAGTTTCAAGAGAAATATAATTTGGTTACAGAAATAAAATATACATATATCTGCACATTATCTTTTTTTAATGCAAATGAACAGAATATACATTTATTTGATTTTTTTTATGCATAAATTGCTTGTTTTGATACTAAAATGAAATCAGGTTAGGATTGAAATTACCTGAAATAAACTGAAATGGCTACGAGAATTGTAGTTCATAGGGTTTTTGCAATATACTGTGGCAGGTTGAAGCCAACGAATAATAAAGAGATCCTGGCTACTATATTTAAGAAGAAAACAAAAAATAAATCAAAGAAAAAAGTCATATATATCATGCATCATAGCGTACTCATGCAGTATAACAATCAGGCAAGTTGCATTGGTACACATGACATCTGACTACACATAAATCCCTTGCACATTTCCAAATCTTCTTACTTACAAATTTAAATCTTTGCACTTACATTAATACCTGTTGGCTGACGTAGAAGAGCTGAAAATGCGAAACATTAGCCGCTAAAAACACGGTGTAGTAAGAAATAGTTGGAGTACGAGAATGCCAAAGGCCAACTCCGTCATTTTCTTCTTGCAATAAAGAGTAACAGTAACAAAGTGGCTTTGAGTTTTCACAAAAGAAAAAGACCGACTTAGAGGTGATTTGTTGGATAAATTTATTTGATAAACTGCTAAATTAAATTTGTAACACACACATATATATATAATGATTGGTTTTAGCTAGCTCATCTTATTTACTATATGGGATTTTACCTTAGGAGATATGCATGTGATTGGCTTATGATCACAAATTTAATGCTTTTACCCTTTAGGGATTAGCTAAGAGACGTGAAAACAAGTTTATGGACATCTTTGGATAAAGATTTTCTGCCGTTCTAGTACGACAAAGGTATAGGTTTTGCATCTTACGTTGTTCGACGGCCAAGATTTTGACAAGTTAGAATTCATTGTGCAAAATCTCTATTTTTTTGTCCAAACGGTCCAATTTGGTCCTTAATAAAATTACCATATTGTTCAAGTCGGATTTGAATCCTCAACTGCAGAGCAGAAGTTGAATATGATTCGTCCAATTAGATCTCGACGGCTCAGATTCAATGATTAAAAATTAAAAAAAATGTGAATTTTTTTGTCCTATCCTTTGGCAGTTTAACATGATATGGACCATCCAAATCTTATCGGATAGTCCAGCAGTGTCAAAATACATGTATGTTGTTGGATCAGCTCAATGGCATACAATCTATTTTCTATTTGGATCAGACCAACATCATTGATGTCATTGTGTGTGAAATTAGATCGTTCAAATCTGATCATACAATCTAATAATATCGAACTACGTGTTTACTATTAGAGTTCAATAGCGTACAATTCATTTCCATCCAGATCAAACTAACGACCTTGATGTCGTTGTACACAAATAATTACCATCCTACATCAATAAGTTGCTATTTAAATTTACTAGCACATGTGTGTTAACTTTAAATGCCAATGATTAATATTGTTCAATTTCATTAAGAAGTTTGACTCCAGCTTCATTTATCCGTGACATAATCATTTTGGGTAGTTGCAAGTCATTCTAGGATTCATTTTTTATCAATAAAATATAACTTAAACCCTCCAAAATATTTGGCCCATTTTAAAATTAAAAAAAAATCATTTTTGACCTCTACGCTTTAGGGTCAGCGTAATTTTAGATCTCAGACTCTAAAAAAATTTTAGACCTTATAGTTAAACTACCGTCTCAACTAAGACTTTCCGTCCAACTTCCTGTTTAAAAAATTTAATGAACGTTAAAGCTCGAGATTAAATGTATAGATGGAAGATATTAGAACCTATGACCAAGCTAACGTACGTATCGATACAAGTGGCAAGTGGATCGAACTATCATGTTAAACCACGTGAACTTGCCAGTTTAAATCGGTCTAGCGGAGGCTTGAATCGGTCCAACACGAACCGGTTTGTTGGTGCTTCACAAAAAACAAGAAAAATTTGTACGTATTTGAACCCTGCGCCTTTGGTCATACTTCTACCCCTCAATAACTTGAGAAAATGAGGTTATATGTTTTCATTTGCTTTTTACATTCCTTATACGTTGTTTCCAAACAATTTATCAATTTATTTATGAAATATGATATCAAAATAAACTAATAAATAAGAACATAAAAATATACATAATCTTTTTAAAGATTATAATGTACAATGACAACCACCTATTTAGTATAATAACAATTTTGTAAAACCTGCCAAAAGAAAAAAGGTGTTGGGTGAACTAATTTTGATAATATGACATTTTTTTATTAAATGTTATAAATGTCTTACTTACAATGACAGTGTGAAAATAAACTATCATCGTTTTATAATTAAAAAACTCGCTTATAGCCAAAGTTCATTTTATTTTCAAAAATATCATCTTATTTAAGCCACCTTAATTTCATCTTTTACACTTGTTTTTTCCTTTTATGCATCTCTCTCTCTCTCTCTCTCTCTCTCTCTATCTCTCGATCTCTCGATCTCTCTCGCTCTCGATCTCTCTCACTCTCGATCTCTCTCGAACAGTCACAAGAGAGAATAAACTTACCGGGATCTTGAAGGAAAACGGTGTCTTTGGCGATGGACTGAGCTTCGACCAAGGTGTTATGCCTTCACTTTCGTCACGTTGCGCGCTGAAGACGAGCGTAAGTTCTTGTACCATAACCCTAGTGTGGATTGTTGGGATAGATCTATTATGGTACATCAATTTTTAGCCATTTTATCTTCTTAAATTTGTCTAATGTGCTTCTGGTACCGTAACCCTAGCGTTGTGCAACCTCTGGGAATAAGAATCAATTTGATGCATTTGTTTTAACCGACTTGATTGAATTGATAGAGTAGCATATCACCATTTATGAGTGATTGTATTTCATTTCTATTTTTCATGTAATTCGCTTTGGTTTAACGCACATTTATTTGATCAGCAGATTGTTAGAGGGGATTTCATCATTTTCTTTAATCAAGTTTTTGACACCTTATGTAAGCTTTTAGCCGACTCTGATGCCAATGTACAAAGTGTTGCACATCTTTTAGATCGACTTGTAAAGGTAACTATGATTTCTTAAAAACTCTTTTCGCTTATCCAAAAGGAAACTCCTCTCCATGCAACTCTTTTTCTTTTGATAAGAAACTTCGCAGTATAAAAAAGAAAAATTAACATAAAGTTGTCTCAGTTTTCTAGTATTAGGATCTTGTTTTAGTTCAATAAGTCTAATATGTTGCTATAGTCAACATGATATTGTTACTGAAAGTGATCAATTTAGGTGTATGATCTACTCCAATGCTTGATGTATCATATTCTATCGATGATTATGAAGATTTTCTGAGATACAGTTGTTTAATGCTTTTCCCTGTTTTCATGTTGGTTTCTTTCCTCAATATTGAAGAATTTATTACAATGTTGAGGGAGTGTATGAATGTCTTGAATCCCTATGTTCGCCAGTTTTTGGTAGGTTGGATCACTGTATTAGACAGTGTTCCAAACATTGATATGCTGGGCTTTCTTCCTGATTTCCTTGATGGTAAAATTTACTGTTAAAAAGTGGAAGCTTCTACTAATTGCGGTTTTCTGGTCGATAAATATATCTTACAAATCCTTGATAATTCTCATGTTTATTTGATATGTTAAGTGATAATAGCCATGAATAAGACAACAAGTTGATTCTTGCTCTTTCCGAATTTCTTCAAGAGATCAAGAACTCCCCAGTAAAAATTGTATTGTTGTGAATTCCTAGTTCTCACATCTAATGGTGGAAAATGAGAAAAAAAGTCCCACATTGGAATATATCGCATAGAAATTAATGCATTGTCCCATGGAAAAATATTTTCGTATATTTATTAATTTCCTCACTCAAGCAATGCTACTCTTGAAGCCTGTAGATTATGGTTGCATGGCTGAGATAATGGTGCAGAGAGCTGGTTCACCTAATGAATTTACTCGGTTAACAGCTATCACATGGGTAATTGAGCCATAATACATGAAGTTTTTATCTACCACTCTATTTCATCTTCTCATCATTGTCTAGCATCTTCACTACAACATTACACAATTTACTATTTGTTTCCTCTGTGTTTTCTCTCAACCATTTTCCCTCAAATCTATCTTTTGTTATCTCAACCTAATCCTTGTAACCACTCACAGCTCTCTCTCCTCTTTTTATATGACTGCACATCTCTACTTCATCAATTTTTCTTCTTCAACAATTATCCTCCATTAATCAAGGTAAATGATATATGTTCTGTTTCTCTCTCTCCCTTTCTGTTCTGTCTCTCTCTCCCCCCTCTTTGTGCGTCTCTCTCTCTCCCTCTTCTTCGTCTCCCTCCTCCTCTTTGTTCCGTCTCTCTCCTTCGTCTCCCCCTCTATGTTCTGTCTCTCTCTCTCCCCCTCTCTATTCTGTCTGTCTCTCTCTCTTTCTTCCCCCTCTCTGTTCTATCTCTCTCTCTCTTTCCCCCACTCTGTTATGTCTCTCTCTCCTTCATCTCCCCTCTATTTTCTCTCTCCCCCCTCTCTATTCTGTCTCTCTCTCTTCCCCCCTCTCTGTTTTGTCTCTCTCTCTTTCTCCCTCTCTTCTTCATCTCCCCTCTCTTTTCTCTCTCCCCCCTCTCTATTCTGTCTCTCTCTCTTCCCCCTTCTCTGTTCTGTCTCTCTCTCTTTCTCCCTCTCTGTCTATCTCTCTCTCCCCTCTTTATGAGTCTCTCTCCCTCTTCTTCGTCTCCTTCTCCCTCTCTGTTCTGTCTCTCTCTTTCATTCGTCTCCCCCTCTCTGTTCTGTCTCTCTCTCTTCCCCCCCCCCCC
>QANY01003934.1:1418356-1628356 GCA_003255025.1 Datisca glomerata
TCTCTCTTCCCCCCCCCCCTCTGTTCTGTCTCTCTCTCCCCCTCTCTGTGCGTCTCTCTCTCTCCCTCTTCTTCGTCTCCCTCCCCCTCTCTGTTCTGTTTCTCTCTCCTTCATCCCCATGTTGTGTCTCTCTGTCTCTCTCCCTCTCTCCTTCTTCTTCGTCTCCTTTTTCTATTTTTTTACCTCTTCTTTTGAACTGGTTCACCTGAATCGGACCGATTCATTCATACCGGACCAGGCCGAACTGGTTCAGTCTGAACAGACCAGACTGAATCGACTCGGTCAGACCAGATCTGTTCAACCCGACCAGACCAAAATAGCATAACTGAACCAGTTCAGACCACCTGAACCTTGTTGTACCATTTTAAACCATTTTATAACCTTCACCCGATGTGGTTTCCACCTGTTCCCAACCTCGCTTAGTTATTTAAATAATTCTAGATATAATATGAATTTTTTGTGACTTGGGATCCTTTGATTGCAGGTCATTAGTTACTGAATTTAATTCGTAGCGAATCCAGGTAAGTGGATTTACATAATAATTCGGTTCATGTGTTATAAGTGTAGAATATATAATGTGAAATTGTTTTTATTATTTCTTTATATTCAATCTTATGATCAAGTATTTTATTTGTTTTCCATATTATGATGAAATTATTTACCATGTTATGTATGATTATATTTTGAGTTATACATGTATTAGTTATGTGCTTATGTTCATGAACAAGTTATATGTTTACTTATGTATATGTGATAACGTGAAATATGAATCTTAAATTCAAGTAAAAAGTGATAAGTAAACAAGAAGTAGACTTAGTCATGTCCCTTGGTTATCAAGTAACCAGATTGTTCACGTCATGTTATCAAGTTATACAGTTGGGTGTCACCATATTCATGTTAGCGTCCTTGAGGTTCAGATAACCTTAAGTGACATCAAGTTTCAGGACACCCAATCTGTCATGTTCACGTTACAAGTTCAAGTTGTGAAACAGTTCTAGTTAGGTTGTTAATCGAGATATATGTCTAGTCAAATTACGATCACGAAAGTATAAGTATTGGCATGTATAAATACAAGTTCAAGTTATATGTAATCATGGAATCGATGTGTTGTTACAAGTATTTTATGTGACCTGTGAACGTGTCAAATAAATTTGCATAAGTTATATGTTTACATTTATGACATGTGAAACTTATTAGTATGTGAATTTACTTACTGAGTATTTTTAATACTCACCTCCCATAGATGATTGTGTTGCAGATGATTGTGAGCAGGAGTGAGAGACTGTCATATCAAGCATGATTATGATTTCTAAGTTTAATTATGACTTCAGTTGACTTCAGTTATATTAGAAATTTATGAATATTCATGTTTAACCTTTCATGTCATATGGATTTTTCGTGCTTCACTTTATTACAGTTTAATGAATCATTTATTTCAGTTTAATGAGTTAATATTATTTTAAAATAATTTTATACTTCTAGTATTTAACGTTAAAATTAAGGTAAAATTAGGATTTTCAATTTGGAGATTTTCTCAAATTAGGGTTTTAATCGAATTGAGACATTTTTTAATTGTGAAATTTCAAGTATGTTTAATCATCGGGAATCGGAGCGTTACAGTTTGATATCAGAGCCATGGTTTTAGATTCTATAGACTTCTCTACGTAAAAAGTATGGCATGTCGCTCATTCTGCTCCTCCATCATCTTGCAAGTCACGTACATGTGTTATATATGTTTTAACTATTGAATCAGTTGATATGCTTTAGATTCGTTATGACACGATCGATTATGTTTATGTTATTTTGCGTGTTAAAATTTTAGACTTTTGGTAAGTCTTCGGTTGTATGGTTAGCAATACGATGGCGCCCCTACAAGGAACAACAATAGTCACGCACCAGTCAATCCTACTGCTGACCCTCCAGCAACTCTGGTGGAGATGTTTCAAGAGTTCTTGGAATTGTTAAGCAGACGGCGACAGCTCGCCCGACACAACAAGTACAACAACCACAGCAAACACCAGTGGACATACAGTTCATACAGACCTTTAGGAGGCTGAATCCACCTGAATTTAATGGCCATTCATCCGATTCACTCCTAGCTGATGAATGGATTGCAAGACTGGAGTAGATTTTCCAGTTTATGCCATGTTCTAAGATTCAGATGGTTGTTTGAGCAACATTTATGCTGACACGGAAGGCTCGGAAATGGTGGGAGCTCATACGGAGAACTTATGACATCGACAGTAATCTAGTGGCATAGGATTATTTTAAGAAACTTTTCCTTGAGAAATATTTTCCGATCACGGTCAGAACAGAGAAGGAGGCCGAATTTTTCTGACTTGCGCAAGGAGCTATGAGTGTAACAGAATACGAGCGGAAGTTTGAAGAATTGTCTCAGAATGCCACGCACTATGTGTACCACCTCGGTCAGAGCAATCATTTCATGGAAAGAGAAAATCACACAATTCCCATCAAGGTCCTCACAATGCAAAAAGACAGATGATCAAATCAAATCCCTTATGTGCTACATGTAACAAACATCATGTTGGTCAATGTTTTAAGGCGATCAATGCTTACTTTAAGTGTGGAAAGACTTGACATTACCTCAGATAGTGCCATCTGCTTGCTCATGGACAGACTAGTGATGTTGTTGGTGGTAGAGTTAAAGGAAATGTTTTAGCATTAACTCGCCAGGAAGCTGAGCAGTTGGATGCAGTTGTGGTAGGTACATTACTTGTATTATGACATTCAGCTTTCACATTGATTGATTCTGGATCCACGCATTCTTTTATTTCTACTTCGTTTGTAACTCATGCATCATTGTCTGTTGTGCCTTTTGAATTATGTGTTTCTACGCCTTCAGGAGCTTCCCTCCTAGCTAATAAGGCGATAGAGAGTTGTTCAGTGATGATTGCAGATAATGTTATGTGTGCTAGACTTATAGTCCTAGGGATGCATGATTTTGATGTAATCCTAGGGATGGATTGGTTAGCCGCAAATTATGCCAACATAGATTGTTATCGAAAAGAAGTTTGATTCCTACCTCCTGGTAGGCCTAGCTTCAAGTTTAGGGGATCCAAGCAATGCTCAATACCGAAGGTTATATCTGCTTTGCGGGCACAGCGCCTACTCGATCGTGGTAACTGGGGTTACTTAGCTTCTGTTGAGGATACATCTAAGACACGTGTTGATATTGGATTGGTCTCAGTCGTTTATGAACTCTTGAATGTTTTTCCTAATGATTTGTCGGGACTTCCTCCTACTCGAGAGACGGATTTTCATATTGAGTTGGTACCAGGTACTGCCCCTATATCTAAAGCTCTGTATCATATGGCTCCAGTAGAGTTGAAAGAACTTAAAGATTAACTTCAAGAATTACTAGATAAAGGTTTCATAAGACCCAGTATTTCACCTTGGGGTGCTCCAGTGTTATTTGTTAAAAAGAAAGATGGATTAATGAGGCTATGCACTGACTACATGCAACTGAATAAAGTCACTGTCAAGAATAAGTATCTGTTACCGCGCATTGAGGATTTGGTCGATCAGGGAGCATCAATATCCTCTAAGATTGATTTAAGATCAGGATACCATCAGCTCAGGATTCGAAATGAGGATATTTCTAAGACAGCGTTTCGCACTCGTTACAGCCATTATAAATTTGTAGTGATGTCGTTTGGATTGACTAACGCTCCGACAGCCTTTATATATTTAATGAATAGGGTGTTCAAGGAGTACCTGGATTCTTTTGTGATTGTCTTTATTGATGAGATTCTGGTGTACTCTAGATCAGAGGCCGAACTTATGAATCATCTCAGGATTGTTTTGCAAACATTAAGGACACACCAGTTATATGCAAAATTTCAGAAGTGTGAGTTTTGGCTTTAGCAAGTGTCATTCCTTGGTCATGTGGAATCTAAAGATGGAATCTCAGTTGTCCCGTCTAAGATTGAAGCAGTGCTTAACTGGCCTCAACCGACAAATGTTGAGGAAGTTCGTAGTTTTCTAGGTTTAGCAGGATATTACAGAAGGTTTTTCAAAGATTGTTGTCCCACTTACTCAGTTGACCAGGAAAAATGCCACCTTTTCTTGGACGATCGAGTGTGAGAAATATTTTCAGAGCCTTAAACAAAAATTGGTGACAGCACCAGTGTTCACCATTCCAGATGGTAAGAGCGACTTTGTTATATACAATGATGCTTCTAAAAGAGGTTTGGTTTGCGTTTTGATGCAACAAGGAAAGGTCATAGCATATGCATCTCGTCAGCTCAAGCCCTATGAACAGAATTATCATACTCATGATTTGGAGTTGGCTGCAGTTGTTTTTGCCCTCAAGATTTGGAGACATTATTTGTATGCCTGTAAGTGTCAGATTTACACAGATCATAAGAGCCTTAAGTACCTTTTCACTCAGAAATAACTTAACATGAGGCAACACCGTTGATTGGAATTGGTGAAGGATTATGACTGCGAGATCATTTATCACCCAGGAAATGCAAATGTAGTGGTTGATGCCTTAAGTTGAAAATCAGCCTTTTCAACAGTTCTTATTACTTCTCAAGGACATATCTTGGAGGATTTGGAAGGTGCTGAGATTCAAGTGTTGCTGAAGGATACTACAGCACAACTAGCCCAGCTCACAGTTCAACCATCGTTACAGCAATGTATTATTGATGCACAGAACTCAGACTCGGAGTTGCTTCTGAATCGTAGTGAAGTGGTTCAGAGAAAAGATAAGGGTTTGAAATTAGTGACGATTCAGCTCTTCACTTTTATGGGAGACTATGTGTTCCTAAACATGCACTCATTAGGAAGGAATTGCTCATGGAGGCTCGTAGTTCACCATCACCCTAGTAGTACTAAGATGTATCACGATTTAAAGTTACATTATTGGTGAAATGGTATGAAGCGTGACATTGTTGAGTTCGTTAGTAAGTGTTTGGTGTGTCAGTAAATCAAGGCTCAAAGACAACGACCATCTAGGGTTTTACAACCTTTAAGTATTCCTGAATGGAAGTGGGAACATGTAACTATGGATTTTGTTTCGGGGCTACCGAGAACGATAAAGGGTTTTAACTCCATTTGGGTTGTTGTGGATCGTCTTACCAAGTCTGCACACTTTTTGCCTGGTAAGACTACTTTTTCAGTTGAGGATTGGGCTCGGTTATATGTTGACGAGATTGTTCGACTTCATGGGGTTCCAGTGTCTATAGTGTCAGATCGGAATCCACGGTTCACATTAAACTTTTGGCAGAGTCTACAAAAAGCGTTGTGAACACAATTGAATTTTAGTACAGCTTTTCATCCGCAATCTGATGGGCAATCTAAGCGAACAATTCAGACGTTAGGAAGATATGGTTCGAGCTTGTGTCTTGGATTTCTTTGATAGTTGAAACGCACACTTGGCACTCGTGAAGTTTACTTATAATAACAGTTATCAGGAGATGATTGGTATGACTCTGTTTGAGGCACTTTATGGAAAGAAATGTCGGTCACCCGTTCATTGGGATGAAGTTGGCGAACAAAAACTTTTGGGCCCTGACTTGGTTCGGTCCATGAATGAAGCTAATTATAAAATAAGAGATAGAATGAAGACCGCTCAGAGTAGGTAAAAGAGTTATGCAGATGTTATGAGGAAGGATCTCGAATTTGAAGTGGGTAATCATGTGTTTCTTAAAGTTTCCCCATTGAAGGGTGTTATGCGTTTTGGTTGCAAGGGGAAGCTGAGTCCTAGATTTATTGGCCCGTTTGAGATTTTGGATCATATTGGTCCTTTGGTATACCGACTCGCTTTACCACTAGCTCTTTCAGGTGTTCATAATGTGTTTCACGTCTTGATACTTCATAAATACGTGTCTGACCCAACGCATGTCATTGATTTTGAACCTTTACAAGTTCGTGATGATCTCACTTATGAGGAGAAGCCAATCAGAGTTCTAGAGCACAGGAAACAAACTCTTCGTAACAGAGCGGTTCAACTAGTCAAGATTCTTTGGAGAAATCATCGGATCGAGGAAGCAACATGGGAGCGAGAAGTTGAGATACGTGTCAAGTATCCAGAGTTATTTCTGTAAGGTATTTTCCTTTCGAGGACGAAAGGTTTTAAGGAGGGGAGAATGTAATGCCCATCTATTTAATAAAGGGTTATTTTATAATTTTAAACCCTCACTTACACCATATATGCGCATACTCCCTAAGCCACCCTATTTGTTTCCTCTGTATTTTCTCTCAACCATTTCCCCCCAAATCTCTCTTTTGTTATCTCAAGTTAATCCTTGTAACCACATATAGCTCTCTCTCCCCTTTTTATATGACTGCACATCTCTACTTCATCTAGTTTTCTTATTCAACAATCATGCTCCATTAATCAAGGTAAATGGTTTCTGTTCTCTCTCTCTCTCTCTCCCTCTCTGTTCCTTCTCTCTCTCTCCCACCTCTATGTGCGTCTCTCTCTCCCTCTTCTTCATCTCATTCCCCCTCTCTACTCTATCTCTCTCTCCCCATCTCTATTCTGTCTGTCTCCCTCTCTCTTCTCCCATCTCTGTTCTGTCTCTCTCTCTTTCCCCCTCTCTGTTCTGTGTCTCTCTCTCCTTCATCTCCTCTCTGTTCTGTCTATCTCTCTCTCCCTCTTTGTTCTGCATGTCTCTCTCTCTCTTTCCCCCTCTCTGTGCGTCTCTCTCTCCCTCTTCTTCGTCTCCTTCCCCCTATCTTTTCCGATCTATCTCTCCTTCATCTCCCCCACTCTGTTCTGTCTCTCTCTCCTTCATCTCCTCCTCACTGTTCTGTCTATCTCTCTCTCTTTGTTCTGTCTGTCTCTCTCTCTCTTTCCCCCTCTCTGTGCGTCTCTCTCTCCCTCTTCTTCGTCTCCTTCCCCATATCTGTTCTGTCTCTCTCTCTTTCATCTCCCCCTCTCTGTTCTGTCTCTCTCTTTCTCCCCCCTCTTTGTGTGTCTCTCTCTCCCTCTTCTTCATCTCCCTCCCCCTCTCTGTTCTGTTTCTCTCTCTCCTTCGTCCCCTTGTTGCGTCTCTCTCTCTCTCTCTCTCTCTCTCTCTCTCTCTCTCTCTCTCCCTCCCTCTTCTTCATCTCCCTTTTCTGTTTTTTACCCTTCTTTTGGACCAGTTCACCTGAACTGGACCGGTTCATTCAGACCATTCCAAGCCAAGCCAGTTTAGTCAGACCGGACCAGACTAAACCGACTCGGTCAGACCAGACCTGTTCAACCCGACCAGACCAAACCAGACCAAAATAGCATAACCGAAGCAGTTCAGACCACTTGAACCTTGTTGAACCGTTTTAAACCATTTTATAATCTTCACCCGATGTGGTTTCCAACTGTTCCCAACCTCGCTTAGTTATTTAAATAATTGTAGATATTATATGAATTTGTTGTGACATGGGATCCTTGGATTGCAGGTCATTAGTTGCTAAATTTAATTCGTAGCGAATCCAGGCAAGTGGATTTACATAATAATTCGGTTCATGTGTTATAAGTGTAGAATATATAATGTGAAATTATTTTTATTATTTCTTTATGTTCAATCTTATGATCAAGTATTTTATTTGTTTTCCATATTATGATGAAATTATTTACCATGTTATGTATGATTATATTTTGAGTTATACATGTATTAGTTATGTGCTTATATGTTCATGAACAAGTTATATGTTTACTTATGTATATGTGATAACGTGAAATATGAATCTTAAATTCAAGTAAAAAGTGATAAGTAAACAAGAAGTAGACTTAGTCATGTCCTTTGGTTATCAAGTAACCATATTGTTCACGTCATGTTATCAAGTTATATAGTTGGGTGTCACCATGTTCATGTTAGCGTCCTTGAGGTTCAGATAACCTTAAGTGACATCAAGTTTTAGGACACCCAATCTGTCATGTTCACGTTACAAGTTCAAGTTCAGGTTGTGAAACAGTTCTGATTAGGTTGTTAATCGAGGAATATGTCTAGTCGAATTACAATCACGCAAGTATAAGTATTGGCATGTATAAATACAAGTTTAAGTTATATGTTAATCATGAAATCGATGTGTTGTTACAAGTATTTTATGTGACCTGTGAACGTGTGAAATAAATTTGCATAAGTTATATGTTTACATTTATGACATGTGAAACTTATTAGTATGTGAATTTACTTACTGAGTATTTTTAATACTCACCTCTCATAGATGATTGTGTTGCAGATGATGGTGAGCAGCAGAAGTGAGGGACTTCCATATCAAACATGATTATGATTTCTAAGTTTAATTATGACTTCAGTTATTTCAGAAATTTATGAATATTCATGTTTAACCTTTCATGTCATATGGATTTTTCGTGCTTCACTTTATTACAGTTTAATGAATCATTTATTTCAGTTTAATGAGTTAATATTATTTTAAAATAATTTTATGCTTCCGCTATTTAACGTTAAAATTAAGACAAAATTAGGATTTTCAATTTGGGGATTTTCTCAAATTAGGGTTTTAATTGAATTTGGACATTTTTGAATTGTGAAATTTCAAGTATGTTTAACCATCAGGAATCGGGGCATTACAATATATTTGTACAGTCTCATTGCCACTGCAAAGCTCTCCAACAAATTCTAAAAATGTGAACTGATAAAAATTTATGTAGTGTTGATTAGTTTGGTTTTGGTGGCTTGTACAATACCATCATTTGTACAGACTCATGGATAAGATGTATAGTGTCAACTGAAAGCTTCTCCATGTGATTGTAGTCTAGTGATTTATGAATTTTGTCTTGATGCTTCTTTTTGGTCTAGTTTGATTTATGAGAGTGGTTTTGTAATGAAGGAGGATATAGAGATTGTGAATAGTATTTTATGGATATTTATAAATGACAAGCAGAATGTATGGTTGAAGTAATAAAAAAACTATCATGGAGGTCATTTTTTTCCTTTCCATGATAGATTTTTTTTAGATAATTTAGATATTAGATGACCGTAATTTCCCGTCATCTAATTGCTTTTGGCAGCACCTATGATGACCGGAAATCTCCATCATCTAATCACTTTTCACAGCACCCTATTATGATAAGTTTTGTTGAAAAAGAGTAAAATTGACAGCCCGATAGATGACAGGCGGTCAGCCGTCGTTATAGGATTATAATGATGGGGTTTCACCGTCATCTAAGGTCAAAATTGTAATAGTAAATTTAATTTCTCATACTTCAACTCAACCAAATGGCCTTTAATTAATCTAAAATGAGGTTTATTTGGCTTCGTATTTGAATGCAAGTACATGAGAGCACCAAGCTGTTATTTTCTAAAAAAAATCATGATATGATACAAAATTCTGACAAAATTATTTTTTCTCAAAAGTTAAATAACAAATAATTAAAATAAATAAGTATATATATAGATATTTAGTGTGTGTATCTATGGTAAATATATATATATATATATATTATTCATAAATATATATTTATTAATATACAGATATATTTATTTTTACGTTATATATCATAAATGATTTTATGAAAATATTTTGATAGAAGATATAAAGAGTTAGAAGCTTTCAGTAAAACTTGACTGAGTGGTTAAGGGGTAGAAGTATGACCCTAAGGCCTAGGATTTGAATCTATGGTGATTTACATATATAGTCAAGAAGCATAGAAGCTTTTAGTAAAACTAGTCTTATGATACGTGCATTGCACGTGATTCATAAAATTACATCTAATAATTTATTGAAATAAGATTACCATGAATATTTATGAATTTATTATATAATCATAACAAACTATACATATTTATAACTATAATAGTTATAGAAACTAATAGGTGATGAATTGGAAGTAAACTGAAAAATTAGGAATGTTAAAATTTCTCTATAATATGCAAACACACTAGTTTTTCCCCATGATCTACAAATATGTACGTTAGTTTTGTCATTATCACATGACAAATACGTGACTTGCAACATAAAAAAATATTTTTTCTCCACCTAAAAGCACATCCACCTCAATTGATATTCTTTGTTCACTCGATCATTCTTCTCTAGTTAGTAACTCGTTCTTCGTGGTACAGGTGATCCATAGACATGTAGATCATCCACTCAACCGCTTTACAACATTTTTTCAACAACAATAACTATGGATTAAACAATTAGTAATCATCCATTTATATTAATTAAAAATTAAGAGGCAAACACATACTAATTTATTTAAAAAGAAAATATTAGAAGGGATGTATCAACAATTTGAAATTTGAAAAATCATTTATATTAACTAAAAGAAACCTATATAAAAAGAACACGAAAAGGCAATGGAAAAGACATTAATCTTGTCGCCTGCTCAAATCCATAGTACATGTGATATAAATTTTGAATGACAAATATGCACTTGCATTAACAAATAAATTACAATGTTAATAAATTCTTAACGTTTGAATGACAACTTTCTCCAAGTTCACCTCATTTCACTGCATTCTACAAGTGGTAGAAAAGTCTGAAAAATATTTCATAGAATTCTCATGACGCTTGTAACAGTCTTTTATATTAAAAAATCATATTTTTCACAAGGTGTAATGCCTCCTATGAAAAACCTCATGGTCTCTCATTTTTTACAGGATTTTTACTCATGTAGAATGTTATTTAATAGACTTTACAAACCCCTATTGAATGTATTCAACATGTATTTTTAATACTTGTGAATTAAAATTCACAGGTATTTTTGTATCCTATTAGATCTCATTCCATAAGATTTTATGAATCTCATTGATATAGTTTTTGGGTATAAATTATGCCTCTTATAAAGAGTTTTCCTGACATTTTATAAATGTTATTTTTTACAATCAATTTATATGCACATATTTACATACCTATTTAAACATTTAAAATTAATACATTACTAGACTAAAAGTCATTCAAACACCATTTCGTTTTCACAAAATATCATCCATAAAGTATCATCTAAAAGTATTAGTATTTATTCTACTAATACAACATTCATTTCAAAAAATAAAAAGCATCTAAAAGTCTCACATACCCTACAAAATAACTTCAAATTTTCACTACTTAACTTTTCAAAATTTGATGCCATGTTAAAAACATTTAATGGATTGTAAGTCCTACATTTTAAAGAATAAAACAGTAACTTTAAGATAATTTATCATTGCTCACATCACCATTTTAAAGAATATCACTGAATATTTTTAAGCACATTGTATAGTTTTATAGAACTGCATAGCTAAAACAATATTAATACTAAAATATTATCATTTATTCTCTCTTTCTTACCCCCTCCCCCACTTAAGAGCTTGATAAATTAATGCTAGAAGCTAGACTCTAAATAGCCGAAGACTTCATGAGCTCATCAGATTGATTTATTAAAATAATTTATCTTTTATCCCCTGCTCGTATTCAAAGGATCTCTCAAGAGTGCAAATCTCTCTCCCCTTCTTCTGGCATCATAGCCTATGAACAACAAAGTACGCATAAAGACATTTGAAACTAATTTATGTGACCGATTGATTCACAAAATGCACTCATCTTTCAAGAGAGAGAAGGGTGACAATCATCATATACATCAAAGAATAAGGTACAGTTCATTGTACTTTCTGGTAAAATTGAAACCAAGGAGGATTTTAGTTTCCATTTTCATTATACCTTTGATCACATGATTATAAACCCACACAATATCATAAAAATTGATCCAAATTTTTCATCAATATGCTTATCTACTGTTTTAGGCTCCACCATTTATCTAATAAAACAACCCTTCCTGTCTCTTTCCATTTTACTACTTCTAACTATTCATAAACAGTCCTGCAAATAAGCTGACACTTCTAGTTCAGGCATTCCCTTAATTAAACACTAGTACAGTTATGGCTTAGGTAGCTATTAGAAAATTCAGCAGTAAAACCAGTAGTACTATATGATGAAAATACCTCTAGATATAAATCTAACCTAAAATAATAACGTCCCTTTAACAAATATAAATAATCTCCATTACTTTAACTCTTAATGCCGCACAATAGTACAAATAGAAATCAGAAAAATGATTAAATCTTACGACAATAAACTTTGTCAGCGGACCATACAACTGTAGATCCTAAAGCATCTTCAATGCGAGCCACATCAACGCATACTCTCACAACATTAGGTCCGAGGAGTACGTGATGAACAAGATTTGTATGATCATTTGATGACCATCATCCTTCAGCGACTACTTCCCCTGAACCAATCCAATCCAGCAATTTACATTTACTCAAGTGTGTTAGTATATAAGCTTTGGCACTCTATCAATAAATCAATAAACAAGTATAAGAATAAAAAAACATAAATAACCATAATTTTACAATTATTGTTAGAGAAACCTTACCACAAGAGGTGTAGCTGAATTTGTTTCAGTTTATGCTAAATTAACGAAAACTCAATATTACCAACGTTGAACTCAGTTAACACATTAAAAATCAATGGTAGCTAATCTAGTTCATAACAATAACCAAATAAGCATATATAAATATGCATAAGTACTCACAATTTGTTGCAATGATGTAAATAGCATAAATACTCCCACTTGAGTCTATAGAGAGGCAATCAAAAGAGATACAATAAATGAGAAAACGATCCAAAGAATGAAAACGAAGACCGTACTTTTCCTATGTTGCTGCAAAGAAACAACTCATTACTTATCCAACACAACATTCCTGGAAACAAAAAAGCAACATGGGCTAGTGAAAGATAGTACCTGCAAAAGTTTTTAGATACCATTTATCAACTCTCTAATAACAATATACTATTATTGTCACAGAATCACAAAATTTCATCCAGATGAATAAAATTACAAATCTAATGACTTAGTAATAGTTCCAAAATACAAAAAGCAAAGGTTTGTTTTAAAATTAATACCAAAAACTGTGAAGAGAACATAACATACAATCTAGGAGGAGTAGTAATCATCGAATCCCAACTTCTAAAATTTCCATTGAAGGAAATGGATGTGAGTCCACTATGAACGAAAAGTATCAGTCGTCAAGAAGATTACAAAATAGTATGTTACAGAGTTTCAAAAAGTATAAAGCAAATGACATCAATCATCAAGTGACACCTTGAATGGGTATTCACAATGATCGGTCCAATTACCTGACCTTACACTTTAGACGTTTCCTGGGATAATAGATCCACAATATCCAAGAACAACCATAAGGAAACGCTTTTAACAAGGATAAGAAACTGAGGAGTAATCAAGGAGTTGACTGTCTACAATAGGACGAAGTATCTAGGACTACGAATAATCTTAGGAATTATTATAGGAGGACGTGAGTAGTTTAATTGTTCTTTTTCCTTTCCTATTTAGAACCAATTATATATAAATACCTTTCTAATTAATAATATAACATATGAGAATTTAACTATATTTTCTTATAGTCAAAACAGGTTACATACTGCATAGAGTCCTTTGAAACCCTCTTTCCACGCAATAAGGCGGACAACATCAGGAGCTAATGTAAATTGCCCAATTTACATTCTTTGCTTAAAGCCTAAGTACCAAAGAAGAAAAATGGTCTAATAAAGGCCATGAAACAGTGAAAATATCATGCGGAAAATTCATCTACCTCTGTTGGAACACGAATTAGGGAAGCAGCAAGACCACCTACAGCGCTGACAGTCTGCATGATTCAACAACAAAAAATAAATCACTATAGGAATAGAATAATTCAAAAGAGATAGAAATTCACATGAATACAGGTAATTGCATCATAAATGATAACTGTGTATTGTCATCAAAATCTCTTGGTACTATGTCATGCAACAAAAGTTTTAGACCAACAGGTTAATCAGCAACATAAAAAAGGTCATGCTAGCCTTATGATCTTGATGATCATTGTTAGGAAATGCACAAACATTATACAGGATTTTGAATATTAAAGAGTAGAGAAAATGTAAAAGTGTCAATTTTAGGTAAACTTCCATTGGTGATTGAATCAGTTGTGTAAACCAGTAGATGAAATCAAACCAGAAAATATGGTGTTTATAAACTATTACCAAGTGAGCTACTGCACTAAGATTCAGGAAACTTCCTCAGCAATTTCTACTTTGTAGGTTCCTATACTCCGACAAGAGATCAAAACACTACTTTTTGCAAATGAAGCATGAACATAGAACACAGGAAGAATGCTCACCATGAAGAGTCCATACTGGAGTAGAACTGGAGGACCCTGATCTCTTCTTATAACCCCATTACGAGAAGATACACGTTGAAGAGACAATATGTAGCCATCCTTGGTTTGAATCTAGGAAAATAAAAGAATTTTAGCATAGAGCATACTCAACACAAGCAACACGCATTAATGACAACCATATAAAACTTACATACATAACTAAAGATGGAGATTCATACAGGGTGTAACTAATAACTAATAATAGATAAAGCCTAAAAAGTCAGCCTATGAGTGAGAGTTCAACACAATGCTTCCTCAGATTAGTACATTATCTTGTGAGAGGTCTGAGCTATTATCAGTTAGTTATACACTAGTATATAATCTTATGGGGTTTTTTGTATGTACGAGTATACAACCATAACTTTACAAAAAATATTTGTTCTTTTCACCATTTTAGAAATTTAATTTCTGGAAGAACATAGCACTCCTGAGAACAATGGTAAAAGCACATCTACCAATATGTTGCTTATAAATTATACGCATACGTGGAATTGTGGAAAAGGCACTTGGAAATGCATTTAAGAGAGACTAGGCTGAGAAGACAGCTAATTCATACTTCTAGAACTCAAGGTCATCAAAGAATTTTTCCAATAAATGACCGGAAAACTTGTCCAGTAAATTTATAGTTTCCCAAAAAGAATATGACATTGTGGTCCAGCCACATTACAATGATATACATTATGTCGTTGAACAAACCTATAAACAAGGAAAATAAGGAAAATAATAGGTCAATCAGATTAAATGCTAAATAACTGGAAGCATGTTCTCCGGACGTCATCTCTTTCACAAGTTGAAGTGCATATAGAACCAAAGCATTGTATACAACATATATTAACAGATCAATCCGAAGTACAACATGAAAAAAGACTTAGAACTCAGAATTAGAAAAAAGGGGGTGATTTATGATAAAATTAGTTTTTGACGAAAAATATAAAAAAATTGAAATAGAAGAAATTAATAGAAGAAGCAACCCTAACCCCAAGTCAAAGACGCGAAGAAGAAAGGAGATGCAAAGACTTAGAACTCAGAATCAAACCTAAAAATCAACAAAAATCAAATTTGATTAAGAACTTAGAGAAATTTGTTCTCGACTAAAAAACATAGAGAATAAATTTCTTTATGTATCGAAAGATTCAGAAAAAGACCAGAGAATCAAACCTAAAAATCAATGAACGAGAATGGTTGAGGGGAAAATCGTCAAGAAACCTGAGAAAACTTAAAAGGCTAATCGAAAGAGGTATTTTGTGAACCCTAAAATGAAAAACCATGGAAATAGAGACCTTCAATTTCGAGAAAAAGAAGAATATTGTCTGAGCGTGAAAAAATTGGAGTTTCGGCCTTTGCTTTCAGCAAGTGTGAGCCTAAATTGAGAGATTCAGAGTAATAGCTCGAAATGGAGGTTAGATGAGCTAAGATGGAGGTGATTTTTGAAGATGTGAGTCTGAGGTTAATAGATTCAAAGGAAGAGCTTGAGATGGAGGTGAGACGAGCTTGAGAGAGGGAGACCGAGAGGGTTGCTTGAGAGAGAGACAGAGAGGGTTGCTTGAGAGAGATAAAGAGAGGTGCTTGAGAGAGAGAGAGAGAGAGGGAGAGAGATAGAGGATAAGAGACTGTAATCGCAAAGAGAGGAGGAGAGAGCAATGAGGCGCGAGGGATAGTGGACTAGGGAGAGAGACGAGTTTGGTCAATACCCTTTATCTCATTTTTAATCCTGCATTTTTTATTAAGTCCCGCTCATCTAAATTCTTACTCCGTTTTTTTCTTTTTTACATGACTCATAAAAAATGTTATTGTTTTGAGTTTTTTATAAGAGAAGATTAAGAACTATGTATTTAAAATCTGTAGAATATTATATTTATTGTAGTGTTTGCAATTTAAATACTCTCTTAATTAACCTGATGCGTTTATTCTCAATACGTGAATTTGATATTAATGTGTAAACGTATTAATTTAGATTAAGACATTTGTTTTTGTTGCTTACAGTTAAACAAATATACCAATAAAAACATGAATAAATTTTTAAGGACACTTAGTTTGTATACTCAATTTTTAATCATCAATTCAATTAGAAAACTAAAGTGGATTTATTATATTCAATTCAATTCTTTTTTTTCATCTAACTTGTAAGAAGCTAATCAGGACACATAGTTTGTATACCCAACTTTTAATGGGTATTCAATTCAATATTAGAAAGTGAAGGGGATTCTTTCTCTAATGAAAATGAAATTTTAAATGTGATTAAATAGAGTTAAAATTAAAGAGATGAAAGAATTCATCTAATTTTTGTTTTAATGCAACCTTTCGTCACCATCTTAATGCAACTTTTTTGTCTCTATATCCTCCAATTTAAGGGCGGTTGTTCCAATTGTGTCTTCTGAAATTCTAAAGATAAAAAAAAATTATTTCATTCAATAAAATGGTTTGCCGTACCATCATTTATGTATTTTGTATAATGTAACCAATGTATAGTAGCAGCCAATAAGCTTGAACTCTTTCAAAGTTTAAGAGGATAATTTTAAAATAATATAATAATGATGAGAATAAAATAGTCTAAAAAATTATTCTCACATCAAGCCACTTTTAATATATTATAAATTACACATTATATATAGCAAGATTCCATAACTCATAATTGAAGGACCAAAATATTCTTTTTCTATTTATGTGGTATCCCTAAATAAAGGAGATTTCAAATATGCAACGAGTCAATCACAAAAAAATAAAATTTAAATATGCCAACCAAATCTCTAAAAACTATAATACATACTCATCACTAATTAAAAGATAAACCAAATTAGGTAACTTTCAAATGGTTGACATTCAACAAATGTTCAAAATTCAAAAAACATAATAATAAACATTAAAGTAACATCAAATTAGTTTATCAAAATCTCTAAATTTAAGAAACAAAAACATCTAACTAAAAGCACGAAAATCGCCCCATTGGGTCAATGCACTAGACAAGCACCCATGATCCACACATTTACTAGGCTCAATTATATCATTGATGTATTTCGAGTCACTTAAACACTATAATTAAAACACTCTTATACTAATTGAGTTATGTATAGAACTATCTGATAAACTAATCATAATCATGACACACCATCTTGTTGAAGTCATTTTCTATAAATTAAGATATATGCTTAAATTTCAAAAAGTGTTTCATTGTTATACTACAAAGAACTCATTGAGATACGTAGAAAAACTGTTCATAATACTTCAATGATAAACTAATAACAATCCATTGTCAATGTCGTTGAAGAATTCAATTACAAATTCAACTATGTACATATATATTGTAAAAAATCAATGAGATATTAGTAGTTAATCATATAAATAACTACAATCTATGTTTCATCAATATTATAACGGTGGTATACTGTAAGTAAATCACTATTTGACTATTTGAGAATTATTGATAAAAATTTGAAACGATGCCAAAGATATACTTTGCATGTTTGAGAGATTATTCAAAATTTTAGTGATTTTGGGGAAATAAATTCAGTAGAGAATAAATGATGTTGTTAAGATTTTGAGTTAAAATGTTAAAAATGAATTTTTTAATTTGGTCAAAATAGATTTTGCCAGCAATGAACTAGTAACTTACTATTTCTAACTGGATTTCTATAAGAACAAGGGATAGTGAGCTTTTTAAGTTTTAAAATAGCGAAAAATATATGCATTTAAAACACATTCTTTAAATGTAGTATATCCACCATAAAACTGGAAAACTACCTATAAGGGCATATATGTAAACATACTGTTATATTAATGATTAAAATCTAATGTGTCTTGAAAACTTGTATATTTATACAAAGTAAAAAAAATGTCATTTGTTGTTAAAGTGACTTCCAAAACTTATCTATTTATTTTGAATGTACCATATTGCTTTCCCTCTTCTAACTCACACACGAGGACTGAAAAAATTATAAAATTTCTAGCCCTAAGTTGAATCAGCCACGGTTAGATTGAAAATTGCAATCTTTAGTCTAAATTTTTTTTATACTAAAAAGAATAGACACTTGAATTTCTTAGCATCTCAATGTAAGAGCATTTGACTGATATTTAACTTTTTGATGTGCAGGAGAAGATAAAATGAAAGAACAAGAAAAGGATTGGTAAATAAAAAAATTTTCCAATGTTTGACTGATATTTTCCAATGTTTCCAAAGCTGTAAGAAATGAGATAATCAAGAAGTGAAAAAATTGTATGTATGTATCTAGTTGTATTTGTGGAAAGAATATTTGATGTAAATATCTGTAAATAATGATTTATGTGAGGTGTAATTGTCACGCTATACATAAAAATTTATCCACAACTACTGTTTACTTACAATAATTATATTTACTTTCATCAACATAAAAAGGGCTAAAATCTTCTTACAATCAACAATGAAAAATTCTAATTATGGAGACCGGAATAAATTGAAAATGAATGATTAACGGAATACTACTGCTGCATTTTGCCAAAATAAATATAATAATATTGAATATTATTAGATTTTAAAATAACAAATAAGGAAAACCTAAACTAAAAAAAGAAATTTAAATTTGAAAATCATTAAATTAACCCCAATTCCTAATAGTTAAAATAGGCTGCCTTTGTATGGCCGGCACAACCCGAGTGATGAAAACCCAATTTGTTGTGTCATTTTAGGTAAAGTTTATTTTTTTTTATTTGAAGTTTATATAGTTTCACATATTGATGCATTGAACAATAATTAATATCTTCATATTTTTTTTCTTTACAGTAATTTATATTTCCTCATTCAAATCATCAAAAACTTAGTGATCAATGAAAGTCCGTCTACCAACATAGGAGAGTTTACGGGGTCGAACCTAAATGTAGAGGATACTTAGAATTGGAAGATGTGTGTATGTGTTTTATAATTTAATTAAACTATCTCATTGTGTATATTAGGAAATATAAGTATGTTGATTATGTAAAGATCGATAAAGTTTCTATATATACCAAAGATGCGTGAAAAAACACGTATGAAAGTTATATGAAATTTTCCTGAGGGAGAGAAAAAGAGAGAGGAGTTTAATCATTATTATCAACTTGTTGGGGATGAATCAAAGTCTCATATGTTTAAATTAATTAAAGTTCCTTATTACATTAAAGTCTCATATGATCATTGTGTTTTGCATAAATCTATTCAAGAGTGCATCACTAAAATTCTGATCCTTTTGAAGACGTTCTCTCGATGAATGACATAACAAGTAATGGGATATGAGCATCCCAGACATGTACGAGGGCTTGGATTAGGCTATACTCTGTGAAGTTTTTTTCATACTCCTCGAGTGGACGTTACCGTGGTGCTTCTAGCTCTCAACTGGCTGAAAAAACATACAGTTACGATCGAGAGTCTTTGGATTGAAGTCTAACTAGACAATGATGACATCTCAAGTAACATTCTTGTTTGAGAAACTTAACAAGTTGAAAGACGTACGTCAAGAAAACAACTCTTATTGAAGGCTGCCAGAAGAACTAGGTAAAATAAAATACTTACTATTTTTCTTAAGCTTTGTTTGTTTATGATTTACTTCTTAAATAGCTTCATATCATGTTATTGTCATGACTTTGAAGTAAGTATGATATTGGTGGTTTTGTTTATGTGATTCAGAAGTTTAGTCTTTTTTGTTCACTTATCTTGAACTGGTATGTTGGGTATAATATTTGTACTACTTAACTTCATTAGTGTTTCTTTTATGTTTAATTGTTGTGAATATAGTGAAAGATTGATTGAATAATGGATGTTTTATTAACTGAGAAATATGTTAGTATTGTTATGAATTTACTGGATATGACTATATTTGCTGGTAAAATTGTGACACGCGCACAAAAACAAGTGTTGTATGAGGCAATTTTAAATATATCAACGGTTAAAAATTGACCGATATAGTTTTTTACCATTACCGACGGTTAAAAAACCACCGGTAATAGTTAAATTTTCTCTTTTACTGGAGGAAAATAACTTTTCTAGTGGTAAAAGAACCGCCAAAAAGAAAAAAGAAATAACAAGGTTGGATACTTAATTAACCGTAGAGAAGTTTCGATCGACAGATAAAATCACCGAGAAAGAGAAATTTGTTACTTTTCCGACGGTCCGGTGGTTCCTTTTCCGCCGGCCATCCACCGGTAAAAAACTTTTTCGATGGAGAGATCAACAGATTTGTAACCGCCAAAATTGTTTCTCTGACAGTTATGCCCACCGGCGTTGGTAAGGAAAATGTGAATTTCTTATAGTGAGAATATCTACAAAGGTTTCATATGATCTAGACAAGGAATGCAGTAGATCATACATATTCTTTCCTTCAGCCATTTTGTACATGAATTTTGCCTACTGGGCAGGGTTTTAGTCATATCAATACTTTCAGTTTGAGCCATACCACAGCTAGAATCTTAATTCATTTTAGTGATTTCCTTAAGAACTTTATCACAGACTAAAGATCTGTGTACCATAAGCTTTCTTCATTATATCATTCTTTTCTTCATTGTACAGGTATGCGACCTTTTTCCCCAAGTGCTCCATCAAGGCCTTGGTTTCCCAGCAAGGCTTACATCTTCATTTTTCAAATTGCAAAATCATCAATACCATCGAACTATAAAAAGACTTTTTATAATGTTCCGAAAAATTCTTTCAGTCTAAAACCCTATAAATACCTTATTTTTATAGAGTTTTTTACCATCTATAAAAAACAATGTCTTTTATAGGGATTCTTGCCCCTATAACAAACCAGGTCTTTTATCGTGGTATACACATAGCTATAAAAATCCAGGTATGTTATAGCATTTTCTACCCCTATAAAAAAAACCAGGTAATTTATAGGATTTTCTGCAACTATTAAAAACTAGGTCTTTTATAGGATATTTGTCTCTATAAAAGTCTACTTTTTATAACAGCGATAGACTGTTATTAAATTTTATAATCTATCAAATTTTATAATGTAACTTTAATACGCCTATAAGAAATAGCATTTTTATTCTAAAATTAAATGTATTCATAAAGAAAAAGAAACCTTTAAATAACAATGTATATAATAAAATGAATTCTTAAAAATCCTTTCTTAGAAAGTACAAATATCAATAAGTATTTTTCAAGTTTCTACTTAAAGTAATCATCTGCAATCTAATTTATAAATATAAAAAATTATTATTTCTGAAAATGACATGTCTCCTCCAAAATATTCCAACCAAAAGAAGTCTTGTATCACAAAACGAGCTTTCTTTCCATCCTTTTATGGTGTGAGCTTGCAAAAGATATTGAAATCAACTTTGAAGATAAAACTATCCAGAAAAAAGGACTGTAA
This sequence comes from Datisca glomerata, assembly GCA_003255025.1. Classification (NCBI taxonomy): domain Eukaryota; kingdom Viridiplantae; phylum Streptophyta; class Magnoliopsida; order Cucurbitales; family Datiscaceae; genus Datisca; species Datisca glomerata. The sequence goes on from QANY01003934.1 coordinate 1,439,847, forward strand.
TGACATTCAAACGAGCATCTCCATATTATTGGGTATAATCTCATGTGACATCAAGTGAACATTCCACCCACTTTCTTACTTTAAGAAATCATTGCTACTTAAATCAATTGAGCAAATTTCGATTTGATAGTCATATGTGTCTACTGTTTTAACACAAAGTTTGAGCTCCCAATAAAAGTGAAAATGATAGCACATCAAGAGGATTAAAAAAGTTTAAGATTTGTTATTGACCCAAGCTCTGTACATCAAAACAAATCATTTCAATACAATACAATACAATATTGAAAACAAGAAGTTAAGACTGATTTAGTTTTTTGAAAAAGTTGATGAAATCTAAAATTGCAACAGAATCATTCTCGATAATCCTATAACAATGCCAAAAGACAAAACAAATCAAGTAACCAAACAAAGAAATAGCTAATAATCACGTTTCAGTACAAAATTATCACTCCCCAGAATTGTCCTCAAAGGAACAATTAACTTTACTTTTTAGTTTCACAGCCGCGACAATTCAACATGGAAGACTTCACGATTACTGTGATGATACATACCAGAAAAGGTATTTCAAAAGATAACACATCACGCAGAATTCTATGCTACCCATGTCATCAAAGGAGATATGAAGTCCATATATAAAGAAACCAAACGTATGTGATGCAGCGGTTAAATAAAATAATTGAATTGGAGTACATATCGCTCCGTCTGTATCGGATCATGAAATAAAATAATATTGAATTGGTTTTCTATTCTTACTGTTTCTCTTTATACTCATTTGTAGCTCTGTCAAGTTCAAACATAAAATGTACTAAGTGAAATGTTTCCATTGTTAATAATTGTTATAAGGTTGAGAATGATAATTAATACCTATTAAGATGCACCCAATCTTTATCTATTGCAAACCATTACAAGAATAAACAATATATCAAATTTGTACTAATCCTTATATTTATGCTAAAATTGGATAAAGTAAAAATATATGATCCACAATATATAAATTAAATAAGATATACAAGAAATCTGCAATTATGCAAATCCTTCTAAGGCTTGATATGATTGGGCGTTTGTCTTGGTTTGTGAAATGTACACTCCACCAAGGTTGAACGAGGAAGATACAAAGGAAAAACTATAAATATATATGTCGTCCCAAGCTTGAGGTCATATGTGTTGCCTAGTGACATTTAATAAAGACATTAGAGTAGTAGTCGGTTTGAAAAACTAACAAATTAAGTGCTAATGAGTCGTGACTTCAAAGTATACAACTATGTTAGTTGTAGCTAGCATTTGCAAGATGAGGGTGAATAAATGGTAAAGGTAGGAGCTTTGGTAACCAAGAAAGGGGATTTTGATAAAGAAATGGGTGACAACAAGCATGGATCAAATTCAATTGACTTTACTATGAGAGTCCAATAACAAAAATTTGAGAGTGCAGGAACTAAATTTGTTAGAAAAAATGTGTTAGGATACTGTGGCCAAATAGCCAAAGTGCATAGTGAGTCTTCACTCTTAACATTCTTCTAAAGGAGGTCTCTGCAACGCCATATAAAGAGTCTTTTATTTTATTAAAGTTTATAAACCTAAGTTGAAACTAAACTAATGATAAATATGGTCAAATGAAGCTACTGTACTAGAAAAAGAAAAATAAGATGAATCCATATCAATGTCCGGATCCTATTGAGTGTATGAAAATAATAATAAAAGAGAGAAATCTTAGCTTATTCCAAAGGATAAACCTTTCTCCATTGTAGAAGTAGAGTGTATATAGCAAAATCTAGTAAAGAAAAGACGTTAGGGAAAAACTCGTTGAGGAATCAAATCCAAAGAGGACCACTTAGTCGTCGCTACTAACCAAATACAGGTATGTGCTAAAGAATATGCCGTATGAAAACAAGTCTTTTCATCAACTATATAAAGGATTGAAACCCTAATGATGATCATCAAGGAATGAATAAAGTTAAGTTAAATGTAGAGATGTATTACATGACAATTACTTCTTTGGCAGTTAGCAATGTGGGTAGTCGAATTGATTAATTAGCTTCATTCCCATGGCTGCCTAGTCAAGCTAGCTCACTACCAAAGGTGATTTGCATGGCGATACAAATTCAATTCAATTTTTCATTTTACTTTACACAATAATAAAAACAACTCTTACAGAGCCACTAACATGGATCAAATTCAATTGCAGCTAACAACAGCACTGTATAAAGGTTTAAAATTGAGTCTAAGCCATGTGGACTAAAAGTTTCTTTAGATATATCGAACCAATCTATACTATATGATTCAAACATCATTAACACAAAAGAAAAGAGAGATGTTGTAGAAAAGCTCAGAAATTTTCAAACCTTACTGTCAAGGCAATGGCTTTGAGTTCCAATCAAAGGCCCTTTCTCCATTAATTGAAAATTCACATTTTTCAGATTTGTATATTTCATCCCCAAAACATGTCATTAGAGGTCACAAAGTTCCCAAGCAGTGTACCAAAACTTGTTTATTCGTAGGTAATTATACAACTGAAATTTTATATATCGAGAGTTAATTGAGATATGATTGAAAAGTTATACCCCTAAGCCCCTATGCTCAAACAAAGCTGACCGAATTGGACAGACGGAATATACAGATTCGATAAGAAAAGAAAAAACAAAGAAAATAAAAGAATTCTTAAAAAAAAGCGGATGTAATATACATAATCAATTAAAGAGAGCAGAAAATGCCAACAAGACTAAACTTAACAACATCAAACCCTAATATTCAGCAACACCAAAGAAAATAAACTCTTCAAAAAAATAAAAGAAAGGAAAGAAACATAATCGGAGATGGCGTTGACTTACTGACGAAGAGGGAGGAATCTCAGAACTCCAGATTTCCTTTCCGCACAAAAATCCCTTATGGTTGTTCTTAAAGCTCTTGTGATAACTCAGCCTAGCCCTAGCGATAACTCACCAGAAAGATCTTCGAAATCTCACACCGTTTAAAGGGAATAGAGCACGCGATAGGAGATAATGACTTGAGACAGATTGGGTCAGAGAGTGAGAAAGCGACAGAGAGATAAGAGAATGCGCCAGAGAGAGAGGCGAGAAAGATAAGAGAGAAGAGACACGAAACAAGAGAAGCTTCAGCCTTTAGGTTTTAAATTCAGAAGCTTTAGAAGAGAGAAGTATGAGAAGCTTCGAGTTTCAGAAGCTTTAGGGTGAGAGACGATTTGAGAGAGACAGAGTGACATCGTTGAGGCAGCTTCGAGCTTAGGAGAGAGCCCTGGCGAAGAGAGAGACAAAGTGACATAGTTGAGGAAGCTTCGAGCTTAGCGAGAGAGATCCACCATCGCGAAGAGAGAGACAATGTGTAGCAGCGAAGAGACAGTGAAGAGAGAGACGAAGTGTGGGAGGAGTGCCGAAATGTGAAGTTCACCTGGAATGAATTTTTTGGCCTTCATTTCATGTTAATTTAGAGTTAATTTTGGGGGAGTGAAATGTGAACACCCCCCCCCCCCCCCCNACCCCCCCCCCCCCCCCCCCCTAATTATTGAAGTGCTGCCATCTCAGAAATTTTATCGCACTTTCAGAGCTCTTATTTGCTCTCTTCTGGAACTTCAATGCTTATTGTAGAGAACAAACAACCGTATCAATGCTTTGATATCAATTTGTTATGATTTTTTCAGCTAACTAGAGGTAACAAGAAAATAAAGAAAGATAACTTAAAAACAAAACACAAGAAATCATACTAATTCGATCGGTTCACAAAGCACGAAGCTACATTTAGTTGCTAGTTAACAATACACTATCCATTAGAAATCAGAGTGCAGAGATACTACAAGAGTAATTCAAGGTTAATTTCTAAAAAAATGCAAAATACAGAAGAAAAATACTCTCATATTCATGATTGAACTTTGTCACCAATTTTCTCTATGCCAAACACCCTCATGCACAATCATCACCCTCTTTCCGCTCACTCACTCTCCTCCATCTAACTTTGAAGCTTTAATAACCAAGGAAAAACGAGATACCTTACGACCCATCGGGGGCCTTCCACGAGCAACTAGTAACGGCTGAGAAGCTTTTAGACAAGACCCCCAGCTCACTAGCTTTAGGTCAGCACCAAGTTAGTAGAAACAAACTCAAGTTGTGTCAACTCACTATAACAGAAAATGTCTTTTATAGGACTAAGTTAGGAGTCTTTAAAAGTTCTGTAGAAGACCTTGAAAAAAAAGGACCTCAACAATTATATGTTGTTATATAGTACAAAACGACGTCCTTTAAGGCAAAAAAATGCAATAAAAACTAGGCGCTAAAATGAAATTTTTCATGAAACCCCGTGCCTCACTTTACCAATCCCCCTAGCTTAACCCGCGTCTCTCTCACAGTAGCTCTCTCGCTGAACCTCTGTCTCTGAGTTCACTCTTGAAACTCACATGTATGTCTTCTCACCAACGAGAGCTCTCTCGCAGCTCACTCTTGAAGCTCACAATAGCTCGTCTCGAGAACCTCTCTCTCTCTCAGCACTCTCGTTACTCTCTCTTTCAGCTTCAATGCATATTTCCATCACAGCAGCAAGCTCTCTGTCGCAACTCTCACTCTCTCAGCTCTATCTCCCAGCTCTCTGCTACTTTGATTTCGCAGCTCAGAACAAGAGGTAAGGGTTTCATTCTCAAATTCTTGTTTGATTTTAGTGATTTTCGTCTGATTTTATGACTTTTGAGTTTTTCTGAGTTGATTAGGGTCTGTGTTCCCGATTTCTGGGCATGCAGTAAGTTTGAAATGACAACCTCTGATTTCTGGGCATGCAGCAAGTTCAGGTTTATGTATCTTTAAGACTTCAAGTAATGGAATCATTGTTAGTGTTTGTATGATTGATTTCATTTTAGGTTTTTGTTATCTTGTACTGCTTGTGTTTTCCTTTTTGTACTCTGGAAGTGGGCTGTGATAAATTTTGGTTAATCTATCTTGTGAAAGCATATTTTCAGCAAGTGGTGGTCCAATCTGTTTTTGATGTTTATTCAAATATGTTAATCTAAATAACAAATATCTTACCAAATGGAGATATTCTTTCGCCTTTTTAGTCTTAATTTTTGTAACTACCTTTGTTCAGTTTGTAGCTTACAATCTACAGTTCCAAACATGGGGATTTGTAGAAGTTATTATTCGCATCATATGTGTTGTTTTTGCTCGGTTTGCCTTAATAGTTCTTAGCTCATTGTTATTAATGGTTGATTTTCATTGCCCTTTGACTTCCACTTTCAGTTTGGTCTTCATTTTTTATATGTCAATACATGTAGTTTAGATTGGCCTGTCTACGTAAAGAATAATATTTAGTGGCTAGATTGCTAGTATTTATTTATAAAAGCATATCTTTAACCTATCTAGGAGATGGGTGAAAGAATGAAAAAATACAGATTTAAGCATGCATTTTAATCTTTGCTTGTCAAATTATATTCACATCTCTTTGCTTTTCTAGCATGATAGAAACCTATAAAACACTTGTCTCACGGTAGTAGTTGGATAGCGGTCACATGAAGTATTGCTTTTTTATTTTGGTTGAGACCCTAATTTTACATGCATCTTGGAGAAGTAAGACATAAAACCAGCTAAATACATGTTGGGAGGTAGGAAGACAAAAGACATGCATTGTCATAGTAGTTGGTTGCAATAGTCGGGCATTACCAAATAAGTTATCTGTAATGGGGGTGTCTTTCGCCACGACTGTAGTGTGTTTATGTCAGAGTTTTTATAACTACAACTTTTGTAAAGGAATTGACTCAAGAAGTACTTTTAGTGTTAATCACATTGTAATTGGAAGTTGAATAGTTTTTTTTCCTTATCATGGTGAGTCTTCTTCTTTCCTAATAGCTTCATACTGGATCAATGAAAACTAACATGGTTCTGATCTCTGAAGTTGGATGATACTTTTACATGGATGATAGTTGGATCTTATGAGTTCGGAGTTTAGTTGATTAGCTGTCTTTGGATTTACTTTTTTGGTTACTAGTTTTCCTTTCATAGGAGAGAAATAATGGATTTTTGGTCATTATTTGGCTTGATTTATGTGCTAATGGATTTTAGCTGGTATGTGGTTGGTTGCATGATGATTGGAAGAGCTTTTAAATTGGCTTCTTCCATTTTTGATATTGGTTGCAAGTGGTTTGATAGTATGAGATGTCATGTTCTGTTTATTTATGCGTTTGCCATTCTTTTATGGGATGCTAAAATAAATTTGGGTTGGCTATTGTTTCCTTATTTAAATCAGAAGTAGTATGTTATCTTATGACCATATGGATTCCCAAACTGCCAATTAGGTGGTAAACTACTTGACCATTTGTGTTACCTTTAAATTAGGATCTTACTATGATGTATATGTATACTAGATATGATATCCATTTGTGTTACCTTTAAAATTGACATTTTAATAAGGGTGCATCATTTGTGTCGCCTTTAAAACTGGCAATTTCTTAACTTATAATGAGGTTGAAGCCAGAGCATGACAGGTAATATCCATATTTAGTTCGACTAAACTGCAAAACTTGGTTTGCTCACTTGTTCATCAACTTGAAACCTGGCTTACAACATCTTATTATGTATCCTGGTTTAACTTCTCTTTTGTAGAATCAGTGAACTATCTTAGATAAAAGTAACTTTGTATGGTAATTTTTTAATGATCATTTTGGTAAGTTATCACAAATGACTATCTGACAACAACATGTAGTTTAGTGCTTTCTTATTCATCTTGTGAATCTAATTTACAAGAATAAAATGAACTATCTTAGAATAAAATGAACCATATGTTTTGCCACATATGATGCATAGCTTAGATATGAACTATAATAGTCATCGTTCTAATAAAATTATAACTTAGACAAAAAATGACAAACTAACATAGGATGTTTATTGATTAAATTGTCATTTTATATGAATAAATTTTTTTGTTAATAACAAAGCTACTTGCGTATGTACAAGAGGGTTGCTCGTTTGGATGAGGACATGGTGATCCATTGTAGTAATTTATGCTTACAGTATTTTATTATTTGTATTTACTTTTGGCTTGTATTTTCTTTCAGAAGAATAGTGCTGAAGATCCAGATTCTATAACTAGGAGAGATGTGTGGATCGACGCCCACAAGAAAAAGAATGGTGAGTAAACTCAACAGTTGTTGATACTATTGTACGTAAGTGTAATTCCGTAATGTTCTTACTAGTTTAGTTTGTTGTCTTAATCATATATTGTATACATGTTTAATCTTCTAGAGTAAATTGAAAGAACTAAGTGAGGAAAGGGCATTGACTTCTGTACATGATATTAGAGAGGATGTGGTTTCTAAAGTTCTTGGTCCTGATAGAAGAGGACGATTGAGGGGACTAGGCCATGGAGCTACATTGACCAAATATTCTCTTTTTGTACAAAAAGATGATAATATGAGGAAAATTGAACAAAAATTTAAATCACATGAGAAAGAGTTGAAGGAGTCGCGAGGCATTGTCAATGAGTTAGTAAAAAATAATGTAAGTCTTAATATAAAAATTGTAATAAGTTTTAAATAGTTATGCTTTTTAACACTCTTCTTATGATGTAAGGTCCGACTAAATGAAGAACAATCAAATACAACTATGCATTCTCCAATGGTAATAACATATTTCACACACCAACATGTACATGATTATGTTACTAGTTTTTATTATCATATATATGATTGACAAATTTGTTTATCATGCATTGTTGAAGAGTGTAAATGATAACTCACACTTGACAAAGTGTAAGGTATTGGATTGGCTTGGATCGGGGGATATTGTTGCTGAAGGACGTTGGTTGTTGAGTGCAATACGAGTTTGGATGGACGTTGTCAATAAACCTGGAGCATATCTATGGAGGTCTACGACCAACATTGAAGAAGCCTTAGGAAGTAAGGTTGCATGGCCTGCGAAAATGGCCATCATGGGGTAAGTTCGAAGTAACCCCCTGCCTCGATTCTTACAATAGTTCTTGTTTTATTAGTTGGTTTGGCTATTGTTTGTTGTAGATTTGTATATGCATTGAATTGCTTTTTGTGTGCATGCTATATTCTAAAGAAATACATGGTTATTTCACTAGGTTAGTTATAATTAAACCGTAATGAAGTTTTGAGAAATTGATTTATAGGATGAGTGTTAGTTCTTTGTGTTAGTCTACTGCAAGCTTTGTAGTCCTAATTCAGATAACAACGTAATGTCATCAGAAATCAATATACTTACCGTGTACAAGTTTCTTATGCAAGTTATACTATCTATTTAATATTAGTGATGTGAAAACTTCATCCTTTTTTGTGAAATGAATTTTATGGAATAAGATAAAATAGCTAAAATGAACCATCAAATAGTTTTTTGGGATTTCGAAAATGCTCATAACAAAATTTGGTAAAGCTAATGCTACTAACTTTAAAAGTATTTCTTTACCTCCAATTAACAGCAAATTAGCCTTCCATCAATCTTTTTTAGCCTATGTTTTTTCCAAGAGCAGTGCATACATAGCTGCCTAAGATCACCCCCAAGTTGTAGGCAGACCCTAGTCCTCTTGTCTAGTAGATACATTTTGTAAGAGTATGAGTGTTATGAAGAATTAAGATTATTGATAATGTCTTGAGAAAATTCTTTGTTAGCCAATTAGCCATTTCGCTATTGTCTTTACTTTCTTTCTCAAAGTGACCTAACAATATTTATAATCCTGGAGTTTTTGACAAATTATGTGATGAATGAATTTTGGAGATTAAATTATGTGAACTAATATTGAAATATATGTTGTGATAACTATGCATCCGTGGCTTATATATCTCATGGATGACGTAAACTTTAATTGTTTAAAATTGATGGTTTATTTTAATTGTTTTATCTTATTTTAGATCTGCTGTTGAAGTGGATAATTTTCTTGTTGGATTAGTATATTCTGGTTTCTCTACGAAAAATAATATTGGAACGGTTTATGTGACCCCCTCTCCAGGCCTCACTAATTTCGATATCTTTTACAGGCCCCACCAAAAAAGGATGGAAAGATAACTCATTTTGTGAGACACATCTTCTTTTGATTGGAACATGTTAGGGGGATGTGTCTTTTTTAGAATTAGTAGTTTTTTCATACTTATAAATCAGGTTTTAAATGACTTTAAGTAGAAACTTGTAAATGACTTGTCACTACTACAGAAATGGTTTTTCACGACCGATAATCCCTGTCGTCAAAATCCATTGACGACGGGTACACACCCGTCGTATATCGTATATAAAGGCATCGTAAAAAAGTGGATATTTTCTCAATGGGTAACTTTTCGCGACGGTTGGAATTCACACCGTCATGAAAATTCATATTGCCATCATAAAAGAATGAGTTTTGACGATGGTTCTTTGATGCAACGACGTTAAAAATTATACAAGTGTCATTATGATACATTTTCAATAACGGTGCATCAGAGAATCATCGTCAAAAGATACAATTTTGATGACAGTGAGTTGAACCGTTGTCAATTTTAGATAAAGTTGTTAAAAATAAATTTTCCAGACTGTGTATCTATTAACCGTCATGACATATTGGCTTAAAAATTCACACATTTCAAAAATCTATCCATCCCATTAAAAACACATATCACTGTTTATCCTGCAAGCCTCAAAAATCCATATATATGTTCATAGGGAGATTTAGCTTCTATATGTGTTAATACAAATAACTTCTACATGTGTAAATTTCAAAACTCCAAAACGCACAAATAAACTCTAATAATGTAGATGTATTTTACATGATGATTGTCCTTGAAGTAATTATCTAAGTTACTCTAGTAAAATTTGCTAAAAACAGAGAATCAAATAAGTAGCCTTTAACATTTATTAATTCTCAGTGAATAACTATCAATAAATATTTCATTTCTATCGTCTACTTAGCTTACTGAATTTAAATTCAAATCAAATACCAGAACACCTATCAAGTTCTTAACAACAACAGACAATATAGATTATAGAAGTGAGAGACTTCTACATATGTATAGAGGAATGAGTAATGGCAACAAATTTTATGTTCATCGCCACCAAATAAGTCATATGACTCACCTCAAGTTGTCATCAATTCCAAAGGTTTCTCCCAATTGGACTGCTTTGTCCTTTTGTTATAATAATATCTAAAAATGGGTATTAGTTGGAAATAGTAAAATCAATAACAGAGTAACATGAAAACTTTAAGATAATATAATAGTTGAAAGAGCCAACTTGTTAATAAGACATAATGTCTAGAAAACTTGAGTATAGCTAAGTTTTAAACGTGGCAGAAAACAATATCAAACTCATTGCTACACAAGAATTACCTTCTTCCATCAATAGATGTATGCCCTTGCCACTCAGAAAAAAATTGCTAATTAAGGCTAGGAAAATTTATCGCCCGAAAGATCAAGAAAGTATAAACTCAAACTATTAATTTTTGAAAACTAACAAACAATAGATAAGCACAGATGAAACATATATAGTAATTACTGGACTGCATAATATCAAGATCCATACAAATTCCTAAAAGGTCTTAAAATTTTACTAAAGGTAATAAGAGGGAAGCTTCCGACAAAGTCAATGAATTTCGAAAGGTTATAAATTTCTTCTTTATTTTATTTCTCCTGCAGGGAGGGGGTGGGGGAATACAAGATCCGCAGGGTGGACATACAGAGTCTGCAGGAGTGACTGAAGATTGTTGGCTCTGCTCCATCGTTTTGGCCAATGTTGTGTTCTGACCTCCAAACGACAACCAAGATTGCCCTAGAATAGCTTCAACAGGCGCATGAACTTATGACATCAGCTGGAACTGGAGGAAGGTGAGTTGGCAAGGGTCCATACTGCAAACATGGAAAATATATTATAGATACAAAATATTTCAAAAAGTTGGAAAAACCATTATGCTAGAATAGTGAGACATGATATATGACGAAGAGACAGGTAATCCAGGGGCACCCATGCCAGAAATATAATTAACCATGAGATGAAAATTTGGATGACTGAAATAGAATAGACTAAAACTGCAGGTTGAAGTTTTGCAACAGATTTTCTATATTTTCAGTAACTCGTATATTTTATGTAAATATACATATCTAGACATCATCAATGATAAACAGGAGAATTTCCAAGATGAGTAATCCAGAGGGAGACTGAAATACATGAAGATACTAAGAGAAAATTTTCAAAATGGGTAAACAAACAATATGCCATACTACAGAACATGAATATATTTAAAGAAAACTATCATTGACATAGGCAAGCCAACTTGGCCTCATTACTGCCCTTATCCATACTCATGCGAGGATGCCTGGGCAAGGGTTGGCCAACTAGGTTTTTTTATATTACCTATTGGCAGACTAGGTTAAAAATTTATCACAAGATCTGATAATTCACCAAACAAAAGCTAAATAAAAATTCTAGAAAAAAAGCAAGAAAAAATCATGGTTAGATAAAATCTGAAAATTTTCAAGAAAACTAATTGATCTCTGATATAAAAGAGCGAGATGAATTTACTATAGAAAACAATTACCATATTTTAATCTCACTTAAAAAAAATTCAACGAAAGCTAACTTTATACGTTATAAGCAACTTAAGCTTCATGTTATGATCAGTTAAGTCTGCAAAATGGTACAAAGTTGCTACCAATTTTTTGGTGGCCACAAAAAGCTAAGGCTCAAGCTAATAAAGTAGTGATCAACAATGGAAAGCTTTGGGACGGTTAAGTACCAAAATCGACAAAGAAATTGAAAGTAAAGCTTACAATAGAAGTTGATTGATAAAATTGAACTACCATGATATAGCAGGAGATGCAAATAGCTGCAGCTAATGCATACAACATTCGGCTTTTCTTCGTTTTAGTTTAAAATGTAGGCACATCTTGAGACAAGGTTGATGTGTAGCAGAATTGGGTAATATTGAAGTTAGAACATGAATATTAGGGGGGGAAACCAAACCAGAATCATACTACAACTGGCGAGCCCTAACACCAAACTGAAACTCAGGGAGAGAGAGAGCCGGAGGGGGGGGGGGGAGATTGACAGAGAGAAGCCGAACCTTTGAGGTGAGAATCAGCAGGCAATCGCGCTGAGGTAGTAGACATAAGGATGGAGATGAAGAAGAGGCTAGGGCACAAACGCGGGGTGAGAGAGGGAATGAAATGGGAAAGAGAGCATGAGTGAAAGTGAAGTATAAACTTATTTTGTTTGCCAAATACAATGGGGAGTCGAGGCCTGTCCTTTTAGTTCATTTTACTATATAATATGACGGGGTCTTTATCCCCCATCATGTAATTCAAAGAAGGTCATCATTAACTACGACGGGGTTTCTACACCCCGTCATTATAATGTCACCCCGTCGTATTTAATATGTTTTAAAATGACAGGATTTTTACCCACCGTCATTCAAAATCAGCCTCGCCGTGTCTATTTTTTGACGCCCGTCGTGAAAAATCATATTTGTAATAGTGTGTTGATAATTGTGATTTTTATAAAACGATTTGTTGTTGTTCTATTCTATATATATTTTTATTTAGAGTTCTTTTTTTTATTTTTTAGTACATTTTAGTTTTAGAATGAATGTCATTTCTTACAGGTGTATTAAATCGACAAGAGTAGAATTTAATAGCAGTCTACACTGCTATAAAAAATCTTTTATAGGGACAAAACCCAATAAAAGACCTGGTTTTCTTATAGGGGTTAGAAAACTTTATAAAATACCAGATTTTTTTTTATAGAACACCAAGTGGGGGAAAGGACCCCTAAAAAATACATTATTTATTATAGGATGGAAAGACCTCTATAAAAAACCTGACTTTTTAGCAGGGGGCAAAGACCGCTATAAAAAGTCAAGTCTTTTATAGGGGTTCCCGAATACTATGAAAAATTTCGGACCTATTATAGCACCCGGAGAAATAAGATTTTTCAGAACGCTATAAAATCTCTTTTATAGAGGTTTGCCCCATATAAAAGTCATTTTCTATTTTAGTACATTAAAGATCTCATCACATACTCTAGTGATTGGGATGTAGTCTATATTAGGCGAGATTTCTCCTCGGAGGAAGCTAAATTAATCTATAGTCTTCCTTAGGTTCTCGAGTTGCTGAGCATAAACTAGTTTGGCATTTTAAAAATAATGGATGTTGTTTGGTGAAGAATCGTCGTTGAGAAGCTAAATTATCTTCTAGTGGGGTAAAGATAGAAAATGGTTGTCCTGTGATCCATATTGTCAAAGATTCCACTATTTCATGCTCTTTAGAGTTGTAAAGTGGCAATAAATTTTGGAAAGTATCTAATTTTTCTCAGATAAATTTGTCTTCAAGATTGACTGGTTCTAGCACTTTTGATAGAATCAAGAGAAAACTTGCTTTTCATCAAGCTTTTCATTAACCATTAACAATAATACAAGCACCATATATAGACTAACAATGAAGCATTAACAGCTAACTGCTAAGCTAACTAAATCAGTTAGCTTAGCATAAGAACAATATAGTTAGTAACAGCTAATTGTTACTTAGTTCCTTAACATACATGTTAAGCAATCATACATAGAAGATTAATAGGACAATAACAGAATTAGCACTAAGTAATAACATTGCTAATAGTCTCTCTAACACTCTCCCTCAAGCAAAAAGGTGAAGGATGCACATTGAGCTTGTATCTTAACATCAGAAAATCTATCTTGAGCAAGAGGCTTTGTGAGAATATCTGCATTCTAAATTCAGTTGATATGTATTTTACTATCAGCTGCTTAGAAATAATTTTCTCCCTTATAAAATGAGCTTCCACCTCAATATGTTTAGTTCTAACATGAAACACATGATTTGATGTTAATAGTTCAGCACTAACATTATCACACCAAAGAGTAGGACAACCTGTAATTTTTATTTGAAGTTCAACATAAAGGGATTGTAACCAAAGTATTTCGATTATTGCTTGAGAGAGTGCCTTGTATTCTGACTCAACACTTGACCTTGAGACTACCCTTTACTTTCTTGAGCTCCAAATAATTAGATTGCCACCTAGATACACATAGTACCCGGAAGTAGACTTTCAATCATCAATGCACCCTGTCTAGTCTGCAGCAGTGAAGCATTCAAGAGATAATTGAGGAGCGGGTTAGAAAAGCATACCAAGATCAACTGTCCCTTTAAGATACCTGAGAACCCTCTTGCATGCCTTTCAATGATCAAAGGTAGGAGACTGTAAAAATTGGCTTAATCTATTGAGAGAGAAAGCTATATAGGGTTTGGTAATAGTGAGGTATTGCAAAGCACCTATAGTACTCCTACAAAGAGTAGGGTCTTCAAATGGTTCAGTGGAAAATGCACTTAGCTTAGTGGAAGCACACACATGTGTAGAGCACTCTTTTGAATCTGTCATCTTGGTCTTGGTGAGTAAGTCCAATATGTATTTTGACTGTGTGAGGTAATTGCCACTATCATCTCTGAAAGCTTCAAAAGCTAGGAAAAAATTGAGTGGACCAAGCATACTTAAGGAAAACTGACTATCAAGATCAGAAAAGGTTTAAAGATTAAGGACTTGTTGCTTCCAGTGATGAGTATATCATCAACATATACCAAAAGTAGAATCATGTAATCTGCTGTTTTAATGTAAAACAGTGAAGAATCTGACTGAGAGCTTTTAAGACCCCAAAGAACCAAAGCTATTTTTAGTTTATCAAACCAAGCTCTAGGAGCTTGCTTGAGACCATAAATAGCCTTGTTTAGCTTGCAAACATACTTTGGATAAGTTGAATCAATGAAACCAATGGGCTTCATGTAGACTATCTCTTTTAACTCCCCATTAAAAAAAGCATTATTAACATCAATTTGCTGAATCTCCCAGTTAAAAGTAATAGCTAAAGTCAAGATAATTATAATTGTAGAGGGCTTGACTACTGGACTAGATGTTTCAAAATAATCTACTCCTGACATTTGTTGAAAGCCTTTGGTTATAAGTCCGTCTTTGTGTTTTCTTATAGAACCATCCAGGTTACATTTAGTTCTGAAGACCCATTTATTGCGAACTATGTGCATGTCATTAGTCTGTGGTACAAGGGTCCATGTTTTATTTCTTTGAAGAGCTTGAAACTCATCTTTCATAGCAACATACAAGTGTGGTAGTTAAAGCATATTTCACATATGTAGGTTCTAGAAAAGACTCACTGGGACTATTAACAAGTGCTTTAGGTTTCAAAGTACCTAGTTTAGATCTAGTTGTCATGTTGTGAGTAGAATTTGGACAAGGCCTATGAATTTTTTAATGGTTACATATAACATATGCAACCTTAAAGGTATTGGCAACAGAAACAGGTTTAGAAACATGTAATGAATCTACTAAGGCATGTTCAAAATCAAAATTAAAGGAACTATCATAATTAAGTATATCATTTGAGTTAGGTAGTTGAATAGTTGGAGTAGAATTTGTTAGAGAAGAAGAAAAAATATTACCTGAACCTTGATTCTCTGCAGGAGAAGAGATTGAATGTTCTGTATCATTTACACTAGCACTTGTAGGTTCTGAGTGAGACTTCTTTGTAACAGTAGGCAGAAGTAAATTTTGAGGAATATGATAGAATGACCATGTATATTCAGAAGATGATGCAAATTTTATCATGGATTTTGAAAGAAGCAACTGAGATGGAATTTCATTTTCATTAAATGCAACACTTTTTGCTACATAAATTCTGCCTGATAGAGATTCTAAACACTTGTAACCTTTATGTTGGTTGCTAAGTCCAAGAAAAACACATTTTTTGGTGTGGTGTTGAAACTTATTTGAGTCTCAAATGAGGAAAACATGCACAACCAAATGTTCTAAGAAAGGAATAATCTGGTGTTATGTAATACATATGTTCATAGGGAGATTTAGCTAACAAAGTTGGTGAAGGCAGTCTATTAATGACATAGGCAAATGTTTGAAATGAGTCCCACCAGTACTGAAAAGGCATTTGGGATTGAGACAATAATGTAAGGCCATTTTCTACTATATGTCTATGTTTTCTCTCAATATACCCATTTCTTGGTGTGTGCGAGGACATGGATGTCTAAACATAATACCAACTTGATTTAAATGAGTTTGTGGGCTTTTATACTCCCCATCCCAGTCTGTTTGCAGACACTTGATTTTGGTTTCAAAAAATCTTTCAACAAAGGTGATAAATTGCAAAGTAATAAGGTGGTTTCTGACTTGTATTTCATTGGATATACCCATGTATATCGTGAATATGCATCAACAAAGCTTACATAGTATTTAAAATTCAAAACTAGAAAGAGTGGGTGCAGGACCCCACACATCTGAGTTTACAAGTTCTAGAGCTTTAGAAACATAGGTTTTTAACAAAGGAAAATGTGACTTGAGACAATTTATCATATTCACAAGCATGACAGAATTCAATAGTTTTTTTTATGAACAAGACATTCCATTTAAATTTTTTAGTATATGATTCAAAACTAAACTACAAAGATGTCCTAGTCTTCTATGCCAAATTTGGATAGAATTATTTACAAGAGACTCTTTTATACTAGGATCACTTATATAAGTCTATAAAGCAGAATTAGAACTAATTGCAAAGTTGAAAAAAAAAACTAGATTTTCATGTATAAATAGTTTTTGTTGCAGCTTGAGAAACTAAGGACTAGACTAGAGTTAAATATGCAGAGTAACCTCTTGGGATGATGAAATGATACAGATCATTCTTGAGTATGCCCCGCAGAAGAACTTGGTTCGTAGTCTTGTCCTTTACAAAGTAGAAAATAAAGTAAACAAATAATGATAATGTCATTGTCTTTACTTAACCTAGACATACTATGTAAATTCTTGGTAACTGAAGGGACACAAAGCACTTGTTTTAGATTTAAAGAAACAATATATGTTTTAATGGAAGAAGAACCTATATAAGAAATATGCAATGACTAACCATTTCCCACTTGTAATTTACCTTTCTCTTTGTACTCAGACTGAATGGACCGATTACTGAGGTTTGAAGTAACATGGTTCGTGGCTCCACTATCCATGTACCAAGATTCATACTCAGATCTACTTGGTGTAGTTACATAGGCACTAATTCTTGGACCATGTATAGACTGATTCATAGAGTTCTGTTGCTGATAGTTGTTGGTATATGGCTGAAAATTCTGAGAATTAGGATCATTAGGTTGATGAAACTCAACATCATAACTAATTAAATGTTGTATGACCAATTCTCTTACAGATTTGATTCTCATGGCCTCTTCCTCCATTGTTTCTTCAATTACCCGTTCCTCTCACATAGCCATAGTTTCCATAGTTTCTACCTCTTCCTCTATTTGGTTGAAAATTAGCAGCATTGGCTGAGGGAACAAAATTCATAGCAAGTGTAGATTGTGACTACTCAATTCTTAATTTTTGACTCTGTAACATAATTGTGCCTTTTACAGGGTGACAAGATCATGCCTAGAGGTTAGATTCACAACTACAGGATCGTACTCACTGTTCAAACCTACCAATACATATAAAAGAAAGTCTTCATCTGAGATTTGTTATCCTGAAGTTGAGAGTGTGTCAGCTATAGACCACATTTTTAAAATATAATCATTCATAGTCATGGAGCCTTTCTTGATGGTTTAAAGCTGGTACCTCAACTGAAGAACTCTAGATCGTGATTGAGTAGCAAAGAGATCTTGCATTACTTGCCAAACCTCATTGGAACTGGAGCATCAAACAATATGCCCAAACATTGGCTCGAAAATGAATGAGAGGAGCCAACTTAACAGAAATTGGTCACTTCTTTTCCAAGATATGAAGTGAGGATTAAGAACTTGAGTAGTTGTAGAAGTAGTATGAGACTGAAGATAAATAGTGTTTGATATTGTAGTGACTGATTAGGTAACATTTTGATCTAGATAGGTGACTTTGCCAAGAAGATAATCTTCTAGACCATAGGCATTGACTGTGGAGAGCACTTAAGATCGCTAACAGATGTAATTGCTGCGATCAAGTTTGATATAGACATGAATCAAACTATTAGGCAACTGCATTGAAGACAGAAGGTGCAGCTATGCTCATGCTTGAACTTAAAATAGAAGTTGAGCTAGTGCTCGTATTGGAACTTGTGGAAGGCATTGACGAGTCTTTATGAAGTAACAAACTCAAACGAAGATGAAGAAACGAAGGCTTTCAACTCGAACAAAGACGAAGATGAAGACTTTGAACAAGCACGATACGTGCGGGAAAAATTAGTGTTTATGGTACTAGACTCGCTTTTATACGATGATAAAATTAAGAGAAAACTTGCTTTTCATGAATCATTAACAATAATACAAGTTACCTTATATAGACTAAACAACGAAGCACTAACAGCTAACTACTAAGCTAACTAAATTAGTCAGCTTAGCTGAAGGACAATAACAGTTAGTAACTACTAACTGTTACTCAGTTGCTTAACATAAATTTTAAGCAATTGTACAGAGAAGATTAATAGGGCAGTAACAGAATTATAGCATTGCTAATAGTCTCTCTAACAACTTTCAACGTGGTTCTGATCGGATGCTTAACTCAAAAATTTACTTTGGAAGTTCACGATGTGATTCAAGACATTCTTAGTGAGACTTGAGAATGCAGGAATGAGAAATATTATGAAAATGTGTTTGGTAGTAGTATTTAATAAGGTGTTTTAGTATAAACGTTATGAAGCTTGTTTAAAGAGTTTTCATTATCAGCTAAGCTTCAAATAGGCATTTAGAAAGCTTCTAACTTTTTATAACTTTTTTACTTCAGAATATAAAAATAAAAACAAAAACAATGCCAAAAAGACCTTATAAAGTACAGTGTTAATATATCAAATCTTATTAAATCCATCAAATGAAGAATAGAGAAAAATTATTCATTTAATTAATTACCTTATTCCTCCTAAAAAGGATCATAATTTTTATCGCAATCAAATGTTAACTAGCTAGCTTGAAAAAGAGAAGTGGGTGTGACCCAAGACGAACCTAAACTTTTGCTATCCCTTAGGATATATAAGATTTCCTTTATTAATCTACAATTTAAAATGAAGGAATTCTTATCATTCCTTTGCATGTATTTTTTTAGTCTGTCCTGAATTCTGGGCATTCAGTGTAATCTATTCCAGATTTGTTTACACAAAAGTGAATCTCATAAAGTTGACAACGTCCCTTTGCATCGTCGTTGCAGTAAATAACTGGTTTAAACATTCAACAGCTTCACTTATAATCCTTTGTATTCGATCAAAACTGTAGTATTTTCCGTTTGGTACTATTCCCGCAAGATTTCGCTCAATACATCAGGTATGTCTTTATCCGTTCAAGACAATTCATAAATTATGGTATTAAAAAACTGTAAAAATTTATTTACAAATTTGCTTACATCTATGATCTTTGATTATCTAACGCTGGCTATATCTCACCCGCTTCAAATTTTAATACAATTTAATGGTTGTCGCTATTAGCATTGATATAGATATATATCACCTGCGTGCTTGTAGGAGGTTTGATTTATTTTTGAAGTTGAGAATAGTTTTGAAATATATATGTTGGTCAAAATTTGAACAAGATCCATGTCTTGACCAGCTACACGACCATTCGTTACGCTATTAGTGCTGGGACAATTAAGTGATGGGCAATGCTCTTGCAATTGATTTTTGAGGTCAAGTACCTAAACCTAGCAGTGATAAGGAATTTAACTAAGAGAAAAATATCATATGTAAAAATTTATAGTTAAGTAGTTATTTTTTATTAATAACTAATATCATGTGTATAGAATTATCACCAAATTTAATGTAATAAAAGTAATTATAAAAATATTCTAATTAAGAAAAATAACTTCATTAAAAAATTTGTAAAATACCTTTTACCAACTTAACCTATTGAAGCTAGTTAATAACGACATAGATCTTAAGATTAAACAAACATAATTGAAGAAATATAGAAACAGAGATAGGAAAGCTTGAGCAATAAGAGCAGGAGATAAGCAAAGAAGAGAAGAGAAAGGAAGAAGAAGAATAGAAGAAAGTGAATTATTCATTAACCAGCAAAACTAAATAAAAATAGTTTATATAGAGAAGAGAAGAACCAACGGCTGGAAAAGAGTAAAAGACATAACTACCCTTAACAACTAATTGAACTAATATATAAATAATTTACTCACTTAACATTTTGAAGATAAGTTAATTGAGGAGAAGCCAAAGGCTTAGTGAATAAATCTGCCAGTTGGAGTTGTGAGGGTACATGCCTAACAATAATATCCTTTTTTCATAACTCTTTCTCTTATGAAATGGTTGTCAATCTCTACATGCTTAGTTCGAGCATGGAGAACATGATTTGATGCCAATGAAATGGTAGATGTACAGTAGAAAGTTGGAGCCTAAGACTGAAAAACATGGAGATTTGTAAGAATCTGTCTCAACCAGCTTAGTTTTGTTGTTGTATTTGCCAATGCCTTATACTTAGCTTCTACTTCATGTCGCGGCTACTCCACTCCACCACGATCTAGAAGATCTAGCAACTGTTGTCTGCTTCTCTGCACTCTAAGAGACAACATTTGATCCAAGAAAGATGACAAAACCAGAAGTTGATCTTCTGTCAGATGGATCTCCAACCTAGTTAGCATCACTGAATGCATATAATAGAAGAGAACCTGGTTTAAATAGGATGCCATGAGTAATAGTGCCAAGAACATACCTTAGTATCCTCTTTACTGCAACAAAATGGGAAGTGGTGTGTGAGTGCATGAACTGACACACCATGTTAACATCAAAACATATATATGGTCTTGTGAAGTTAACTATTGTAGAGAACCTACAATACTTCTATAAAGAGTAATTTGGTAGAGTAATGACTGATAAGGCTTAGCTTCAAGCATGCCAACCTTAAGAGGCAAGTCTCTAGCATATTTATGTTGGTTGATGAAAATACCTATTGAATTTCTACTTATTTCTAGACCTAAGAAATATTTCAGATTGCCTAAATCAGACATATCAAACTGTTGTCGCAAGTTGTAGACAATCTTATTAATATGTATAGTATTAGTTCCACGTATGATAATATCATCAACATAAAGGAGTGTACAGGTTAGAGAGTTGGGAGTAGCATCAACAAATAGGGAACTGTTAGCTTGAGAACCAATAAAGCCGTAGGGGCCTATTTCAGACCATACATAGATTTGTTAAGTTTGTAGACATATTGACGGTAATTTTCATCAACAAAGCCTAGAGATTGGCACATATAAACCTATTCAGATAAAGAGTCATGCAATAAGGCATTTCTAACATCCAATTGTCTTAAAGGCTAGTTATAGGTGGTAGCTAAAGAAAGAAGAATTCTGATAGTTGGTTTCTTTATAACAAGACTCAAGGTGTCTACATAATCAAGTCTAGGTTGTTGATGATATCCTTTGGTAACCAACCTGGTTTTAGGCCTAGCAATGGTGCCATCTGGGTTGTATTTAAGCTTATACATCCATTTACATCCCACAAGATTCTTGTGGGGAGGTAGGAAACTAATGCCCAAGTACTTTGGAAAACAAGAGCATTGTACACTTTCCATAGGTTGAGTCCATGTAGGACTTTTAGCAGCTAAGGTATTGGAAGTAGATTCAAAATGTAAGATGTGAGAGAAGAAAGTCCAAAGACAAGCAAGGCTCTTTTCTTTGATATACCAGATTTAGATATGGTTTTCAAGGGATGATGAGACTGAATATAAGGTTGAGGAACATGAATAATATCTCTAGTAATACGGAGATCAATAGACAAGGTAGAAGAGATATTAGGATATGCACTAGCATCTATATCACCATGATGTCTATCAGTCTCTATAGTAGTAACTAAATCAGTATGCCCATCATAACCAGTATCAGTGTGAGCGCTGGCATGCATATGTGTATAACTCAAAACATGTGCAGGATCCAAAATAGTAGGTATGACAGTAGGCAGATCAGATAAAGGATTGTTAATCACAGGTTCAGTATGAAAATTATGTTCAGAGACTTCAATACCAGTATCGGTAACAGTCTCATTCATAGAATGTGTAATATCACCCATGGCCTGAAGTAGATAAAGTGCTTAAGAAAGGTAAAACATATGTATGAATTTCAGTTGTAGGCCAAAAATCAGTTTGGTGAGATAGCCTAGTAGTAGCAGCAGAATAAATGGCATAATGAAAAATACTCTCATCAAACAAAACATATTTGGAAGTGTAAAACTTCTTAGCAACCCTATCATAACATAAATATCCATTTTGATCTATGGCATAGCTTAGAAATACACACTACACAGATTTAGGATAAACCTTGTTTTTCATATAAGGCCTTAAGCTCGGGTAGCAAACACACCCAAAGACCTTAAGTTGTTTATAGTCAGTAAGATTGTTGAATAACTACAAGAAAAGGGAGGTATGCCAGCGATTAATGCAACCGCCATCGAAAAAAACCAGTGAAAGTCATTGGCGGCAGTTTTTAAAACCGTCACGAAAAGTTTATTGTTTGCCGCGGTTTTCACATAACCGCCACAACATTTTTAAATTTTGAGTTTTTACGGTGGTTAATAAACCGCCGGAGAAAGGTATCAAAATATTATTATATTAAACGACGTCGTTTTGCTTTCATTTTGAAAGCTAAACGATACTGTTTGGGATTAAGGGTTATTTTACCCCTAACCCCCACGAGAGATCTACCATTGGCATACCCCCTCTCTCTCTCTCTCTCTTTGAAATCCCTTTCGCAGACACCTATCTCCACCGAGTTCTCACACACACTCTCTTGGCGAAGCTCTCTCTCTTATCTTTTTCTCTATTTCATCTCGTGGAAGCTCTTTGAGCAAGCTTTCTCTCAACTCTCGTAATTCTCTCTCTCTCTCTCTCTCTCTCTCTCTCGTAGCTCGTTCTTTTAAATATATGTCGAAGCTTCTCCATTGCAGCTCTCTCTCTCTTTCTCACCTTTCTCTACCATCTCTATCTCGAGGTATCACATCTTTTTCTCTCTCATTTATGTCTTCCGGCTTTCTCCCACTTCGATTTCTACTGCATCAGAGTTAAAGGTTTTTTCTTGCGAGGTGTCTGATTGTTGTGAGGTTTTTCCTATTTTTTAAGGATTCATTATATTTTTAAGGTTTCATTATAATCTTATGTATGTATGATCTTTCAATAAATACTGTAATGTCTAAACAATTTGGAGGCAGACAAGGCATCACTCCAAATTTAGATTGGTGTTTGACATGCTTTGGGCTAATGGATGGTTAACGAGGTAATAATGTTGATTGTTCCTATGAGTTTTATGATCCAAATGGAACTTTAAAACTTTGAAGGGAATCATGGGTACTCAATTATTTTGTGGAAGAATGTTAAATTTGTGGCATCTTGATGTATCTGTATGCTCTTCTATATATGGCTGACTGCTCTGTATGTTTGTATTTTGTAATTGCAGCCGCACATTGATTTTGGGCTAAAGCTTATAGGGGTTGATCTTATGTCAATTCCTGGTCTTTAAACATTTGTCCAAGTATAAAATTTACTAATTTGATCTTTTATAGTACTCTCCTATACTTTTTATGCACATTCTGTTATCTATAGGTAGCTAGGTGTAAGGACAAAGTCTTACCCTTGTTCACTTAGGAGGAGATGTTCTCTGAAACTATAAGAGCGTAGTTCATCTAGCATAATTTGGTCACTGAGTAATTTTTTGAAATCTTTACTTGTTTTTTGATTCTTCAAACTTTCGAGTTTGATTTGAGGATATTGTGAATTTCTAATTTTCGTTTCCTACATTATCAAAAGTTAAGGTAAATTTCTGATCAAGGTAAGTGCTAATATCAGATACCTCTCTATTTGGTCCAATTTTGTTAAGGCTCCTACCTTTGATGATTTAGATGGGGAGTTATCATGTTTATATCTACTCCATAATTTATGACTAGATTGTCTTTTTCAATGAGTGCTAGAAGTTTGAAGCTTGTATTCTACTTGGTAGAATGAATTATTGACATTATTAGGTGCTTTTGCTAGAGAAGAGCTTGGGGGCAGAAAACAAGGAGAACGAGGAGTTGAAATATGAGGTACATCGCACAATAAAAATAGAAAATAATGTTAGAGGTAGAGGAAATTAGAACCATGTGCATTGCATTCTGCAAGTCTATATGTCTTTTGATTGTTATATCATCTTCCTTCCTATTTTTGGTATCAAACCCTTTTCAAATTTTTCGAAATCAATGTCAGATCAAAGATGTAATCTATGTCTTTTCGGTCCTCTTATCTTAATTTGGTGTATTTAAGAATTCAATTCTGAGTTCGAGAGGAAGCCCTTTAAGTATAGTACTCATAATGTGAATTTTATGTTTCTAGTCAAAAGTCTATCAGGTTTAGGTAACCTAATTCCTCATGAAAATGTTTTGACAAGTGATTGGATGAGTATTCTTTTTTATGTTGTTACTTTCAAGCAATTTATGATTCCGCAGAACCATATATGATTCTAAGTTAAACTTTATATTACCATTTGATGTCTTTTTCTATACCTTGTTACTAGCCTATTTGCGGTTAGGTGTCTCTCACTCTATGTACATGTTAGTAGCTTGGTTCTGAATCTGAGCTTATCTCACCATCATGTATATCAAATTTTGATATGATGTGTCAAGTAACCCCATTATTTAATTAAAATTTCTTTCACTGCTTGACCTTGTATTTTTCCACTAGCCTTCTTATTGTAGGCAATATTAATATATTGTTTGCTTTCCCAAGTCATGTTGTCTCTTATTGCAAATGGTGCTAAGAGTCTAGAAACATTGATTATGAAATCTAGTAGAACTTAGAAAAACGAAGAGGTTATCTGGCTCGACATTTTTTCACTTCATGCCAATCTCCCACAGCGTGTTATTTGTTCATAAATAATGCGTGATGTGCTATTCGACTCAACTACACACAAGTCTCAACAAGATAACCGAGTGTTGACTGATGATAGGGGTATGACAAGGGCATCAGTTTTTCCTTTTATGTGCAAAATATTATTAGCTTGGTGTATGCTTTGGCATGAGAATAAGATGACTGGGTCATTTTATTATTCCATTCAATTTCTTTGTTTTTTTATTGGTAAATTCTATTTTTTACTAAAATGTTTTATGAAAAATTTATAAATGGGAGTTCTTTTTTCTTGACAGTTCTAGAACCACTCTCAATAACATTTTTGATTTATAGGTTGAATCGAAGCTTAGAGAAACGAGTTTTAGGCTGGAACAACAATTGGCAGAAGAAGCAGCATCAAGTTATCATTTTTTTAAATATGATAACTTTACCAACGGTTTCGTAAAATGCCGCAATTTTTTTGACATCATTGCCCTTTTACCAGTGGTTATAAACCATCGATATTGGTTCAACAAATCTGGCAGCTTTCAACTGCCGCATAATCTTTTACTGACGGTTAAAATCGTTGTTATATCCTCCCAGAACCGCCGCAATAGATGATTGTTTCTGTGGTGAATAACTTGTCAAAGGGAGAATCATGATTTAAGACAGCAATAGGCATTCTATTTTTTAAATAAGCATTTGTAGCAAAGGCATAGTTCGAGAAAATAGGAGGAATAGAGGCATGATTCAACATAGTGAGACCAGTTTCAACTAAATGCTTGTGTTTCCTCTCAGCAACACCATTTTGCTAAGGGGTATAAGGACATATTTCTTAACAGAATACCTTCTTCTGTCATCTTTGGTCTGTCACTTTTTGAGAGAAGATTTTCTACCCCGTCTGACTATGAAGACTTTCGAGTCTATCAGGACAGGATATGTCGTAGCTTCGTCTAGAGTCGGGCGTCCAAAAAGAAAGACTAATGTATTCACCACCTCCATCTATCCTTAGGGTTTTATTTTAGTTCATAACATATTCTCAATAAGGGGATTAAACCTTTTGAAAACAGGTAGATCATTATATGAAAATGACATAGTATCTATGCCCTTGCAGAGAAGTTGTGGGAGAGCCCNATCACTACATATAAGAGATAAAGGAGAATTGAAAGAAGATTTAGAGGCATTAAAGAAAGTCTTGACATTTTATTAGTAATGCAGCTAGTACAAATGCACTTATCCAGATCAATAACAGTACAAGTTAATGAGCTTTATGTAAATTCTGTTTAAGTGTACTACTTCTAGGATGGCCAAACCTAAAGTGCCAAATGAGATTAGAATTCTTGGAACCATGATAGGAAATAATAGGTTTGGGCAGAGAGGTTGGTATAGGGTATACGTCATTAACACTTGGCCCTTTATGCAGAATTTATCTTGTAACTTTGTCCTGAATCCAAAAAATGTTTGCATAAATATAAATAAATAAATATTATCAAGACATAAGTTGTGACAATGGAAAAGAATTAGAGGGAGTGTAAAGCATGCTAGAACCTGTGTGAGAAATAGGCAGAGACTGTCCATTGCTAATTGAAATAGTTTCTTCACCATTTTATTTTGAGGTGGTATGAATATTGTTCAAGTCAGGTGTAAGATGTGTATTACACCTCCTGCCTTTAAGCCATACCTGAGGGTCTATATGATGGGTGCTTTGGCTCAAACAGTCATTGCAGAGAGATTTGTTGAGGGACTTCTTCCTTGGTAGGAGAAGTCCATTCTGTGGAAGTAGTATATTTCATTGTGACCCATTTGTATAGCTACGTTGACTAAAGTTAGTCTTTCCTTTGGTTGGTTGAGTGTTTTAAGAAGGCAGCACCAAGAACTGAAGGTAAAGAAGATGAATTCCAATTATGTGCTCTCCCCCTATTATTGAATTAAACCAACCAAAATTGTTCCTACCGCCAATGAAGTTTCTCAATCCCATTCTTCTATTTGTTCCTCTATTATTGTATGTAGCAAGAAATGAACTATTCTGAAGAAGGTTGTCTTGTTGCTTATGTTGAGATTCTAGTGACATGGGTTTAGCTCTTGTCTGAATAGAGGTTTTGATGGTGTTGTACTTATTTGGCATGCCATTTATGGTGTATATTAAAACATCCTCATCTTTAACATTAACTGAGACTGTAGAGAGTTTTCTTTTTACCTCTTTTATCCTCTAGATGTAGGATTCAATGGTCTATGTTGTCTTCTTTGTTATCGATTGAAGGTCTGACTTGAGTTGGAGAATGTTTGTTTATGATATCGAAGAAAATCTTCTCACAATTGATTCTAAGATTTCTTTAGAAGTCATGCATCCTACAACATATGCAAGTGCCATGAGGGACATATTGGCATTTATAAGATTTATCAGAGCTTGGTATTGGGCTATCCACTAGTCATACTTGGGATCCTTGCTCTCTGTGTCATCACCATTGAAGTTCATGATGAATCTTGATGGGCATTTGATGGACCCATCTATATACCCAAAGATCTGGTATGCCTTGAGAATCGCAGTAATTTGGTATTTCCATATAATGAAATTGTTGAAGTCTAATCTAATGGAGATTAGATTGCATGTTGAAGAGGAGAAAGATTGGTGAATCTGGTGTTGGCTTGGTGACAGTCGTGACAGGATTTAGATTTCCATAGTCTTGTGTGGAAGAGGATGAGGGCAAGGTTTGAGTGCTGGTTTGCAAGTGGGGTTGATGTAGGGGAGAAAAAATACCCTGGTTAAGGCCTATTCAATAATATTTTCGTGTAAGGCCCAATAATCTCATTCTAGGAGAAGGCCCACATTAAGTCTAAACCGAGGACTCCTCCATGACTGATGTCACCACGATGACTGAGGCACCCTCCACGACCAGGATGATGGACACGACCCCACCTATTCTTTCACTATTGAGGTCGCGTGGATGATCGAGATCCTTTAATACCTAGGATCGCGGCTACTCGAGATAACTAAAATCATTATCTCGATACAACAAAAATATGATAATAAGTCATACAAGGAAATGATAGGTACACAACACCTCTAAAAAAAATCTCAAGGGTTAATAAAGGAGATAAGATGATAACCAAAATATCCTGATTAGGGGAATATTCTCGATAAATATCTTGATTCTTTATCAGAATAAGGAGGAAGATACACTGAACTGTAATGTTTGACTGATACAGAAAATCATTATAAATATATAATGACCCTCATTTAATGGTAGGCAATTCTCCACACTACTAATATTCTTTAAACACTCTACTGAATTGATCGTCGGAGAGGAGTAGGTGAGGATCCCCCCGGTGCCCTGTTTACTACTTTCACGATCGTTCTTGATTTTTACAAACCCTTGGATTAATCAATGAGTGAAGCGTGGCAGTCCTTTTGACAGTCGATGCTGACACATTTTTTGCATCAATAGTTTGGCGCCATTTGTGAGACATAGATTTTTTGGTTTTTCAAAATCGATCATACAAAAAAAGAAGAATGGAAAGTGGAGGGTTTATATAGATTTCATTGACCTGAATAAAGCGTGCCCAAAATACAACTTCCATTTTCTAAAAATATATCAGTTGGGGCACGAGATGCTCAGTCTCATGGATGACTTCTCAGGACTTAGGCGAGTTCGACATCAAATATGAACTTCGACTGCAATCAACGCTCAAGTACTAATTGACTTTATGGTGGAATTTTCACCATTCCAATAGAATGAGGGTTCATGTCGTATAGAAAATGTCACGGAAGATAGCACGAGGTCATAGAACTCTCAGACGAAACATCTCACCCAAGGTGATGACCTAACGATGCCTCCTTATCACATGAGATTATTTAGAAAAAGATCATGCATAGGACAAAAAGACCACGGTAATCCTTTGTGGCACCCGAGATCATAGAAATTTCAGTCGAAAGACCTCAACCTAGGACGACCTAGCGAGGCCTCCTTATCAACTAAGATGATATAGAGAAAAGTCTTTGCATGGGGTGAAAAGATCACGGTAATATTTCATGGTGCCCAAGGTCATAGAACCCTCAGATGGAAGACCTCATCGAAAATCATGGCTAAGATGAGGTCTCCTTATCACCCGAGATGATTTGGAGAAAAAAGACCTTGTATACGGGGGCTCGAGGTCACGTAATTCTCGGAAGGAAGACTTCAGCCATGGCCATAGCCAGATGAGGCCTCCTATATCTTAAGATGATTGGAGAAAGACCCTGTAGAGGGTGAAAGGACCACGTTAATATTACATGGTGCCCGAGGACATTGAACCCTCGGACGAAAGACCTCACCCAAGACCATGGCTAAGAGGCATCCTTATCACATAAGATGATCTCGAAAGAGACCCTATATAGGGAAAAAAGACCTCACCCAAGGCGACGGACTAACAAGACATCCTTTTCACATAAGATGATTTGGAAAACGATCCTACCTAGGTTAAAAGACCACAGTAATATTTAGTGGCACCTATATACACGAGATGCCTCGACGAAGTACTTTGATAATGGTCACAGTCGCCAAGACCTCCTACTCACCTAAGATGACTAGGAGAAAAAATCCTACTGAAGGCAAAAAGACCACGGTAAAATCTCATGGAACCTGAGCACATGAGATGCTCAGATGAAATACCTCGATAAAGGCCATGGAAGTCGAGGCTTCGTGCTCACCTAAGATCACTTAGATGATTATGGGATCTGAAGTCACATAGATGACTATGAGATCCGAAGTCACACAAATGACTACGACCATCACTCAGATGACTATGAGGCCCGACGTCACCCAACTGACTATGGAACTCAAAGTCACTTACTGACTATGGAACTCAAAGTCACTTACTGACTATGATACCCCAAGTCACGTTGTTGGCTAAGGTACCCAGAGTTACCAAGATAACTATAGTACTCTACATCACACAGATGGTTACAATATCCAAAATTATCAGATAACTACAGTACCTAGAATCAAAATGATAAAAATGGCACCCTAAGTCACACTGATGACTATGGTACCGATCTCAAAGGATCTTGGTTTTCTACTGGAGATGACTCCAAAGTATTTCACCATCAAGGATTCGTCTAACGCAATTTGAAAAAAATAAGGAAAAGAAGGCTCCAAAACCTACCGCCAAAAAGTGTGAGCATCAACAACTTAGGTCGCAGACATGTCATCATACAAAAATACAACGACGAGCTCAACAAAGCAAGCATTGTATTTCAAATTAAGGATGTCAGCAATAAGACCAAATACAAACTCACTGCTCAATGGAACAAATTTAGTTGATACCTTGGGGGCATAAAAGTTAAAGACTTTCCATAACTCCAAAATATTGTCGAACAACGGACATGACAATAGGAGCGTCACCTTATCGATGCTCAAAAGTTCGTTCTCCAAGAGAATAGCTGCTTGATTTTCATCAAAGCTAGCTCAAAGACACAAGTTGTACCAAGCTACTCCTAAAAATCACTATCAATTTTAGATAACAGAATCACTGCATGACTTGGATAGACAAAAAACTCAAGCACTGAGTTACGAGAAAGAGTGAACAGCCAAAGATCAAAACCGTTGGTTCCCAACCATGACTTAATTTCTAAAAATGTAAATCTGGGTGGCGAGAAAAACCATCGAGATGCACTCCATTGAGTGTAATAACTTCATCACCTGCCATGAGATATGGGATTCCAAATTATGTTCTGGATACATGGTCAAGCATGGATCAACATAAGAATGCAATGTATGATTTTTTTCAAAAATCCTATCCTTGAGAAGACCCAATAACGTCACAGCGCCAAGTCAACCCTACACTAAAGCAATCCCAACGGACTGGCTATCTTATCGCCTACATCAGATCAAAGAAATTTGATCCTAACACCAAGTCCTTAGGATGCGTTTAGATAAAGGTGTAAGAATTTAATTGTGATGATCAACGATCCAAATCAAGCCGTCTAACCAATAGTTGAATATCATAGGCACTCGGTCCCGATGATTACTCAGAGTAACTCGCACAAAGCTGAACGACAAAGCTTCAGGTACTAACATAGTCATGTACATTGTTACATGAAGAAGTCCAATATTGATCAAGATGACAACCTTTTTACTTTGAGTAAATTGACAAAAGCTCACCTCGGACACAAGATGCTCTGAGACGCCATCGTGAATCCGCATCAAATACTTAGATAGTTCGCACAAACTCCACTACTTGGTGCCCACAACGCCATATCATATGCTTGACACTCGATTAAATGCACATACAAAATCTTGGGTAAAA
Source organism: Datisca glomerata (assembly GCA_003255025.1). NCBI lineage: Eukaryota > Viridiplantae > Streptophyta > Magnoliopsida > Cucurbitales > Datiscaceae > Datisca > Datisca glomerata. Next base: position 1,470,922 of record QANY01003934.1, read on the forward strand.
GCTCATGGCTCCCTCTAGAACATACTTCCCGACTCTATCGCTATGCTTTAGACTCAAGAAGTGGGGGAAAATTGTAGGGGAGCAAAAACACTCGGGTTAAGACCCACTCAATAATATTTCTAAGCAAGGCCCAATAATCGCATTCTAGAGGAGGGCCCATATTAAGTCCAAGTAGAGGATTCCTCCATGACCGAGATCACCATGATGATCGAGGCATCATCCATGACTAGGGTGATGGACACGACCCCACCTATGCTTACACTATTGAGGTCATGTGGATGGTCGAGGTCCTTTCATACCTAGGATCGCGGCTACTCGAGATAGCCGAGATCATTATCCCAAGACAACAAAAATATGATAATCAATCATACAAGAAAATTATAAGTACACAACACTTCTATGAGGCAATCTCAAGGGATGTTAAAGTGGATAATATAATAACCAAAATATCATGATTAAAAGAATATTATCCATAAATATATTAATTCCTTATTAGAATAAGGAGGAAGATATACTAAACCGAGATGTTTAACTGATATATAAAATCATTATAAATATATAATGATCCTCATTTAATGGTAGGCGATTATCCACACTGCTAATAATATTCTTTAAACACTCTATTAACTTGATTATCAGAGTGTAGTAGGTGGGGCACTCCCCGGTGCCCTGCCAACTACTTTCATGATTATTCTTGATTTTTGTAGATCACTAGACGAATCATTGAGTGACACGTGGCAGTCTTATCGACAGTCGATGCTGACACATTTTTTACATCAACAGTTGATACCCAACTTGATTACGCGTATTTTCTTGAACTTCAATAGGTTGGTTTTCTACTTGGTCTACCATGGCTTGTGACGTTTGTCAGTGTGACTCTGATATCATAAAGAAATACAGAAACAGAGACAGGCTTAAGCAACAAGAGCCGGAGATAAGCATAGAAGTAAAGAGAAGAGAAAGGAACAAGAAGAGAAGAAAGTGAATTATTCATTAGCCAGCAAAACTGAATAACAATAGTTTATACAAAGAAGAGAGTAACTAATGGCAAGAAAAGAGTAAAAGACATAACTAACCTTAACAACTAACTGAACTAATATACAAATAATTTACTTACTTAACAATAATGAATATTCAAAATCAACTTAGATGATTACTCTATAAAGCGTATGCATTCTTACGTGTTTATTTAATTAAGTACTCATATTTTAATTTCAATTGAACCTCATGTAGACTAAAAGGGTAATCGTCGGGCTAGCAGAAAGTTGGGTTTTTCCATATTTCCGGATAGGTTGAAGTCCACGAATGGTAAAGGTTGTTAGAGGCTTTCCTGTCCTAGAATAACAACAACCATTTTTTGTGTTACACTGTGAACCTGGCCACTGCATATGAAAGTAATAAAAATAAAACGTTGAGTAGTATGTTATACTGATAAATAAAAATTCAAATCTCACTTAATTGAATTATACCTGTTGCATAAAGTAGAAGAAATCAAAATGTGGACGACACGCACAGAGAAAACATTGTAGCAACAGAATATTGATTAAATTATAAACCCAAACTTCATCATCTTTTTCTTTTTGTGTCAACTTCCAAATCGGTTTATTCCTACTGGTTTATAGGCCAACTTTGTGATGTGGCAATGGTTAGAAATAACTGTATTTATAAAGAAAACAAATGACTTGCTAATGAAAAATTAGCCAATAAACATTGTTTATCTGAGATCATTTACCTTTGCTTCCCTATAGTTTTATTTTATCTTTTTAAAATCAATATCCCTCATTTAATTTCAAAATAGAGCCATATTCAGTGATTTTGTTTTTGTATTAAACGCCTTATCAGAACTTAATTAGCTTGATATTTGGCTAATTTTTGAGAAATTTTTTCCAATGTGAAGTATTAACAAATGAATAATTGGTCTTCTTCACAAGGTTTTTTTGGAAAAAAATGAAAGCAAAATTTACCTCAACATAAACAAAACTAAAAACTTTCTACGTAGTAAAAAGTCACATAAGACATTTCAACCACCATTAATGATCAACAGGACAAGTTTTAATAAATTATCTTATTATTCTTTCCTAGTGAATGCATGTTATAATTATTTATAATTTATAACATGTATAAAAGTAGTCGTCAATTACCCTTCTTAATGATATATGATGTGATTATAATTGACTATTCATCTGAATGTTTTGTATATTTGCTCAATTCTATTATTTTCTTTAAAAAAACTTACTGCATTTTATTTATTGATTTAAAGATAGTGATGAATGTGTTTCACACTCATATTTTAAATAATTTTAAATTTAATTTTATTAGTTCTTTGAGTTTTATTGTTAGATTTATGTTTGTTTTATTTTAATTTTTGTAGGTAAGATATTCAAATGCATTTGGTTTGGTTTTTGAAAGAGTAGGAAGGCAAAAATGCGGATAAAACGTGAAAAGGATGGACATGGGCAGAGAGCCAGCATCGCGGCACTGACGCGTGGATAGATTAGCCAACGTCGTGACGTTGGCTTGCACCGTCACGACACTGGTGCGATTCTAGATTGTGTTTGCAATTTTTTGTCTCAATATTATCCTTATCAAACCCTAGTATATAAATAAAATATTTTAAGATTTTTTAGGACGACCTTTTGGACGTGAGAGGCAGAGAAGAGAGATTTTTGGGAGGAAACGAAGACGGATCAAACCGGGAAACAGATCTCTACTTCAATTCATTCTCAACTCTAGTCTTTCTTCTTCTTTCCTTTATATTCACGAATATTATTAGAATGTTTTCTTATTCTAGTATATTATAATTTTCTTATCTAGGATTACGACGTAGCCAAACCATAATTGTTCATATATTTTGATTTTCAACTCAATCGATATTCATTCAGTATTGTTGAGTGTATAACCCGTTCTTAATGCTTGTGATCATCTGACCAACTATTGCATGATTTTAGATTTAATTCTGAGACTCATAAGTGATAATTAAATTTACTCTTTGTTTATAACACCACTAGAATTTCATAAGTTAGAGATACTTATGGATCTAGTGTAGCAATTATAGTTTATGGTCCAAATGAGTTTCAATTTATTTAATCTTGACAAAGATGTGAGATTAGTATTTTTGATTCATTATCATCGATAATTGAGAAAGATTGATAATTATATTAGAGAAATTATTTGTCAATAATTTGATAAATATTGATTGATTGAAATTTGGAATTTAGAACATATTTAGTTTGGTGAAATAAAAAATCCTAGAGCTTTTAACTATTCAAATTTGAATTATTTTATCTTTCTCAAATCTTTATCGTTTTAGTTAAATTTAAATTTTAGCTTAATTAAAACTCCCAACTTTTTCATCGTTCTCAATTAAGATTAAGTTCTAGTTGATTTCAATACTTAATATCAATCAATCTTATGGACGATACTTTATTTTATAGGATTTTATTACTTGACAATGATAGTGTACACTTGCACTCTAGAAAAACCGTAACAAGTTTGTGGCGCCATAGTCGGGGATTGATCTTGTTTATTAATATTGGAGTTACATATCCATAATTTTACTTTGAGTCTTAATTTCTTTTTACAATTGTTTAATATTTTGAATTTTCAGGCATTTTCTAAGGTGTATGAGAAAATTTGGAAGCAAAAAATTTGACTCCCCTAAATTTGAAAATTGAGCGAACTTGTCGTTGTAATAGAAAGGTGAGGAGAGAAGCTTCTAAAAGCCCTAAAATACCATAGAATACGCTAGAGATAATTTTGAAATTGTGAACCAGAATAACCAGGTGATTCGAGACTTTGCTATGCCAATGGTCAATGAGATTGTGTTTGCCATTCAATGCCCTTTTATCGATGCCAACAATTTTGAGATAAAGCCGGTTATCATTGAAATGGTGCAAACAATCAGTTCAGTTGTGTACCTAACGATGACCCAAACGTTCACATAGCTACTTTTCTCAAAATTAGTGAGATATTCAAGCACAACAATGTCTTAACTGATGAAGTTAGGCTGAGATTATTTCCATTTTCACTTCGAGATAAGGCTAAGAGTTGGTTGAACTCTTTGCCCGATGGATCAATCACCACTTGGAATGGACTGTCTGAGAAATTTTTGACTAAATTCTTTTCACCAGCTAAAACAACCAAGATGAGGAATGAGATCACTACCTTTGTGCAATATGATATTGAGTCTCTTTATGAATCTTGGGAGAGTTTTAAAGAAATGTTGATAGAGTGCCCACATCATGGACTCCCTAGATGGCTACAAGTTCAAACTTTCTACAATGGATTGGAGAATTGAACGAGGACATTAGTGGATGCAGCAACAGAAGCGCTTTAAACGGAAAACACATGAGGAGACCTATACTTTGCTTGAAGAAATTGCTGTTAATGCTTATCAGTGGTCGACTGAGCGCAACGTACACATAAATATTTGTGGAGTTCATGAAGTTGATTCTCTTATCGCTCTCACTAATCAAGTAGCTACACTGTCCAAGCAATTGAGTTCTTTCACCGTCAATGCTAGTGTTATTTATGCTATACGGAAAGTTTGTAATTTATGCAGTGGACCTCATCCTAGTACTGAATGTCAAGCCGGTAATTCATTTGCTTCTTCTCTGTCAGAAATGTTAATTTTGTTGAGAATTGCAACAGATAGAATAACCTATTTTCCAATACTTACAACCAAGGGTGGCGAAATCGCCCTAATTTCTCTTGGAAGAATAATCAAAATGTGATGAATCCATCAGTTGCTACTCAGCCTCAATTTCAACCTCAATGGCCTAAATTTATTTAGAAGATGCTCTTACCCAGCTCACAGTCAATACTAATCAATTGATGGAAAGAATAGATGCTACACTTTAGAGGCAATAAATTAGTATTCAAAGCCAAGCTGCATCTATTCCGAATTTGGAGCTTCAAATGGGTCAACTGTCTAAAATACTCACTCAAAGATCACGAGGTTCTCTACTGAGCAACATTGAGAGGAATCCAAAAGAAAAATTAAACGCCATTACCCTTCGTAGTGGCAAGGAGATAGTAGAACCGAAAAAAGTAATAGTTGAAAGTTCTCAGCCAATTGAAGCACAAATTGAGGTTGTAGGTGATGATCTTGCCAAGAGCAGAGAGAAGAAGGAAGACAAGCCTAAGTCAAACATCTTTCGTGATAATCCTCCACCGTATGTTCCACCTATTCCATACCCTTAGTGGTCCCAAATGCAGAAATTGAACAAGTAGTTTCCAGGCTTCCTGATGTGTTTAATAAATTTCACATCAACATTCCTTTTTCCGAAGCTTTGAAACAAATGTTGAGCTATGTCAAATTCATGAAGAAAATTCTCACAAACAAGAGAAAGCTAAAGGAGTATAAGACAGTTGCAGTTACTGAAGAGTGTAGTGCTCTCTTGCAGAATAAATTATCTCCAAAGTTAAAGGGTCATGGTAGTTTTACTATTCCTTACACCAATGGTAATTCTTATTTTGAGAAGGCTCTATGTGATCTTGGGGCTAGTATCAATTTGATGACGTATACAGTGGGGGATTATTAAGGATGTCTTGGCAAAAGTGGTTAAATTTATGTTCCCAGCAGATTTTATTGTTCTTGCAATAGAGGAAAACCAAGAAATTCCAATTATTCTTGGTAGACCATTTTTAGCTACGGAAAGGACTCTCATTAATGTATAAAAAATTGAACTTATTCTGAGAGTGCAAGAAGATCAGGTAATTTTTAATGTCTTTAAAGCAGTAAAACACCCAAATGATATGAATAGTTGTGTGCAGGTGGATAATGCTAAAGTTTGCTTTGAGGAAGCAATTCACACCGGTGATCTGAGTGAACCATTGAAAGCATGTCTAGTTGGGGTTATTGACGAGGAGAATCTAGAGATTTTGGAGAGTGTTAATCAGTTGGAAGCAACACCATCCATATTCATGAAGCGACCTTGCGCAGAATTGAGAGAAAGTAAACATAGACACCTACCATCTATTGAAAATCACCGATGTCAGACCTCCATCTTCAGTACACATTTATGGGAGAAGCATCCACTCTTTCTGTAATTATCTCCGTTTCATTAAATGGTGAACAAGAAGACAAACTACTGAGGGTGTTGAGAGAGCACCAAACGGTCTTAGGGTGGTCAATTTATGACACAAAGAGAATTCTAAAGTTTGTTGACAATGGGTGAAGCCTGGTTGATCATTACGTCTGGCTGAAAACATTAAAGCAAGAGCTACCAGGAGGCACCCGATTTTATTTTTGTTATTTATTTTTCTTTATTTACTTAGATTTTTTAATTATTTTCTTTTGCTTATTTTGATATATAAAAAAACTATGGACAGAACGTTTAGCGTCGTGACGCTGACCTCCTAACGCCGCGACGTTAGACCTTGGATGATTTTGGTTCAGGCACCACTTTCCCCACAGTTGGAGACAACATGAACAATGCAGATAATGATGAGGATGAAAGCTCATCCTTATTCAAGAGAGTCCTCTCTACTTAATCCTTTTACATTTTTTCTTTTCATTGCGGACAATGAAAGTTTTAAGTTTTGGGGTGGTGTCTTTAGTAAAAATTAAATTTTTGGCATTTTGTAGTAGACAACACCAACACCTATGATGAGTCGATTTCAATTAATGGATAAATATTTGTAGTAGAAAAAACTAACACCTATGATGAGATCGGTTTTGATTTATTGATAATTTTGAGAAAAATGATGAATTTGTGTATTTGTGTGTGTTTGAACCAATTGTTGAATTACATTTCACTTGAGAAGCCTAACATATTGAGTACCTAGTCTTGAGCGTTTGATTATCTTTTTTCTTAGAGAAGATTTATGTGACTTAAGGAATCATTATGATCTAATAAGAACTCTAGAACCAATTTGATTGCTGCTCGAGGTGAAATTTTAGGATTACATTATACTTAGGATATGATTTAGGCAATCTTTGGACCGTTGAGTTTTTCAAGTCAACTTGTGCAAAAAAAATTCCCTAGTCATCCCTGTTGAGCCTAAATAGTCATTTTTTTTATCTCCCATGACAATTTTTGAAAATTATAAAAAGTTTTTCCTAGTAACCCTTTTTACTAGGGGTGTTCAACGATCGGTCTGGGCAGATTTTTAGAGGAAAATGAGACCAGACCAAAAATTACGGTCCTCCTATATGGAGGACCGAACTGATCAAAACACTGTAAAAAATCTGAACCAACCAAACCGAACTTCAACGGTCGGTTCAGACGGATTTTACAATCTAAGTACGCATTTTATACATGTGATAAATACATGTAATTTTCAGATTAAAAGATTAAGACACGGTTAATACATTGAACGTATTATATGCATGATAAATATGCCTTATTTCATGGCATGCTTTAATAGCACACACATGTGGGCGCTTACCTCATCACGAGAATGTACACGTAGTACTTTTATAACTCATTCCCACCTTAGCTCTCTATTTCCTTTCCGATGTGGGAATGGGGAAAAGTCATTTTGTTACTTGAAAAAGCATTTTATATATATTATACGGTCGGTCTGGTCCAGAATTGGTTGAAATGATGGACCGAACCGAAAGTTCGGTCCTTTCTAAAAGGAGGACTGAACTGACCAAATATGAGAAAAAACCGTCCAGACCGATCAAATTCGGTTCGGTCCAGATCAGTTTATATGGTCTGGACGGGTTTTGAACACCCCTACTTTTTACTCATAGTATTTGGATGTTTTAGAAAAATACTTGGAGCTATGACTATCTGGGTGGATGAGAGAAGTTTAGATATATTTCAAAAAAAAACTTGAGAATAAGTTTGATTTCGTAGTCTCTTCGACTTGAGTGACTAAGCTCGAAGGGGTGTCTTAATACTTAATACCCTAAGACCAACTAGTTTAGGAGTTATTGGCTGAAAGCTAATTAAGAAAAAGAGAGGCTTAAGGAAATCAAATTAAAAAAAAACAAGAAGAAGAATGGTTGAGCATGGTTGATAATTCAAGAAGTGGAATGACAAGTTTGGGGGTGTTACAAGAAAAGTTGAGTTAAGCTCATTAAGTCCTAGAATGCATGTGTGACTATACGTAAATATTGAGCTGAAATAATATTCTTTATCCTACCCTAAACCCTAGCTATACATTACAAGCCTGTGAAAGTTCTAATGATCCTAAGTGTTGTGGTTTGCCTACACTAGTGTGGCAATTATAATTTCTTGTGCTTAATGAGTTTTAATTTATTTAGTCTTGACATAGATGTGGGATTAGTATTTTTGATTTATTATTATCGATGCTCGAGAAAGATTGATAATTACATTAGAAAAATTCATTGTCAATAATTTGATAAACATTGATTGATTGAGATATAGAATTTATAGCATGTTTGGTTTAGTGAAATAAAAAACCCTAGAGCTTTTAACTATTCAAATTTGAATTATTTTATCTTTATCAAATCCTTATCGTTTTAATTAAATTAGAATTTTAGCTTAATTAAAACTCTCAACTTTTTCGTCATTCTCAATTAGAATTAAGATCTAGTTGATTTCAATACTTAATATCAATCAATCCTATGGATGATACTCTATTTCATAATATTTCATTACTTGACAACGATAGTGCACACTTGCACTCTAGAAAAATCGTAACAAATAGAAATAGATAAAACACTTATTTTGAAAAATCAATCTAATTATTATTCTTTTATTTTAAAATATGATAAAAACTTCACTTGGCACAGTAACCTACAAAAACACACTGAACATGATTTTTTGTTGAATTTGTTAAAAGATATCCATTATATTTATTCACATTCATGCATTTCTTTTTACTAGTCATGTGTTACATGTGTTGCACGTGATATAATAGTTTAATACGTATAATATGTTTGTGTAATGGTTTAATAGTATTTATAGTAAATGAAAGTATTAAACTAGTGATAAACTATCAAAATTTGATTGCAGGTTTCTTCATATTAAAATATGTGGAGATGAGAGTAAAAAATATATATTTTCTTTTGTACAAAGTACAAAAAGTCTGTGAGATAAAAAATCAAAGTGAACAAATTAATAATTAATATATTAAGAAGAATAATTAAAATATTTTCATTTAATTTTATTAAGTGAACCCATTAAACGTATGTATAAGTATATGTGTCAATCAATCACATTTTAGCTTATCAAATAATAAATGGTACGTTAGAATATTAAATAGCTCAGATTTAATCATCCATAAAATATTTTTATTCTCATGTGACTTTTAATGTACGTATTATTATTCAAGATATGTCTTATACATAAGCACAATTATTAACCTGTGATATATGATCTATATTTGTTGAACTTGTTCAGTAATTTTAATCTACTCATTTTCACAACTTACTATTAGTGACACGTCAATCTTTATTAAAGTTAGTCGAGTTATTCAAATCAAATTCTTAAGTATTCAATTAATTTTTTCAAAATTAAATTTTTTCGTCTAAATCTGTATAATAAAAATAAGGGAAAATTTTCAATGTAGACAAGATTACTAGTATTATGTTAAAAAATAGCCGGGTTTCAAAAATTATAGGTAAATAGTAAGTTTCCAAAATGGTCAATAAATTTAGATCACAAGGTCCTTAATCTATATAAAATAACTACATTGTAAATATTAGCCAATCTAATAAAAGTTATTGATATACAAGTCTATTTACTTATAAATAAGGAAACTATATATTTTCAAAATTTAAAAGTTAAATTTACCGCATTATCAACAACTATAGTAATAAATGGTAATTTATAAATAAGTTTAAATTTATTTAGTAATAAATTATAAACAATAAATGCAAAACATTATTTGACAATGAAATTAGAGTTTGAAGAAAATGCCCAACTATCAATATAAAAATAAATTAGTTTAAATATCCATCTTTTTATGCCAATTTAATAAAAAAAGTAAATCATTAAATTTAGAAAATTAAAATAAAAAAACTAAAATCTAAAGATTTTAATTCGTGAAATCAATGAAATATTACCGAAATTCTAAATAAAAATTGAACAATGAGATAATGAAACATTATTGTTTAAAAAAATAAAAAACAATCTAAGATATTATCTAAAATATTTAAAATTTGAAAAATCCCTACAAATCAGTCTCAACATAATCCCTTATCATTCAACTAATTAATGAGGTTTCCAAAAATAAATAAAAAAATCCCACCATAAATATCATTCACCACAAATACATCAATTTTAAATTTCAATATTCTTGTAATTCCACCTAAAATGTGGTAAACAAAGAAGGTAAATAGTCTTCAACAATCAATAATTAAATGAACAAGAATTTGAAATCCTGTAAACAAATAGGTTTCTAGTTTATTTACCATAATTTCATGGAACCAGTCACCAACCACGTTTAATAGGTAAATAGTCATCAATCGCATTCAGGGAAACAATTTATTTACCTTAATTTCATGGAAACTAAAGGTAAATAGTCGTCAACCACGTTTTTTTACTACAAATCTTGAAAAATTGATATATGATTTGCTGGTTCAAAAATAAGATGAATGACGAAGAAAGTTAATTGCGTGTGAACTGGTAGACCTAATGCCGAATTATGATATTTTTTCCATAACAACGAAAGATAATCAATTAAATTGAATTATCTAAAGTTATCAAAAATCATCTTTATCCTAAATATTATCAATTGGGTATGGAAAAAGATATTTTCATAACCAAAAAATCATAATTAGTTATTGAATATAATAGGATAAAAATAAATATAAATTTCATATTTAATTTACTGTAAATATATAAACTAATTTTTCTTTATTGTACTAATTAATTATAGTGGACCCACACAATCAACCATTCATACAACTTATTGAAGGAAAATATGTCAACATGAAATTAGGGTAAATAGATCGGTGATGTGGCACACCGAAAACTGCCATTAACCTAATAAAAAAATCAGGCTATTTCATAACTCATACTTTTGAACTTCTCTATTCGCTGCAATTTCTTTAAAAATAATGTAATTTTAATTTAAGATAATTTATTGAGAGAAATTAATTAATAGTATTATGGATGTTTATGAAAAATAAATACATTCTTATTAGGTTAATATCCTAATGTCAATTTAAGAAAATTTAAGATTCATGGTTGGACAAAATGGGCCAAAAATGATTCTCATTATCTTGTCACTTTTAATGTATTATAGATTATAGATTATAGATTAATTATGTCAATGAATGATACACGTATCTATATAAAGATAATTTAGATTTACAAGTTGATTTAAATTTTAGGAATTTAAATCACACTACATGCACAAGAAGATATGTTTTTGGTAATATTAGAAACATTACTAGAAAACAGGATAAAGGTAATTGATCAAAGCCGTTATCTTATGTGAAGAGTCATTCTTGCATAATTATGATCGTTCAACGTATTATAATAATATCAAATTTTCAAGAATGAGAACAACCGAGATCATTTTTCTTAAGATAATAGCTAAAGACCATTATCTTATTGGAACTAATAATTGTTCAGCCGATTACAACATGTTCAATAGATATTCTTTTATGAAATATAATAAAATATTCATAGATTAAAGAATTATTATATTTCCAAGTGAAATTTCAACATGTTTAACCAATATAAATAACTAAGATAAAAAAGAACTCATCATCATCAATATTTCTCTCACTTATAATTCTAATTCAAAACTTCATATCAAGAGGGCACAAAATTTAACTCTACTGACTTGTTAGAAAATGAATATTTCTACATTTGTTCTATCTTCACTTATTTTCTTTCATAACTTTTGACTTTAATTAATAAAAACTCGTGATAGTTTGTACTTGCATAGTTAACTAAATTATGGTTTCTAATGATTGAGTGGGAAAGTGTCAACACATGGGCTTATCGATAGAAGTGTTTAAATAGCATTGAAATGTAATATTGCGTAACTAATCACTCGTGGAAGGTTACAATATTTCTTTCACAAATTTACATAAATATGATTTATTGGAGTTTAAAAATTTTGTTGAAGAATCTATTATTGTGTAATTCACATTAGCCAACAACAGAAAGTTTAGAACCCTTTAAAGAAGATGACCAACGGCTATAAAGCCAAAAGACTAAAACACCCTTAAACAAACTGAACTAACTAACTAACAAACCTCTTCAAATATCTCTCTTTTAACATCTCTCCTCAAACTTATTCTAGGCGTTTAGGATAAGTTTGTCTCGAATAAAGATGAATTGAGTGAAGGAAGAGGTTTTGTAAATAGGTCAGCTAGTTGAAGATTTGAAGGCAAATGTTTGATAATGAGGTCTTTCTTGGCTACCTTCTCACAGACAAAATGGTATTCTATTTCTACAAGTTTGGTATGGGCAGGATTGGAAGCCGTGGAAATTGCTGAAGTATTATCACAATATAGAGTTGGTGCTTACTTGTGGAACACATGGAAGTCCTTCAGAATCTGCCTCAACCAACTCAGCTCTGCTGTAGTGTTTTGCTAAGGACTTATACTCTACTCTAGTTGATGATCTAGCTACTATAGTTTGTTACTTAACACTCTAAGAGATTGCATTGTGACCTAGGAAGATGACATAGACAGAAGTTGACCTCTTGTTTGAAAGGTCCCTAGCCGAGTCAGCATCACAGAATGACTGTAAAGTAAGAGAACCTTGTTTAAACATGATGCCATAATCAATAGTACCTAGGACATACCTTAGAATCCTTTTAAATGCAACATAATAAGCCGTTGTTGGTAAGTGCATGAATTGACACACCATTTTAACTGCAAAGCATATATCTAGTCTAGTAAATGTTAAGTATTGTAAAAAGCCTACAAGACTCATATAAAGAGTATCATCAGTAAATGAAGTGCCAACATGTCCATATAAAGGAGACTTTGAAGACAAGGATATGGACAAGGCTTAGCCTCTAGCATACCAGCTTTTAACAAAAGATCTCTAGCATATTTATTTTGGTTCACAAAGATTCTAGTAGAAGTCCAACTTATTTCAAGACCAAGAAAATATTATAGATCACCCAAGTCACATATGTCAAATTATTGCTGCAACATATGAATAATTTTGTTTATGTAACTAGTACTAGTGCCTCTAATAATAATCTCATCCACATACAAAAAGATGTAAGTATGAGAGGTGGAAATAGTGTGAACGAACAATGAAGTGTCAACTTGAGAGCCAATGAAATCAATAGAAGTAAGAAATGAAGTAAATATATCAAACCAAACCCTATGATCTTTTTTAAGACCATACAAAGATTTATGAAACTTACAAACAAAATGAGGATGATATTTATCAACAAATCTAGGTGGTTGAGTCATATAAACTTCCTTAGAAAGAGAACCATACAAGAATACATTTTTAACATCTAACTGTCTCAAATGTCAATTATAATAGGTAGCTAAGGAAAGAAATATTCTTATAGTTGGTTTCTTAACCACAGGGCTAAATGTCTCTCCATAGTCTAGACCAGGTTGTTGGTGGTACCCCTAAGCCACCAACCTAGCCTTATATCTAGTAATAGAACCATCAATGTTATACTTCAACTTATAGAACCACTTGCATCCTTCAAGATTTTTATGTGGGGTTAAGGGAACTAAAGTCTAAGTTTTTTATGAGAGAAGAGCATCATATTCACTTTTCATAGCTTGAAACCATGCTGGACTTTTTAGAAGCTGAAGTGAAAGAAGATGGTTTAGTGTATAAGGGTGGAGAAATAGGACCAAATGTAGCAATAACTTTCTTTGTGGAGATACCAGACTTAGATCTGGTATGCATTGGGTGTGTGGACTGAATAGGCTAAGTAATGGAGGAAGGGGTAGGTCTGGTGATAGGTAAAAGAATGGTTAAGGCATTGGAAATATTAGGAAATGAGTTAGAATTTAAACAGGGAACTATATCAGCAGTTTCAGTAATAACAATGTCATTAACAGGGACAATATGCAAACAAGAATCACAACTAGTGTCTAAAGCAGTATGCTCAGTAGGAGTAACAACAATATGATCAATAGAAGGTAGAGAAGTATTACTTGTATAAAAAATAACATGATGTAAATCAGAGTGCATCTCAGTTGGTATATCATTAAGAGTATTTCAGTCACAGAAGCAATAGTGTGATAAAAAAACATAGAAGGATTTATAAGTATAGATGAAGCATTAGCAGGCATAAATGACTTAATGAGTCTCAAAATAGGCAAAACAGAATCATGATTCACATTAGGAACAATATAATCAAATCCAGAAGTAGACACATAAATGTTAGCAGATAGGGCAAAAGGAAAGGTACCTTCATCAATAATCACATGTCTTAAAATGTAAATTTTGTTGGTTACCTTATCAAAGCAAGATACCCCTTCTTTTCCATGGCATAACCTAAGAATACACACTGCACTGTCTTAGGAGAAATGTTGTTCTTCATATAGGATCTGAGGCTTGGGTAACAGGCACACCCAAAGACCCTAAGCATTATATAATCAGGAGCTTGACCAAAAAGTCTATCAAAAGGAGAGTCATCATGTAAGACAACACTTGGCATCTTATTTATATAAAAAATAGTAGTTGCAAAGCACAGTTCCAAAACTTAAAAGGAATAGAAGCATGATGAAGCATAGTTAATCCTATTTCAACCAAATGCTTGTGCTTCCCCTCAGCAACATTATTTTGCTGATGAGTATAAGAACATGTGTTTTGATGCACAATACCATTATCTTGAAGGAGAGATTGAAAAAGATGACCGGTGCACTCACCACCACCATCTGTCCTTAAGGATTTGATTTTTGTTGAGAACATGTTCTTAACATGACATTTAAACTTCTTAAAAGTAGTGAGAACATCAGATTTATTATGTATGGGAAAGTTGTTGGGCATAGTTCCCTCAAAACATGTGTTTAGACATTTTTAATATGAATTTAATGAAATTATATTTTTCTTATAATTCTTCTTTTAAATTATTGTTGAATAATTATGCAAATATCTAAAAATTTCATATTCATTAATGAGACTATGATCTTGTATAAGTACGAGAGAATTAAGGTCATAGATAATGAATAAAATTGTCAACAACATATTAAAGTATAGAATCTTTAATGAATGGTTGCTAGTACGATTCACTAAGCATTATGAATACATGTAATCTAGATACGGATCATTTATGTGGATAGATATCTTAGTGAATGTACTTTATAAAATAAGATTATATATGATAGGACCGATATGGATTAATATCTTTATTAACTTGTCGTTTATCATAAAGATTTAATACACATCGATATGATGATCATATGTAGATAAATCTGAATCCTGAGTAGTCATGAACTCTTATGCATGTCTATTGGATCTTTTAATTTACCGAAACAGGTTGATGATTTATATTTTGGAGATTCAGTGATATGGATGGCTGAGAACTTGGTCTTATAAGATTTGGAATCCAAGTTTTCTTAACGGATCTTATATTGGTTCTCTTAAGTGTTAATTTTGGAATTAAATGGTTATTGAGTTCAAATTTATAATACGATTATAAATTAACCTTTCACTAGTGAATTAATGGTACTTAAGGATTAAGAGTTAATTAGAAGGGTAAAATGATAATTTTAATTAGCTCTAATTTACGAACAAAAAATTAGAGGACAGAATGTGATTATATAATGGAATACATGAGAATACTCAGTAAATACATTATGTAATCTCTAAGAGTGTAATTTCATATTTATAATGGAGTAACAATGGAATTAATAAATAAAATTATTTAATTAAAAAGTTTAATTAATAGTATTGAACTTAGGATTATGAGTCAATATTCCCCAAATCACCTATGTACTACATAATCTAAGGTGTGAATATTTCAGGACATAAAAAAAAGATTGACTTATAAAATAAATTATATTTCTGGGGTAAGTATATAGTCATGAGATAATTATGTATGATTAATTAATTAAAAGAATTATTTAATGTAATATTCAAAAATTATTATTAACTAATAATATCGATTAATTTTTATTAATCGTTAAGTGACACAAAATATCTAATTTATGAAATTTGATAATGTTTAGTTATTATGAGACAATAATTCAAATTTTGAATTAACTAAATCTGTTGTTCGAACTAACAGATAAGCTAGTTGATATGGATGGTCATATAAATTAATTTAGAATTAACTAATATCTAGATATTTATTTGATTAAAATAAATAATAAATTTACACAAATTACCACATGACATGTTGGACTGCCACATGTTAATCACTGATTTTTAAACAGAGATTGACATGGACTACTATAGTACCACGTGACACTACAGTGAGACGTGCATAGTCTAGTGCCTCACGGCACCACACTGGTGCCGTGAAACTACAGTGTCATGAGGCACTGTGACTCCTCACTGTACATTACTGTACAATTACAGTAAGTCTCACTTCAATTGCACATTTATAATTATTTTGTTATTTTATGTAAATCCCTAAACAATCTGATATGCCATTATTTAAAAAATATATTGATATTATTCTATTGGTTTCAGTGTGCTAACAATACAGTTGAAATCAGGGGTGAAACTCTCTGAAATTAAAAGTTAATCAAAAAGCTGTGTGAAGAACTTTGAATCGTTTTTTGATCAGAGTTTTTTTTCACAATTAATCCTTCTAAAAAATCTCTAGATTTTATGTGCTATGTACATCTAAAGATAGAAAAGTGTTATTGATATATTCTACACGCCAACATACGTCCTAGTATGTTTTAGGATTGTCTTGAAAGATCGTGGTGTAGATATAGAAGTCTATCATTCCTGGGATAGCTTGATTGAACTACAAGCGGTATATTTTATATCCATATATGTCTTTGATTTAATATATAATATATAATGGATTGATCCAAAAAAGTGTTTTTCATTTAAAAAATTTTCAACTTTCAGATGCGGGACGATTCAACCGTTTATTATTTTATAATTTTTTTTAAAACACCACCGTGCCTTCCACGTTGCGTCACCATGGATTTCAACAATTGGTGTCAGAACGGTCTTTATACATTTGTATATTAAATACTATGTGGGTGTTCTTGCATTGTTCATAACATATATATTTTGATATGTATGAATGAATGGATGGTTTATTTTCTGAATATATAAGCAAGACGAGGAAGCGGAGCTGTCGTATAAACGGTAGCTTCCCCCGACCGACTAAAATACAACAGTCGCGACCTACTTTGATTCAAAAGAAAGGCGAAGGGTTTGGCAACAAGCAAACGGCTTTCTATCATAGTTGCAAGGGTTCCAAACCTTAACTACTTAATTGAGTACCAAAGGCTTCTTTCGGTTGGTTTCATAAGGGGGCTGTTCACTACAAGCTATCAGCGTTGTCTTAGATTGAATATTGTATGGTGACTTTTAGGTTTAGACTTTGTTCTTTATTTTTTCCTTAGCTTGCCTAAGCCATTTTGGGTATAGAATTTTTTTAATTTTATTTTGGAATATCATGTTGTATAATTCCGATCGTGAGAAGACGAAGAACTCACGAGACGAATAAGGAAGAAAAATTCTAGAACCGGCCGTTAGATCGCCGGTAGTGGTTGATGGTGGTGGTGACGGCGGTGGATGGGGGCGGTGGTGGGAGAGTCCTATCGTCGGAGGTAATTGTTGTTACTACAAGGGAAGTTTCGTAAAAACTCTGATACCATATTACCCCATCCCTACGATGTGTTATGAAAACCCAATTCCTATCCCTATCTTTTAAATTTTAATTTTTGATTTTTAATTTTTGAAATTTTGAATTTTGAATTTTGAATTTTGAATTTTGAATTTAAAATTTGAAATTTAATTTCTAAAAGGATAATTATCTATTTTAATTTTTTTAAATTAAAATTAATTAATTGATGGGATTTGACCCAAGTTTGACTAGTCATCAAATTATTTTTTGACAATCAAATTCAATTAATTTTAAAAGGATAAATAATGAGATTATTTAATTAGAAAAAATAGTTTATCTTAAT
Source organism: Datisca glomerata (assembly GCA_003255025.1). NCBI lineage: Eukaryota > Viridiplantae > Streptophyta > Magnoliopsida > Cucurbitales > Datiscaceae > Datisca > Datisca glomerata. Next base: position 1,488,890 of record QANY01003934.1, read on the forward strand.
TAAAATGGTTTTGATCAAATCTTGAAGATTATGAAGATGGACATTTGGTGGAGAGTGGGCTATTTAAGAAATATGTATTCTTGAAGTCCTCTTTGTAATTATTTCTATTTTTCAATAGTTGTAATCTAAAAATACCAAGCAGTCACTCAGTTAATCATTTGTTTATCTAATTATTAAATAAATGTTTATTAATCTTATTGGTAACATGACCATGCATTAGTCGATCACATGCCATACATGAAACCTCACACAGTTTTATTTAATTATGCATCTCATTAGTAGAAACTTGATTGATTAGGACTTTTCTAATATGTTTATATGAATTATTTTGAGAAATCAATTACAAGTAAACTGCTAGGTTTTAATTGGTTAAAATTTGGTAATCACACCACTCTAAAGGCTATTGTAACATTTAGGATAACTAACTTTATTTAAAGAGTTTTATTAAAATTTGATGAATGTAATTAATTAGTTAATCTAAGTCCACCTAATTATAACTTAGGCTATTTAGAAGGTTAAATGAACTAAGACAAATTAGGGTTATTTTCACTAGTAAGCCATTTGATCTCCATCAAAGTCTGCATGCTTTTTCTTGAATCAATACAAAAAAATTTAGTAAATTTATTTCCAGATCTAGATCGGGGCGAATGTCTGAGATATAAAGTCAATATATCTATATGTAGGTACCCAAAGCAATTCGCTTATAAATTCAATTCGTGATGATCATAATTAGAATTTGGGGTGGGCTTACTACTTAGATGCTTTCGGCAATTATCCAATCCGCACTTAGCTACCTAGTGTTTGATGGGGTGTCACCTGAAATGAAAGAACATAAATGGAATCATAAAGTTTTAATTACTAAACCACTTTTCGATGGTATGCTCCCGGTTCGTTTCGCGGTAAGGGCTATAATTCTAGATTATATTTCAAGACGGATTTGACCTATTTCAAATTCATACCACTTTTTAGAATTATTTGAACTTTGATGTAAAAGATTGTCATTAAGGTGGAGAATTGAACCAATAATTCTCTTTCTTTATCATCAATTCGATGAATCATTTCTTTAGACATAAGACGATTATGTAAACACTTACTCGAAATCAGATTCTATTGTGGAATTAATTGATTATTAAGAATATAAACACATTTTCCTAAAATAATGAGTTGGAGAAGGTTGACATGTCAATGTAACCTAAGATCTCATAAAATCATAATTAGGCTTTGAGTGAATAATTGTGACTTGACCAAATAAGTGATTTTTTATTATTAAGAGAGAAAATATAAGATATTTTGAGTTTTAATTAAAAAAAATGAGAATGTCTCATAGACAGTCTAACATTAATCTGACCAACCCTAAGGTGACACATTGATTGTTAGGTTGTCTTATCATGAATTAGTAAATGTTAAATTTATGCGTTTAATATGTTGCATTCATGCATCACGTTTACTTTCCAAATTCTTGATATTTATTTCAATTATATTAAATTATGTATGTTTTATTTTTCAATTATTATTATGTCTACCATGAGAAAATTTATTACTGCTTTACTTGCACTTGAGAAATTAAATGGTGATAATTGCATAAGATGGAAGTCAAATTTAGACTTGATGTTAATTTTTGAGAACCACAAATTTGTTCCTAATGATGAATGTCCTTAAGAGCCGCTGCCAATGCCCCTAAGAATGTTAGGGACAAGTTTGATGCTTGGATTCAATCCAACAAAAAAGTTAAGTGCTACATGCTTGTGAGTATGAATGATGTTCTGAGAACCAAGCATGAAAGCATGAAAACTACTTATAAGATTATGGAATCTTTACAGGCGATGTTTGGGCAGCAGTTTGATCAAAGTCATCATGAGGATACTAGGATCTACATGACAACCAAGATGAAGAAAGGTACTTCCATGCGTGAACATGTTTTGAACATTATCAGTATAATGCATGAGGCACAAGTACATGGGGCTACCATTGATGAGCAAACTTAAGTCAGCATTATACTTGAATTTCTCACACCTGCTTTTTATGCATTCACAATCAACTTTGTTATAAACAATTTGAAATTCAACATGACCCAATTGTTGAATGAACTGTGAACTTTTGAGTCACTCAACAAGAGTATGACCAAAGAGGGCGAGGTAAATGTTGCTGAGCAAAAACTTTCTTCCAATGCTATTAAGAACAATAAAAGGAAGAAGAATAATGGTAAGGACTAGAGTAAGAACAAAAGAGGAAAGAAATCCAAAAATTCACCCATGGCCAAGAAGAACAAATGAGACATCAAACCCAAGGGAAAGTGTTTCCATTGTGAAGTTAAAGATCACTTGAAGAGAAACTGTAGCAAGTAAATCTCGCTGAGTTAAAAAAGAAAGGTAAATCTAATTTACTTGTACTTGAAGCTTGTTTAGTGGAATATGATTCGTCATCCTGGATATTGAACTCATGAGTCACTAACCATGTATGTTCTTCTTTACAGAGGCTTGATTCGGCAAGAGAGCTTGTTGATAGCTAGGTGATAATGAGAATTGGCAGTGATCAAAACTATGGTGAGATTAGCACTTCAATATTTGGGAATTTACTTAAGGTTGCAACACTGATCAAAACTCTGTCAAGCATTTCTTGAATGAAAGCCTCTCCTTGCCTTTTATTCCTCCATGTAAAATAAACACCATTTTGCTTTCAGATCCAAAAGATCACACCTATTAATGTAATCTCTAAACTTTCTTGCCCATTGTCAAATGGCCTTCCTCCTTTTTTCCATCAGAGTAGGGTAACTCATTCAAGTCTCCTGCTAGAGTCTAGGGGTCGTGACTGTTAGAGGAAGATGCTGCTATTTTCTCAAGACCATACACCCTTTTAGATTCAGACCTTTTACCATAAAAGAAAGTCATTCTACCATAATCCGCAACACATAAGTCAGTTTTATTATTTGAAGCAGAGTTACATTGGACACTGAAAGTAGGATTCCAATAAAGAAATAGACCATCAGAGAGGCCTATGGGATATATTTAGTGAAAGAAATCAAATTTAAGTTTTTTAATCAAGTGACTAATTCTTGGTTTCTTCATTTTGGTCTCCATTTAGAAAATCATTTGGAGTATGTAAAGATGCAAAGCATCTTTTAGTGCCTGAACTGTCAAGGAGCTCTCAAATCTTGACAATTCCATATCAGGACATTAATGGCTCCTTGGGCGTCTTTTCTAAGTCCATGATTACTCTCTAAGGTGCATATTTAAAACATGGATTCCAACTAAACATCATGAAAAGGACGATACGGGACATTCTAACCTGAATTTTTAGGGCTCATCCCAATCGCGTCCCGTCCAACAAATGTGGATTGGTCAATGGGACGGGATCGTCCCGTCTCAAGTAAAAAACATCATCCTGGTTCTGTTGGATAATAATGTTTGTCTTTTCTTTACCTTTCTAATATTTAAGGGTATTTTAATATTTTTAGCTTTCTCATCCATGTGTCTAAATACCCCATTTACTCTCTCATTTTTAATCAATTAGTATAAATATTTTGGTTTTCTAGTTGGTATCAGAGCCTAACTCAAACCCTAACTCTAATTTTAACCCTAGCCTACCACCTATCACTACTACAGCTACCAGATAGCGCCTACCACCACCAGACAGTGCTGGCCACCACCACCTGCGGCCGTCAAAGATCATTTTTTATTCTTTCTACCTTTGTTTTTTTAAAGTGGTTAGATTTTCCTAGGCTGTGTGCTGACGAGACCTATGATTTTTTGTATTTTTTGGATTGTTATGGCTTAGACCACAGTTTGATCACTCGTTTGGTGACTTTTTAATGATATAAAAGGTTGTGTTCAATCTTTCTTCATCTCTCCATCGGATTTTCTTGGAAATTTATGTAGATTTCTTGGATTTGTGATGTTTGGATCTTCACATGCTGCTTTTACGGCTGTTGCTAAGCCAGATTTGGCTTATCCCGTGTCTGGTGGAAGAATTTATAGCATCATTTTGAATGGACAAAATTTTATTGTTTGGTCTCAATTGTTGTGGTTATTTCTTAGTCGACAGGGTACGAGTTTTTCGCTTCAAGAACATGTTCCTCGCTCTAAAGAGGAAGCCTAGTGGGATGTTGATAACTGTTTGATATTAGGATGGATGTTTGGATCTATGGAGTCTACGGTCTATAATATGTGTATGTATCATGAGACGGTTGCTTATTTGTGGAATGCTTTGACTGCATGTATGCCCATTCGAGGAATGAGGCTCGATATTTTGAGTTCTATCAGGAGATTGCTACTGCCAATCAGGAAAGACTTAGATTGAATGTTGCTCAATTTTTTAGATATTTACGTGTACAGTGGGAAGAGATGACTCAATATGAACCAGTCACTAAATATATGGCTCATGTAACAGTCAAGAGGCTAGATCTTCATCACACATATACATTTCTGATCGGGCTTAAGCCTGAATTTGAGTCACTTCATACCCGGATCATTAATTCCTCTCCTATGCCATCCTTGCTTGAGACATTTGCCATAGGTGATGGAGATGAGCATCAGTGTCTTATCTCGATCCCGAATCTCATCCCTTCCACTGCTAGTAATAATTATCAGATGGCTCTTGGTGCTCGTGGTTTCTCTAGTTCTTGTCCTCCAGTTAGGAGGAAATTTTGTCACCATTGTGGGAACAATAGTCATATCAAGGATACTTGTTGGAAGCTTCATCCCGAGTTGCGTGCTCAATTTCATAAGAAGATTATTATACCCACTATATTGACAGTCGTAGCTATTACTTCTATAGCCACCAGTAATTCAGTCGAGTCAATTGTCCCTACATATCTCAGCAATTGAGACCAAGTAGAAGCTTTACAGGCTCATGTGTCTCGTCTCATATCTCAGCAGACTCCTACTATTGCTACTACTCTTGCCTATGATCATTCTGCCTCCATTGCGTTAGGTACTTCCACTACACTTCATATTCGTACTGAGTCACCTACATGGATCTTGGATTCTGAGGCAAATGATCATATGACTTGTGAGTTATCATTTTTCTCTACACCATTGGAACCTGTTAAAGGTTCGACATAGTTATCTTATGGTTCTCAGACTGTTGTGAGCGGTAGAGGGACTGTACAACTGTATCCTAAAATTACTCTCATCTCTGTTTTTCATTTTCCTAAATTTTGCTATGAAAATTTTATCTATTAGTCGCCTAGTCAAAGCTCTAGATTGTGTTGTCATTTTTTTAATTGAGCGTTGTTTTTTGCAGGGCCGTCATACGAAGAGGAAATTTGGCAGGGGGTATGAGCGGGATGGACTATACTACTTTGGGGATCCACCTCCCTTCAACCACCATATCCTATTATTCAATTTTCCTCTTCTATTATTTTTTATTTTCCTGTTTCCATTCTTTTAGACACTTACATTTGTAGCATGCCCGTTTGTGACATGTCAATTTTCAATATCTTTATTCATTATTTCCTTCATTTATTAATGCACGTAAACACTTTCGATTTAAATATGAAATTTACAAGCTTTCCAAACATTACTATAAGTCTTATATTTCTTGCATGAATATATTTGCTGATGTGTTTAATCTAATTCACTTTGATGTTTTGGGTCTCTCTCATGTTACTTCTATGTCTTCACGTCAATATTATGTCACGTTTATTGATGATTTTTCTAGATGTACGTTGGTTTGTTTTCTTAACAAAAAATCCGATGTCTCACATGTGCTTAAACAATTTCTTACTATGATCAAAACCCAGTATCAAACTATTGTTCGATCGGTTTGTTCTAATAATGGGGGGAGTGTATTTCGAGTGATCTTGTCTCTCATCTTTCCAGTCTTGGGATTCTTCAGCAATAACATGTACATATGCTCCTTAACAATATGGGGTAGTTTAGTGCAAGAATCGCCACCTCATGGGCATTTCTCGTTGCCTTCTTAAAGGAATATTGGTTCCTCAATTTTTTGGGGACATGTCTGTTTTCACTGCAACATATTTGATTAATAGAGTTCCTAGTCGAATCTTGGGAAGGCAAACTCTTTTAGGTATTCATCATCCCGAAAAACCCATTTTCTCTATAATTCCTTGTGTCCTTGGCTGTGTTTACTTTGTTCAAAACAAGATTCCTACTCGAACAAAGTCGGACGATAAGTCTATCTGTTACATGTTTATCGGATACTCATCTCAGTCCAATGAGTATGATGATTGAATCCCTCATCTAAACGGTTTATTTCATCTTTGGATGTTACCTTTTAGAAGAATACCCCATTCATTTCTGGTTTCATTGGTGTTAGGACTGGCCTCCCATCTGTGGAGGATCTTCCTCGTCATATCCCTATTATTGACCCCCCTAATATGGATGCTCTCATTATTTCTACTACTTCTTTGACTCCTATTGCAGGTCCTCCTACCAAGGTGTATAGTCGTCGCTCTCATCTCTCTGTGTTGGACTCCTTTATGAATGAAGGTACTGATCTTCCCCTATCTTAACGGTATCCTTTACGGGACCATCGCCCCCTAATCGTCTCACTCTATCATGTTCTATTGACCACCCTATTGGGAATCATATTTCGTATAGTACTCAATCCAGTTCCTTTTAGGGATTTGTCAGTCACATTGATTCTATTGCGATGCGATCTGTCGCGAAGCAACACGAGACCCACGGTGGGTGGCAAGATATTCATATTGAGGACTTGGTTGCTTTGCCTTAGGGGGAGAAAATGTTTGAATTTCATTAGGTATTTAATCTTAAATATAATGTCGATGGAAGTGTTAATCGATATAGGGCATACCTAGTCGCTAAAGGGTTAACTCCTATTCCTAGCAAAGATTTCAATGCAACCTTTGCTCCTATTGCAAAACTCACTATTGTTCATCTTATTATCTCTGGCTGTATCTCACTCCTGGACCTTGCATTAGATGGATGTAAAAAATGCCTTCTTTAATGGTGATTTGGATGAGGTTATTTATATGGATGTGCCTCTGGGTTTTCAGGCTGAGGGAGAGTATTCAGGGAAAGTATGTCGTCTGCGAAAATTCTTGTATGAGTTGAAACAGTCTCTGCATGCTTGGTTTGCTCGATTTTGTGCAGTAGTGCTTGAGTTGAGGTTTATTTGATGTCACTCTGATCATTGACAGAATTCATTAGGGCAATGTGTCATCTTCTTTGTGTATATAGATGATATCATCTTGACTGGTGATGAGAGTACCAACATTACTAAGGTAAAAAAAGATCTTAGTTCAACTTTTGATATCAAGGATTTAGGGGGCTAAAATATTTTTGCGTATTGAGGTTGCTCGTTCCAAGGCATGTATCTCTCTTTCCCAGTAGAAGTATGTTCTTGACATTCTTGTTGATACTGGGATGTTGGGATGTAGACCTACATCTACACCTATGGATCCAAATGTCAAACTTTCAGCTGAATCAAGTGAATTATGCATGCTCCTTGAACTTCACATTTGGATGTAGTTTACCGCATTTTGAGGTAATATCTCTTTTTAGGTAAGACACCCGATGTGTCTTGCTTTATTGATGCTGACTATGTTGGGTCAAAGATAGATAGAAGATCTACATTTGGTATTTGTACTCTCTATGGTAATCTTTTTCTCTCTTGAAAAAACAAGAAGCAGTCTGTGGTTTCTCTGCTGGGATTTTCTAATGAGGGTTAATTTGAACCATGCATTCTTTTTAGAATTATATTAAGAAAGAACATTCATAATAATGAGAATGACATATGAGCCAATTATATTTAGGATTAAGTGTGTCTTGATTAGATAAATACACATTTATAGTTTGAGTTGCAATGAAGGTGATAGTTTATAAATAGGATTGCGAAATTGCAGAGCTACATTATCCTAGGCAAGAGGTTTTGGAGTAGTATTCAGTAATTCTACATATATATATATGATTTTATGAAATATCTTTTGATTTTACAAAATCTTATACACACAGAGTATCATTTCTCCTCTTTAAAAAAAACATGTATATCTCTCCTCCCTTTCGCCTCATGTCCCTTTAAAATGACTTCTCGTCATGTCATTTTGAGATATCTAAAACGGTAACACATTTCAGAAAACTTCTCCCTTCCAATCACATTTCCCCAAGTTTTCATTTTCTGGAATAAACATGATTTATGCTTTCATTCTGTGTGGTAAAGTTTGTGTACGAGTTTAGTTCACCCCAACAATGATCGTGGTGCATGATAGGTAATGGTTTCGTAGTTGCATATTCGGAGATAGAAGCCAATGTCCTCGAACACCCACCGTGAGGAGGGAAATCTTTTTTTTTTTTTTTTGAGATTGTGATACACAGCTCTCAGCTTCATTCATTATTCCAAATTTCTCTATTTTAAACATTTTGTATCGTATTTCTCAATTCAGTCTATGTAATTCTTCAGATTTGTGATTGTAGTTTTCATATTCACATTATGTCTTCTATTATGTGAAAATACCTATCATGTATAACACATTCTTCTAGGTATGCAGTTCTGCCATGATAACTCATAAAAAACAGTATGCACTACAAAATAAATTACTTTTTATAGAGGGTAAACAGTCTTATAAAAAATATTTTATAGCGTTTCAGAAAACCCAATGTCCGAACGCTATAAAAAGTCTGGAATTTTCTGTAGGGTTCAAGAAGCCATGTTTACCGGTAATGTTACAAGACATTGAATACTCCATAATCACAAAAAAAAGATAGTTTTTTCAAGTAACCTCAAATTAAATAAATGTTACAAGTTACAAACTATGCCTTAAGTGTTGCTATAACCTATATGTTATTGTTACATAAGAAAATAAGACAAGAGATCATCCAGAAACTAACATCTAAGCTGATTTACCTTCCCAGACCTTTGATCAGGAACTTTGAAGCTAAATATTGTCTTCAACCCAGGAGCAAGTTAATCAACGATAATGGTTGTGGAAGTTGATAAAAACACACAATTTCAGTATAAATATATAAACAGTCAAATAAGGCATAGTAGTGGGAAATACCAAAACAACAATATCATAGATGATTGAGACTAGAAATTCTAGAAAAAGGAAGTGAAAATGTGATCTCATAAAGAATGAAAAGAGGTTGATGATAGTGTGCATTAGACAAATTTGTTTCTTTCAAAGATTTTGTAATATCCCCTTATTAATCATGTTATACCTGTAAAGCAAGAATGAATCATAACAAACATGCCATTAATAATTTATCAAATACAAATACAAAGTTTGAAAACATGCTTTAAAACAAAGAGATACCATGCCAACTGCCACCTAAATCTTTGGGATATTAAAAGCATAATCTGATTAAAGATACTTCTTAGAAAATGGATTGTTTAAATTTTTATTATGCCCCCACCCCTTAAAAAAGACAAAATTTAGAAACACATGAGGAGGACGTCAAATATACTTACCATCTCAAATATATAGTTTATGCCCTGGTATTTTCAAATAAATATCCATAGTAGCTTAAAATTAAGGGATCCAATCAAGAAAAAAATACTGAGGTAGACTGAAAGGAGAAAGAATAGTTCATTCAACCCACACTATTTTTTCGGTATCCAATATACAATATAATCTAGAAGATCTTGGGGAAGATCAGACAGTTATCCCTAGAGTAAATTTTATCCGTGAGCGATGACCCTTCCACTCGGCATCGTCGGATCACTAAGGCTGACTTTCGTCCCTACTCGACGGGTGGGTCATGCAGTCAAGCTCCCTTCTGCCTTTGCACTCGAGGGTCAATCTCTGGCTGGTCCAAGGAAACCTTTGCACGCCTTCGTCACCTCTTGGAAGGCCTATGCCCCATAGAAACTGTCTACCTAAGACTGTCCCATTGGCCTGTAGGTCCTAACACAAGGTTATAATTCTAGCTCTTCCAGAGTGGTATCTCACTAATGGCTCAGGCCCCTCGGAAGGAGGCATTCTTCACCCTCCACCTAAGTTGCACAGGAAAGGCCCAAAGCCGATCCTAGGGATCTCAAGGTCCTCAATAAGGTTGGTTTGCCTCAAGACAGAAATAATGCAGGTAAAGGTCTGATGATTATTGTCACTGTTTCTCGAGAAAATATGTTCTTCTGGTATTTTTTAAACTTTTTTATTGGTATGCAGCAAAAATAATGTCGTTAGTAAAGAACGAGCATCTACTTTTGGAGTCTCCTTAATGTTTCCATGTCATATTAAAGTTTTTTAATTATAAAATTGAGAGAAAGTTCAATTTAGTTGTTTTCTTATATATGACGCAAATTACTATATAATATTTCTCCTCAAGTTGGTGCCTTATATATTTTGACAAGATGTTGATTATTCATATCTTATTGGTTGCCAACAACCTAAGAGTGTGGTTGCTTTAGGACATGAATTAGGTGTGTTCATGTTCATACCAGAAGCAAAGCCTCATGTATGCTATATCTTCTCTAATCTAATATAGTCCTCCATTTTACTTATTTTTTTCCTTTAAGCACTTGTATTCTTAGTCTGATAAGCTTTCACTTCTTTGCTTGTTTGCTGCCACTTCTTTTTTACACAAATAAGCAAAATGTAAACCTAATCATTGTTTTACGGAAATAACCAAAATACAGATTGTATGAAAAGTAAGCAAAATATGGTAAGAGTTATAGGACATGGTTTGGTTTGTCTTTCTTTTGAAATGCTGCAGTTTCTGTGTCTATTTTATCTTCCACAACTTCCATGCATGAGCGCATGGCATTGTGTTTGACCTATTTACTTCTTTTTTGTATCATATAGTTTCATGAGTCTGCTACATACGTTTGATGATCAACAGTTGGTTCTGACTAGTGAATTAGAGATTTTCTTTGTTAGTAGCCATGGGATCTATTTGAAAGACATTGAGTGGTCAATAATGGTCATGAGTTCTGCTGATTTGATGCAGATAATATGAAAGTTGAATATTCTTTATGGCAAATGCTTGTGTAATTTATATTGAGTTTACGTGTGTAACTTAGAAATTTGGTTCTCAAAATCGGTATTTATTTACTTTTATATAAACACTTGCACAGAAATAGAGATGTAATAAGCATGTGAATTACTTACTTGCTTGAGGTTAGATAAAGATTTGATTTAATAAGCATGCGGTGTAACTTTCTGCTTTGATTATCTTGAAAATATTGTTCTTAATTACTTTTTTGTTAGAAAAGGAATTGATTGCCATAGCTTTGTTATACTTGAACTGTTCAAATAGATAACCTGCTAAAGAAAGTATAGTACTTGATTGCCTTAGAGTGTGGTACTTGATTGCCTTAGAGTGTGGTACTTGATTGCCTTAGAGTGTGGTACTTGAAAGTTGAATTGATTGAGCATGCCACTTAAGACCTTCCCTGATTGCCTCACATCTATTATAGTCTTTATGCTTGTGATTATGCCTAGAATCGTAAGTACTCAGGGATAACATACACCCATTATAGGATTTCAATTGTACATGGCCGATGCTAGTTGAAGGATAGTGTGGTCTAAGATTTTATTGAATTGAAGTCTGTCAGCAGTCTATTCTTACAAAATTTTCTTATTTTAGAAAAATGCATTATAAGAGCTCTATCTTCGTTCTCTGTTCATTAACGATTTTCATGTGATGACAGATATGTAAAACAAGCTGCCCAAGCAACGAATGAAGGATTTATACGTAATATGACAAGCTATTGGGACCCTAATATTTTTTTAGTATTCTAGAATCTGCTTATTTGAGATGCAATTTCTAGTGGACCATATATTATTATGTTTAAGAAATTTGTGAAATTCAATACATTGATATATGATTTTGTGATTTTTTGTTAATGTTATTAAAGATTTTCTTAAATTTTTTAGGAATTAAAATACAGGCAATTAATAAAAGATGCTATGGAAGTGTTATAAAATACTATACAAAAGTGTCAAAGCGTTATAAAAAGGGTATTAACACTAAAATGGGCCATTAAATGCTTTGAAATGCTATAAAAGCATCTTCTATAGCTTTTAAAAACTATAGCATTTTTAAATGCTATAAGTTATACCATAGCATGTTCTAAATAATATGATAGGTTGACTATTGCATTTCAGAAACGCTATAATAGGTATATTATAGCGTTTTAGGCGCTATAATAAGTCTAATTATAGTGTTTTTCATAGCGTTGAAAAAATGTTATCGTTGCTCTGCACTTTTAATAACATTTGCAAACACCGTGTTTCCAAAAACGCTATAGGAACTATACCATAGCATTTTTTGGCCGCTATTGTATCCCTTATGTGTTGTAGTGATTGGTCTTCATATGGTAGTTTCAAAAGTCCTTGTTCCATACTTCCTCTAAAGTTCTCACTTTTTCTCTTGAATAAGGGAAATGCGGGGGCGGGATCTTGTTACATTTCACTCTCTCTGTTCCCCTATCTTTGGTCTAAGCTATTGTTGACTAATGGGATAGCGACGATGATTTCCATCTACAGTCCGTGCATTTGCACTTTTCTTCTTGCTTGGGTCATTTTATCAAGGTGCTACTACACTTCTTTGACTCAATACATCATGGAAAAAAGGATACACAAGTTTTAACAGTATATGATATGCTCATCTAACATTTCACAAGTACACATCTTAACCAAGGATGACAATCCATTGCCTTATCCCTAGAGCATTGGACATACTCCACCAAATCCTCATCATGGCTTTGTCCCTCTCTCCCCAACTCTTGAATGCTTTTTTTCTCTTTAATCATGAAGAATTTTGCATAAAAGGCAAATGCCATCAGAGACCAGGTTGTCACTGACCCTGGCACCAGATTAACGTACTAGGAGCATGCACATTCTGTGGGTGATTATAAGAATTACCAGGACATCTTGGCTTGTCATTGTTAAGGCAGTAGCATCAAAAGCCAGTGCCGAGCTTGCAGGTACATGAAGAAGTCAAATAGGGAGTCCTTCGTGCATGGCCTGCATGGTGAAGCTTTACATCTCAACACAGCTCAGCTGGCACCTTGTTCAACTGTTGTCTCATTCCTCCTCAACTTCACCTTTCCTCTCTCCTCCCTGTCAAGTTCGTTACTCATTAATGTTAGAGAATGGTTGTGTTCCCCAACATCCAGGAGTGAGAAAGTGTTGAGCATGTCTCATTGGTTGCTTTACAACCAATCATTATCTTTGTCTAATATTTCCTTAATCTTATTTTAGCTTATCCTTGTAGATCGTATAAGTATTGGGATTCTACTTAAAACTAATCAGGTTGACAATTACAGAACAATTTTTCTATTTAGTTTGATACCTTTCCTTATTTTTTCAAGCTTCAACTTGGTATCAGAGCCATCAATGGCTTCCTCTAAATCAAACTCCCAAAACAGAGAGATCCTCGAGAACTCAACTAGAAATACCAGTTAGTTAAACCCTTTGTCAAACACTCTTCGATCAACCTTGTCCATCAAGCTTAACAGAGACAATCACATTCTCTGGAAAGCTCAAGTTATACCGGCTACTATTGGACATGGCCTGAGTGAATACATACTCAATGCTCAGTCGAGACTAGTGGAAAACTTTGAAGATGGCTCCCTCAATCCTGACTATATTCAATGGGTCTATAATAACCAATTACTTCTCAGTTGTCTTAGATCAACTATGGGTGACAGAGTGCTAGGCTTAGTTCTGTAATATGAACCCACAAGAGGGTATAGCTTGCATTGGAAATGACATATGCAAGCAAATCATAAGCAAAGTTGCTGAGTCTAAGAAATTCCATGTACATCACAAAGAAAGATGACAGAAGTATACTAGACTACATTGATGTCATGAGCACCATTGAAGATCAACTCCAAGCAGTTGGTGATACAATCAGTGAACAAGATCTTATTCTTCATATTTTGAATGATCTTCCAGTAGAATTTGACCCTATAGTAGTCAACATAACATCCATAATAGACAATTGCACCATTGAAGAAGTGCAGTCCCTTCTACTCATATATGAGTCAAGAATTGAGAAGCAAAATTCAGAAAAAGAGGCAACCTTGAATCATGTGCAAACCTGGTTCAAAAACATTACAAATTATAGTTGCTTTAACAAAAAATTTCAGTACAACAAATATGTGATTCGGTAGGAGATGAAAAACTCTGTTATAAGTAATCCACAGGATTCTCGCGACGCCTTTGTTAGTTGATGCGGTGGAAAGTCCATATTTTTCATGGGGCGCTTTGCCCCTATGAAGAACGTTGTTGTTTTCACTTTTCTACATGATTTTTTTACTACTGTAGAATGTTATTTAATAAGAGTTTCTGACCACTATCGAATATGTTTAACATGAATTTTTTACCCTTATGAATTAACATTCACATGTATTTTTATATTTATAAAATGAGATACCATAAGACTCATTGCTATAGTCAATTATTCATATTATATACTTTGAAAATGATAATTTTAAGTAGCATAAAGATCACCAATATTATATTTAAAATCATTAATATATATATCATTTCAACAAAATGTTACATTATTTATTCGATCAACTTACAAATAAATCTAACTTAAAAACTAACATATCATTCAAATATACAAGCAACACTTGTTCTAATCAAGTCCATGATAATTATTTACAACAGACCCATTTGTGTTTGCCTCAGGCATCCTTTTTCCCCATGTTGTTGCGTATCCATCACATTCAAAGCTTGTCGTCAAACTGAAATTTACTAAATTGCACTAAGGAAAAGACATACCCATAACAATATATGAGCTAAGGCCTTGTGAAGACCATGAAATCTATTACCAAAGACTCATGATGATGAAATGGAAAAGAAAAACAAAGTATTGAACCAAGAAAGAAAAATACAGAATCCTTGAACAAAATCTACAACCTTTTCAGTTTATTGAGCTTGAAATATCAGATGAACATACACCGTTGAGCTTAAAGATGAAAAGATAAGCTAATGTATGTCTGATTGTAAATTAATATATATAGAAATACCTCTAATGGTGAAACCTAACAATATAATCAGTTTGTGAAAACCCATCAGAAAGCCCCCAATTCCATCCCCATCATAGGCAAGACTTTTGCTCCATTGAGAAAATGAAAACAAAAGGCTTGTGAATATCAGCATGCGTAGTTTATATTGGACTAAAAAAATTTCTACAGATCAAGAAAATCTGGAACAACAATTTATATGATAGATTAATTGGATCAAATACAGAGATTTAGCAGCATCCTAACATGGTTGATTAAACTAATATTAATAAAAAGGTGTTCTCTTTTACTTTTACACATACTTTGACAGTCTATCATAAACTAAAACCAAAAAATGACAATACCCACTTGGGAAAATATCATATAAATTGTTGAGAGGCTTAGAGATCAGGGACTTAAGGAGGTGTGTTTAACTTTTGCAGTGTAGAAAAAAGAGCACCCACTACCGTAGAGAGAGTTAAAGAGCATTATGTGTACGAGAGCTCCCCACCTGAAACAAACTCAAAAACAACAAACAATTTCCCACAATGAACACGATTAAAATTGGACGAAATTAGCAAGGGCATGGAACAATATTACAAATAATGGCTAATTGGTAATATCATTGTGCAATTTTAAGATGTAGGGGTCATTGAAATAACATGCTATTGCCCCAAAAAAGTGTTTGGCCTAGATACCAATTTGATAGTCTGAAATTGAGGAAATCGCGTAACTTATTCCATGTACAATCATAACTAAATTAAGGATATCTACCAAAACTTATTCCAGTGCTTGGCCTCAAAACTCTTTTCTGACGCAAGCTTTTCATATGCTTTCCCCTTAACCTCATTACTTCACATTCCAATACTTAAAAAGGTCGTTCTTCTTCATCACTATAATTCCCTCCATTGGTTGTTCGCGAAGTTTAAATCAAGTTCCTTCGATGAATATCCTGCAAATAATTGGAAGATCACAACCGAGGAAAATTCAAAAGCAACCCATAAAGAATTCCAACAAAATGCAGGGAACATACCGATGATGTTGAGGATTTCTGACAAAGGATGTCGAAAAATGCTTTAAAATCTTCCAACTCACTATCAGTTTGTTCTGCACATAGGCAAAAGGATAGTCACTACACATATTTTAATAGTGTAATGCAAGAATTCAAATCAAAACAAGTATAAATCATTAGATTGTCAGATCCATTCTTAAAAGCTTTCACCTTTAAGACAACATTTATCTCCTATTTAAGAAAACTTCTACTTAATAAAGAGGAAACTGCAAAGTTCATCTAGTATAACACTTAAGCTAAGTAATAAAAAAGACTAATTAATGAAAATGTAACGGCAGAAAGGAATCTCCATCCAAGAAATAAAAAAGACTACCTAATTTCG
This sequence comes from Datisca glomerata, assembly GCA_003255025.1. Lineage (NCBI taxonomy): Eukaryota > Viridiplantae > Streptophyta > Magnoliopsida > Cucurbitales > Datiscaceae > Datisca > Datisca glomerata. The sequence goes on from QANY01003934.1 coordinate 1,505,161, forward strand.
TTTGGAAGACAAAAGCCTCTGTCTGCTTCAAACCCATAAGCAAATCGAACTTTGACCCCTCGAGCGAACTCTCCATATCTTGAACTGAAAAATCTGCTTTCAATCATTTTTTGCTCTTTAACTATGGTCTTGAGCTGTATCTATTGGATCTTTAGCATATGTAACCACAAATCCCCTAGAACTGGTTCATTCAGACTTATGGGGCCCTGATCCTATGAGCTCTAATGGTTTCAAGTATTACATCCATTTTCTCGATGATTTCTCCAAATTCACTTGGATCTATCCTCTCAAACTTAATCTGAAGCATTTCAGAGCTATTTTCTTGGTTCCTCCTTGCTGTCTTAGTCTTCAAAGAAGCAACATGTCATGGCTTGAAACAGTACTGAGAGTGTGTACCGGGCTCTACAACACACTATAGCTAAAATTACTTGGATTCAATCCCTCATGCATGAAATGAATTGTTGTTCTTCTTCTTCTGTTCTTGTGACCTAGTATGATAATGATGGGGCTGCGTCATCCATTACCTCAAACCCTGTTTCTCACGTTAGGACAAAGCATGTTGAAATAGATGTTCACTTTGTTCAAGACAAAGTGCTTGCTAATCTCCTTGAAATCATGTACATCCCTTCAAGTGACCAAATTGTAGACATCTTCACTAAAGTTCTCACTAAGCAACAGTTCACCTACCTTACGTCCAAGATACATGTGGATGTCTCCCATCTAAGCTTGAGGGGAGATGTTAAGGCAGTAGCATCAAAAGCTAGTGCTAAGTTTGCAGGTACACGAAGAAGTCGAAGAGGGAGTCCATCGTGCATGGCCTGCATGGCGAAGCTTTACATCTCAACACAGATCAGATGGCACCTTGCTCTCGTGGTGTCTCTTTCCACCTCAGCTTCACCTTTCCCCTTTCCTCCCTGTCGAGTTTGTTACTCATTAATGTTAGAGAATGATTGTGTTCCCCAACATCTAGGAGTGAGAAACTGTTGAGCATGTCTCATTGGTTGCTTTGCGACCAATTATTATCTTTGTCTAATATTTCCTTAATCTTGCTTTAGCTTATCCTTGTAGATGGTATAATTATTGGGATACTACTGAAAATTAATTAGGTTGATAATTACAGAACAATTTTTCTATTCAATTTGATATATTTCTATTTCAGGATTTAGGGTGATGTGTGTATGAGTGATCTAATATATGCCAAGTATGCTTGAGAACATGAGAGTTGATGGTGGGAGGGTGAAGGATAAGCAACCTTAGGTAGTCGTCGGAATGTGACAAATGCATTTAAGACTTTCAAGGTTGCTGAGAAACTCGAGGAGGGAATATTCTCAAGGTTCTTTGTTTCGGGATCGATGAGAATTGATTGCCCCCATAATGATGCTAGGGACCCCTTTTATAGATGGGATCGAGTGAGGACCACATGCATGTCTTTTACAATCACATGTCAATCATGTGACCAAGCCTAAAACGTGGTCACATGTCACATCCTCAAAACGACTTAGGGCTCGATTCATGTGATTACTTTTCATACTCGCAACTAGTTATATCTTTGTGATATCAAGTAGCCAGATGACGAACTCACAGATGCTAAACTCACATCGCACAAAAGACCTTAAAAGAGACTTCATGCCGCCGAGTTTCCCTGGCGGTGGATCGAGACACGTGCAGCGGAGCATGGGCCATCCACCATAGGGACAGGTTGCGGTCCCATCAACCCACCGTAGAGGTGGGTTGGGGCCCCCCTCAGTCCACTATGGGAGTGGGTTGGGGTTCCCCCTCAGCCCTCCGAGGGGTGCGTTGGGGTTCTCAACCCGCTGCGGAACTAACCCAATTCTTAAGAGACGATTCACATCTTTTTACCCTTCTCCCCGAAAGGGGGCACATCCAAGGTGCCTAAGGAGGCTATACCCGCCGAGTAGTTTTCCTATCTTAATATAGCTAACATTATCCTAATCTTACCAGACCACAGTCCCCAGATTGTTCCCAGGCAAGAAAGAGCCTTTGAGCCTTTGTCACTTAGCTCGAAGGCGAGACTTAACACTAGACACATGATCTCGAAATGGGCTCACACACATGATCTTGAAATGTATTCACTATTATCCTATTTTAGTCTTATCGTGCCATGTAGGCGCCATGTAGGTATATTTAGACACCACATGTTCAATCTTGACATGTTACTCTCAATAATACGGATCCATATTTACATTAGCCCCATGTACAAGTTCAAATGTGTAGCAATTGAACTTGTACATAGTCTCTTCATGCATTGTGGTCTTGGTTAATAAGCCACTTGTTCAACTGTGGTCATCTTTACTGTTGTAGTCCTTAACCAAATGCGATGATATACCAATTGCTCTCATTTAGGTTCTAGTAAGAGATGCTAGAAGTAGTTAGCTAGGCAGATCTCTTTTAATAAATAATTTGATTGTGTCGGCACTCACGAAAGGGTGACTAGCTGGAAAAAATATATACACTAGCAATGCACAACATTAAGTCTCAATGTAAGCATGAGTGAAATGTCTTAAGTGTGTCCCGGGGCCATACTCTATTGGAATGTCCTAAATGCGTTCTTGGAACAATCTTTGACTGAAATGTATTAAAAGCATTCCAGGATCAATCTTTACGGAAACGTCTTAAATGTGTTCCAGGGACCAACTTCACTGAAACATCTTAAAAGTGTTCCAGGATCAATCTTTGCTGAAACGTCTTAAATGCGTTCCAGGAACTAATTTCGCTGAAACGTCTTACATGAATTTCAGGGACAGTCTTTGCTAAATGCCTTGAACACATTTTAGGAGAAATATTTGCTGAAACATCTTAAATGAATTCCCAAAACAACTTTCACTGAAATGTCTTAAATGCGTTCCAGGATCAATCTTTGCTTAAACGTCTTAAATGTGTTCTAGGATGGCAGACCCGTTATAAGTTTTTGGGCTATTCTGATAATCACAAAAGTTGAAGTAAAAGTAACAATGCTAAATATCATAGTTTTTTTTGTTATTGACTTAAAGTTGAACATCGTCGATACGACTTGAAGCGTTTGAAGGTCATCCCACCTATTATCAACCATAGAGGTATTCTGATGTGGCCCTTCCTATTATTACAAGCATGCACATAGATAAATAATTATAATTTTAAGAATAGGCATTTCATAAATAATCATACGTATTGTGACTTCGAGTACATAATATTTGGACCTTACAACACATGATTTCATTTGTACTTAACGTACCCCACCTCAGGTTTTGTAGCATACAAGCCACTTCCTGGCACAATGGTCATGTTCGCGTTAATTATCTCTCCCTTTTGGGGCTTTTCGTGGAAACTCCGTCTCAAAGTTTTACAATCTTTGGTCACATGGGTGGTGTCTCGATGGAAGAGATAATACCAAGGTGATTATATTTCTTCTTTGGTGGGTAAGTTTTCCACCCAAGGTCTCTTCACGACCTTATCCTTGACCCAGGCATCCAACAATGCTTCTGCCTTTTCAATGGAGTAGGGGAAATGTGGTGGATCATCTCTTTCACTTTTCTCCCATTTTACAAGTCGTACTTGGGGTTACGCCATGGCCACTTGCAACGTGTATCTTGTGGGCTTCCATGAAAATCCCCTATGCTCACTCTGCTCAGCAACCTTTGGCCTAGACACCGAAGTGTTAGTGCGTTGAGCAGTTACATGGAGGTGCGAGAAAGTGGCGATGTCGAGGTTCCCCAAATGCGCTCTATACTCATTCATCATTCTATAGATGCACATCTTCACTAAGTCTTCCTCTTTCCACTCTTCCTGGCAATCCAGTGCTTTGTCTTTGAAAGTTCTGACGTAAGTTATCAGGTCTTCATCTTTCTTTTGACACTCACGCCCCAACTCCAAAATGTTCATCTTTTCCTCAAACAAAAATATCTTTATCATAAGGGCAAAAACCGTATGCGATCATGTTAAAACCGATCCCGATGCTAGATTGATTTACCATGTGTATGCTCGCTTAGTCAGCGATTTTGAAAACTCCCTCAGCTTCATGGACTCATTACATCCGTGTGGGCCAAAGTCATCAATGAAACGTACGACATGCTCTCTAGCACATACTTCCTTCCCACTGTACTTACACAAATTTAAAGGCACATAATCAGACGGATATGGTTTCATGACTAGCTTGCATGGGTAAGGGGGATGAAACTCCACATAATTAGGGAAGCTTTGATGCGCTCCATCTCCAACACCTTTTGTAGTGTCTCCTTGGTAACAAAAGGGCATGTGTCAGTGCCATCAACCGGGATGGCATGTCCTAGTGTGGGACGCATGAAGGCTGTCGGGAAGGCTGTTAGCAGAATGATAACATTTATAGGGTCACTCAAGTGACCCACATTCTGATCATTATTTGTTGTCCCTGACTCGGATGAGCCCCTGCGTTTATTGGCATCAGTCTGGTTTGACTAAGGAGGGATAACATGAACAACAAGTGGTGGTGGTGGAAGTTCTTAGCACCCACGAGAGAGCGGTCAACGTGCTTAGAAGGGTACGAATCTCAACGTTAGAGGCCTGAAGCTCCCTAATGGCATTAGTATGCTCAGTCGCCATCATTGTAGCATTAGTAACAACTGGGAGGTTGATTCTCTCCCTCGATGTAGCATCTTCCATGTCATGGTTCTCAATAGTTGGGTTAACATTCTCTTCTTCCAAATGAGAAGAAGCTCACATGATTCGACTACGTCCAGCCATACTCGAAGAAAGAGGAAGATAGTAGACAGATTACTCCCCAGTGGAGTCACCAAAATGTTTCATGGTTTAGGGTGATGTGTGTATGAGTGATCTAGTCTATCCCAAGTATGCTTGGTAACATGGGAGTTGGTGGTCAGAGGGTGAAGGACAAGCAACCTTAGGCAGCCACAAGGTAACAAATGCCTTTAAGACTCTCAAGGTTGGTGAGAAACTCGAGGAGGAAATATTCTTGAGGTTCTTTATCTCGGGATCGGTGAGAATTATTTTCCCCCATAATGGTGTTATGGGCCCCTTTTTATAGTGGTCAAGTGGGGACCACATGCATGTCCTTTACAACCGCATGCCAATCACGTGACCATGCCTAAAATGTGATCACATGCCACATCCTCAAAACGACTTAGGACTCGATTCATATGTTTACTTTTCATACTCGCAACTAGTCGTGTCTTTGTGACATCGAGTAGCTGAATGATGAACTCACAGACTCTAAACTCACATCACACAAAAGACCCTGAAGGAGACTTCCTGTCGCCAAGTTTCCCCGATGGCAGATTGAGACATATCAACATGTCGTGAGTTCCCCTCAACCCATCGTCGGGGTTCCTCCTTAACCTGTCGTGGGGGTAGGTTGGGGTCCCCACCAACCCGTCGTGGGGGCGGGTTGGGGTCCCCTTACAACCCACTGTGGGGGCAGGTTGGGTTCCCCTCAACCAGCTGTGAGGGCGCGTTGATTTACCTCAACCCGTTGTGGGACTAACCCGACTCTTAAGAGACAGTTTGCATCTTTTTACCCTTCTCCCTGAAATGGGGCACATCAAATGTGCCTAAGGCTGCCATACCCTACCAGACCACAGCCTCCAGATTTTTGCCAATAAGGAAGAGCTTTCGAGTCTTTGTCACTTAACTTGAAATGGGCTCGCCACGCTTATAGATCCAGGCGCGACCCCTACAAATGTATTCATTATTATCTTATTACAGCCTTATCGTGCCACGTAGGTGTCACGTGAGTGTATTTAAACACCACAAGTTCAATCTTGACACATCACTCTCAATGAAGCGTATCAATATTTACACTTTACTTACTTTCTTCAAGCTTCAGCTATCATAACATTAGAGCCTTAGATCGTCAATAACGAAAGCCACATGCCATTTTTATGTGCATCCAACTTTATTGTTGGGTATGGCTTAATAGTTAACTTTGTTGGGTATGATGGATGTAAACTAATGGCGAACTCATTGATGATGGATCACACCATATCTTCCTGGAGCATTTTCTATATATAATTAAACGTAGCACACCTTTCCTGACTAATGGTATCTAGTGCTAGTGGAGTACTATTCACAGTGGTCACAGGGGTGGGGTTTGAGGAACGATCGACATTGATTTCTTCAGAAGTCCCAGTAATGATAGGGAGTGTTTTAACTGCAGTAGATATAAGGTTAATCTTAGTATTCACACCCAAATATTCATGGGTAGGGGTCGGAAGGTGAGTGGACGGGGATGCATTTTGGGCTACGTTCAATATATTGTATTGTGAGGTTATACACCTAGCTAGAGTACTCAATATCGTGTGGATCTCGGTGTTAAACGCTTGTAATTTGGCATTAGAAGCTTTTAACTTTCTGATGGTTACAACTTCGTCTTGGTCGAACGCATGTAGGAGTTGCCCTTGTGATGTGTCTTCTTCTTCTAGGTGAGAATGGGAACCATAAGCAACAATGGATTTTCTCTTATATTATAAAAGTTCTCTATCGCGTCTTGTCTACGTCTGACCATGTTGTTGTTTGTTTGATAGACTAGTCAATGGAGTCACCAATGTAAGTGAATGAGAACGATGATTAGAGATGTCAAAATTACACGTGCATCCTCGAACTCATAGGGATCCGCCCCTAATAGATTGGGATTTTAATGGATAAATGAATGACGTTACGGGTAATGAACGTTTGTATAGAAAGCCGCATGGGTATGAAGCGGGGATGGATATAATAGTCGCTGCCCTATTTAATTTTATTTATATTTTAATATATTCCAATTATAAGTGCCACTGTCCAAAAATTATAGAAAAATATATGGGTAAGACTAAGATTCAATTTAGTCTAAGTCCATTACCATTTACCCTAACTCTATTTTTTAATTACTTTCCTTTCTCTTGTAATATATTTGAAATTATATGTATATTATTTTATTTGAAATATTTTAATCTCTCTATACATTTTTTAATCAATCTCTCTCTGTCTTCTTCTCTCTACATTGCTGATAAAATTATTAATTTTAATTATTTAACAAACTCTACACATAATTTAGTATAAAACAATCGATGGGGAACCCGTGGGTAACATCGCCCCTAATGCGGATTCTTCATCCTACTCTGTCTTCCCTTAAATGGGGAATGGGACGGGGATTTGGTGGACATATTAAGGTGGGATAGGAAAGATTGCCCCGCCCTTACCCTGCTTCATTGACATCCCTAACAATGATGGAGATTAGGGATAGCAATCTAGTCAAGAATGATGTGTCAAGATGTAGAGGGAACAATCAGATGTGAAATACGAGCACCACAGGTTGCCACTATAATTCTGAAGTCAATGGTACCTTTTCATGTATCCCAATAAGAAAATGATGGCTTATAATTAAAGGAGTCAGGGAGGAGACTTCTCAAATTAACGGGTTAATCTCCTATGTCGTCAGTTTTTAACGGCATGAATGTCGGGATTAATTTCTGGTCGATGGATCTGGCCAAGATATTCACAGCGACTGGTTTAAATCCCTCCCCCCTTTTCTTTACAACCAGTCACCATTTACTCACTCTTTTTCAAACAAAACACCTCATTCTCCTCTTCTTCAAAAGCTTCTCTCTCTTCTCTCTAAAAAACATGAGCTCCATCTTTATTCTCCATTCTTCCTCTTATCATGTCTTCAAGTGAGCTTTCTTTACACTTTGCAACCTTCTCCTTCGACTTCAAACCAAGACCCAGACGAACTCAGCTTCTCCTTTGGCGAATGACCAAAAAAACTAGGGCACGCGAGGATCAATTTCTCCGTCAACCAAAACCAAGGCACGCAAACTCAGAAATCTCATAAGCTTCCCCTTCTCCTTCGAATTCAACCTAAAAGCTAGGGGGCACACACACACACACACACACACACACACACACACTCTCTCTCTCTCTATCTCTCTCTCTCTCTATCTCTCTCTCTCACACACACACACACACTCATTGTTGTGCACCATCATGTTCCACGCAAAGCTCCCATTGAAGGTGTCTGAAGCTCGTGCAACTCTCGGCAAAAACATGTGAGCTCGATCCTAATTTCTTTGAGCTCTCGAGATTTTACTTAAATATTTTTTGTGACTTTGGTCATAGATCTGAAATTTTCTATGATTTTGGTTGTAGATCTAGAATTTTCTTTGATTTTGGTTGTAGATCTGGCATTTTTTGTGATTTTGGTTGTAGACCTGGCATTTTTTGTGATTTTGGTTGTATATCTGAAATTTTTGTGATTTTCTATGAGGAGTTGGATTTTAAAAATGGATTACTTTATAGATCTGTCATTTTGGATTATGTTTCATAATCTTAGTCTTTAAAAACAGAGTTCTCGAGATTTTTCGGTGATTGGTTTGGATGTTCTTTTGGATTCTATTTCAAATTGAAATTTTGATAACTTTAATAGAGGAAAAATGCTGAGATGTTCCATCTCCCTATCGGTGGTGACAGATTCCAGTAGGTGTTGTTTGGTCTCCCAAACTCCCATCCATTACCAGTATGATCATATGACAGTTTTCTACCTAGTGTTTTGAAGTTTTCTAGAGTAATTAACTGAAATATTGAAGTTCATGTAGCGTTTATTTAAGCTAGTAGAAACATTCAAGTTTTAGATCCATAATTATCTAAATATTATTTTGTTCAAGATCCGATTATGTCTCTGTAATTGTCGTAAACACGTCTTCTGAGCAAATTCCTTGGAAAGGATGCAGTGACTATTGTTAGGTATCCCCTTGGAGGAGACACTATCTCAGTAACTAAAGGGGTTGTATCACCTATAGAGGTATGGTTCCTAAGGTTACGTTTCTGATTTTTTGTCTGTGTCTTGTTTGCTTTGTTTTTGTATTCTTTTACACACTAGTCAGAGGGATTTCTATATTTTGGTAAGCTTCAATTTGGATTTTTCATGAGGATACCTTTAATATATATTTATTATTATCTTAGAATTTAATTGCAATCTAGGTCATGGACATGTTAGGACCCAGTCTTTGGGACATTTGGAATACACATGGCCAGTAGTAAGAAAAACAATGTTTTTCTGTTCATCTTCTAACCATATTTGTCTATGCATTTAAACTTGATTTAATCCATTTTAGTTTGTTCATGTCTACTAACAGGATGCCACCAAGTATGGTAGCTTGCAATGCAGTGGAGGCAATTTCAATCCTTGAGAAGGTTCACTTGAAAGGGTAAGTTTTTTGTTATCTTCTGGCCTTCTATATGTTCACTTTCTTGAAGTAATAGTTAGTTTCTACTACAAATGATATTATTCCTCCTTAAATAGGTTTTTGCATGGAGATGTGAAGCCAGAAAGCTTTTTACTTGGTCAAGCTAGGATAGCAGATGAAAAAAGGTTATATCTTATCGATTTTAGATTAAGTGTGTTGTCTAATTAAGTCATCATTAAGGTTCTATGTATTTTTCATGCATCATTTATAACAACTTATTTTATGAATACAATCTTTACTTTCTGTGAATTGCAAAAACTGTTATAAATGGCATGGAGCCATGATGTGCATCATGTATGCGTGGTTATTTACTATCTACAATTTATTTCTTCTTAAATGGTTACATGTTGCTTATTAAACAAAAACTAACACAAGGAATTTCTTTATGTCTATTTGCGAGTACTTGAACCCAGTTTAGCTTTGTTGCTTAATTTTGTTTGTTGTATATTGACTTATTTCTAGTTCATAGTTTCTAGTTTTCAATTTTATTAGTTTTTAGTTTGTCACTCTCATGAGCAGTTATACCTGAGAATTATTTCCCTTATGCATCTGTCTTTTCTTTGGTTATATTATATTTGAGCTTTAACCCAACAAGTTCACGAGTACCAATCGTAAGGCATATGCAACATAATGAAAGGCCATTTTCCCTTGTGTATATGAGATTTTGATGTTGATCTCTTGTGGGTTTTCTCTATTCTGAACCATTTGTTCAGCAAGTTTTATATAATTTGTGCCTTTACTTTCAAATAGTATAACTTCTCTACTTGTCTTGCACCACATATTTATGTACATGTGATGTAGGTTTAGAACTATATAATCATTAGTATAATCAAAAGTACACATACAGCCTATGGGATTTATACAACCTGTGGGAATTATTCAACATCTGTGCACTTGCCATTAAAATCAATTATCCTTTTTTGTTATTCTGCTTGTCCATGTGGTTTGTTATTACCTCACTGATGGTAGCAATTTTTTTTCGAATATAGAATGAGGACGAGTTTTACAATTGGTGCTTGTTTGGATTATCAATTACAACAAAAGAAGGCAAGAATGAAAGGAAAACCTGCTCTATCAAAAGTAGGCCTTTCTTTGCTTCTTTTTGCCCCTAGTCTTACATGCATTTAGTATTTGGATACATATATAGTTACTTTGTTTAGTCTCCTAGATTTGTGTGTGTGTGTTATATATTGAAATATCTCTAGTTCTTTCAATATTTGAGGTTTGTATATTGGTTTTGCATTATCCAATCCTTGCTTGATATGTCACTACCAGTATGCTTATTATCCATATGTTGTACACTTGATTTGTCACTGTCAGCATGCTTAAATTTGCATTATTATTGTCTACTTGAATTTTGATTCGGGATATTATTTATCTTTAAGGAGATTACAGATCAGAGATGAAAAATGCATTACAACACGATCCTGAGAGCACAAATGATGTAGCTAAAGCAAACATTAAAAAGTACCAGGATTAATGATCAATGAAGAAGCATCTAGACAAATATAGTCCAGCAAAGGAAGCAATTCTCAATCCATTCACTAACGACTTAATAGTTAAAGAAGTCGATTGAGTTTAGAATAGAAGGGATTTGTAATGAAAAAAGATTTACAATGAGATTAATACGTGAAAATGATCAAGTATATAAAAAATTACATAAAGATTTACAATAAAGATTTACAATGAGATTAAAGGTTAAAAAATGATCGTGTAAAACAAAGTGGCAATTGGGAGGGAGAATGGTGAAAAAGGCTAGCTTGTGAAAATGATTAAGTACATGAAAATAGTTGAGTTCCATTAAAACACGTATATGAAAATGAAAAAATAGAGAAAATTTCAAAGTGCATGAAAATATGGCTAAGTGACAGAAAATGTGTGAGAATTACCAAGTGTGTGAATATATAATTTATCGACTATGATAAAGTATGCGAAAATATCTAAGTGTATGAAATGACAATTTGTAAAAATGATTAAGTGTGTCAAAATGACTAAGTGTGTGAAAATGTTTAAGTGTGTGAAATTGGCTAAGTTGCAAAAATTCCTAAGTGTGTGAAAATGACACTTAGCAATTGGAGCCATTAAACTAGCATTTGGCAATAAAGAAATGACCAAGTGTGTTAGATGATTAAGTTTCAAAAAGGGCTAAGTTGTGAAAATAATTAAGCACATAAAAATGACCAAGTATGTTAAAATGGTTAAGGATATGAAAATGGTTAAATGTGTAAAAAATAACGAAGTGTGTGAAAATAGTTAAGAGTCAAAATAAGAAAGTTCGTCGAAATGGTTAAGTGTCTGAAAATGACTAAGTGTGTGAAAATGGTTAAGTGTGTGAAAATGACTAATTATGAATATAGCTAAATGTGTATGAAAATTGTTAAGAGTCAAAGTGTCACAATGGGAACCTAAACGCCATCAATACATGGTGATTTGCCTACCATGACTGGCATTTGGGGCCTACTAGACACGTTTGAGCCCCAAACGCCATGGTAACATGTGTTTAGCTCGTGTCCCAGTGACAGGGGTCAAACGCCTGTGTGTCTGGCGTTTGGAGCCCAAACGCCACCAGCAGACCCCAAACGCCAGTCATGGTAGGCGAATCGGCAGCCATGACTGGCGTTTGGGGCCTGCTGGTGGTGTTTAGGCCCCAAACGTCATACACACAGGCGTTTGGTCAAATACTCCCTATTGGATCGTGACACACGCAGGTCAACTTTCAGAGGGCATAACTTTTGACTCGGGTAGAATCATGTGGTCCGTAAGATATCAAATCGAAACTTACTCAGAGACCTACATGCACAATTGGGTTTTCCCATCACAGCCCAGTTTTGGGTCCAAAAAATAATATTTTAAGTACTTTTGGATGCCCGAAAGTTATTTTGGTCTTAATTTTGGGCTTTCTCGTCATCATCTCTTTTAAATTAATCCAATCTAATTTCACATAATATGCCGAAATTAATTTGAGAAACTGTTACAAAAAGTCCAACTACATGCAATCATCAGCTAATCAAGTTGACATGGCATGAAAATGAGGAATCTCACTCGCATCTATTGATGTGAGTTATGCTTACTAGCCATAGTGCTAGGGTGGGTTGGAAGCATGCCACAGAGGCACCGTTTAGCCAACCCACCCCAACGTGGGGCCATAGCATAAAACCACATAGTCAACCCCCTCTCAAAGTGAGGTCATGGCGTAGAACATGCCTTCCTAAGGCAGGAAGGGGAGAAACCTGTAACTCCCTCCGTGGCAATGGCGGCAGGTGAAATATCCTCACAATCATGACATAATATTGATGTACTCCCACCACACCACTACCTCCATGTTGTTCCCAAGTGTGTATGAGTGTAACTCTAAAGCCTTGTCACCTAGCTTGGTATGAGATAATGATCACGTAATAGGCATTAGGACAACACACACATACACATGATGTGTATAAATGTCCAAGATGTGGTTATTCAAGATGAAAATTTGATGAACGTAAAGGTAAGATAAAAAAGATGTACCTAGTAAAGATTTATGATACTTTCTTATAATTCTGAGATTTAGGTTGATGTTTAAGTTTACACAAGTGGTTAAAGCTTTAAGGTGGCATCAAAACAATATTAGTAATGATGGGAAGATGTGTCACCCAGTACACTCTGCGGTGTAGGAGTTGGTGAATGAGAAATGTTCATCTTTTTCATATGATCCACGTAATCTTAGGGTAGAATTTATGCATGTAGATTTAATCTCTTCTGCAATTTGAGCAGTAAATATAGTTGTTGGCCCATCATGCTTTTGGCCTACTACTACTTACCACCATGGTTATGCATGAAAAGAGAATACATCTTCTTGAAAATATTAATATTTGGTCTGAAGGAATCATGGGATGATATCGATGTGTATTTACAACCATTAGTAGAATATATCGGATTTATGGAATAATGAGATGCACACTTTTTAAGCTTTCAGTAAATCATTTTTTGATTTAAAAACTATTTTGATGTAGATCATTAATGATTTCCCAGCATACATAAGAGAAAAAAGGCATGCACAATTTGTGGCAACAACACACATTCATGTGGGTTGAAATACTATAGTAAGTAGCCCACATGCACTTTCTACATCCATCTCGTTCATTTTGGATGAAAAAAAAATGTGGTTTGTTGGAAAACATAAGCATGGGAAAATTTCAAAAATCATGAACGGTCAAAATATTTCTCTCAAACTTAAAGACCGTGTTAATGAATTAAAAAAAACTGGTAAGAAAAAGAAGTACAAATCAATCTTCTTTGATCTATAGTATTTAGGGGGTTAGTGGTCTTTCAAATTTGCATTGTTAATTTCATTTTGAACAATTTTTAGATGTTAATATTATATTTTCAGGTACTAAAATATATCCAACTTTTCAAAGAACATTTTTTAGATGTTAATATTATAGATCAAACACATTGATGGATCTAGAATTGTCCCCTCCTGCTCAACATTCATTAACCAAAAAGGAGAAAAAAATTAACCTTTTGTAGGTGGCTATTCGATCTGAAATTACTGGATGGATATAGTTCCAATATTAGAAATTACATATTAGTGGAAGACTGTAAATCCCTTATCAAATGATTGATATGTTCACATTCAACAATTATTACTTATAGCTTTAAATAGATTGCTTCCAAAAGGACTCAAATATGCAATATTTTGAATATGTGCTTTTTTCAATAGATTGTGTCAGCGTGTCATTGATAGAAAAATATACAAGCCATGGAGGAAGAAGTAGTTGAAACATTGTGCATCTTTGAAATATTCTTTCCCCTATCATTCTTTGACATTATAGTTCACTTTGTGATTCACTTTGGGCGAGAAGCATGTCGATGTGGTCCTGTCAGTTTATGTTGGATGTATCCCGTTAAAAGGTAATCGAAGTATGATGCTTCAGCATTCAAGACTATTTTAAAAGTATAAAAAATCTAGAAAAAAATTGACTTCAAATATATGAAAATACTAAAGGATATGTTTAGAATTACGTACGACCTGAAAGATTCATCATAGAATGTTATCCAGCAGATGAATGCATGGACTTTCATAGTGAGTTTATGGAAAACAAAATAGGAGTACGACGTGAAAAATTTTGCAACCAATACTTTGCTAATGACATTATTGAAGGACGTCCAATTTCAGCAGGAACATCAATTATGCGAGTGATGAAATAATAGAAAGTTGGCATTGTTATGTGTTGTTTTCAATACAGCTATAGTGGAACCATTCTTTGACTAAGTAATTAAAAGGTTATTAAATATCCAACTATTCTATATTGACATCGCTAATGGTATGTCATCTATCAATATGTGTCCGTTTGATGTCATGATAAGTTTGGATGAGTTGAAATGATCAAATAAAAATCTGGAAAGAAATCAGACCTTATTGTGGAAAAGGCATATAAAAAAGCTTCCTCATGGATTAACGAGAATGTTACATGCAACAAATATTTCATTTTATAACTATTTGGAGAAAGTTTTAAGGCATTGACGAATTGAATTTACTTCTCTCTTATAGGTTTAGATGAATTCTTTGACGAGTAATGGGACGCATTCTAAAATGGCTTTCATATGATCCTAGAAAACAAGCAATATCTTATGGTGGATATGTTATTTGTGGACAATGTTGTCACACCAAACAAGCATAAAAGTCAACTCAAAAGAGTGATTTCACGATTGAAGCAACAACTAAGTACAGGTCAAGTGCAGAGACATTACTGAACTTTATTGTGTAGCCTCTTATTATAGAGTGATCAATGATATAATCTTCTTAGATTATTATAATTTTGTTAGAGCTTTGAAGTGCTAACGTCAATTGTTTGACTGTGATTGCCATTATTACTTGTTCAACCTATTGAGTCACACTTTGTAAAATGTTGTGTGACTGAATTCACTAGAACAAAAAAAATGTTACGATAGAAACGGAAAAACGTTATCACAGGGTTTCGATAACGTTGCTGAAAATGCAATGTATACCAACTTATTAAAAGTCCACTACCTATAATATTATTTTTTAAACGCTATCAAAAAGCTTACGATAGCGTTTAAAAATGCTATCAAATGCTTTTCATAGCGTTTAAAAAATGCTATAAAAGTCTTTCATAGTGTTTTATAAATGTTGTAGTAAGTCTTTCATGGCATTTTATAAATGTTATCGTAGGTCTTTCATTGGCTTTTATAAATATTATTGTAGGTCTTTCATAAATTTTTATAAATGTTATCGTAGGTCTTTCATAGCATTTTTGATTACTTGATGTTTTGTTAATGTTATTAGATACATTTTATAAGTTTTTTATTACTTATATCTACAATTGTACAAATATAAAAAATAAATAATTTTTCAGAAAATATCATAAAATAATAAAATCACATATCATTTTATTTAATTATTCAAAATTATTACAGACTAATTGTGTATTAGAAATCACATCTCCAAATGATAATTACATATTAACTTTTACATAGAGCAAGCAAAAGCAATTTATCCAAAAAAAACTAAAATCTTGTATAAGTTCACATCTAAACAAATCCTACAACCCACTGCTTAAGTTTTATGAATATAGTGCCATTGGCCATAAGAGGAGAGAAGTTGGCAGCCCTCTAGGTACTGAAGGTGGAGGTACCATAGGAGGTCCACTTGGTGGTTTTTCTTGGTGAGGAGGCGGTGGCGCAGGTAACTGTCCTGGTGATGCTTCAAGAACCGATGTGTCGTTGACAGAAAGACCAAGGGGTAGTTACGCTTATCATATTCGCCAAATGTATATGATATCAAATTCAAAACTAGAATTAATTATGGTTAATAATAGGAAGATCCAACAATTCAGTTTGCATATAAAGGGCACTGCTTAATGAAATAGCCACTTTAAATTGGAAATCATCAATGCTTTCTATCTTTTACTTTGATACTTTGTTCTTCAATCATTTAATTGGAATAAATGCAATAAATCTAGCATTTTCGTGACATACTCTAGATAATAAAGGATTGGAAGTAAATGTAGCTTCAACCTACTAATTATGATTATGAATTAACATTTGGTCCCAAAGTAAGTCTAGATGATTAGTTGGAATTAGAGTTTCAAAGCATATTTACAGATGGGGGAACAAGTGTTATTGAACACTTCAATCTCCGCCATGACTTCAAGAAAAGCATGGCATGGAACAGTAAGAGTTTAATAACTACATATCTTCTAAATTTGTATTTTTATAGTAAAAGAAATGTTTGTTTAGTCATGCAAGGGTAGGTTCCTCATAAATTAGTCAACTATTGCTACAGAATGCACATTGCTTTCTATCCCTAAACGCTCAACCATTTGGTCATAAAAGCAATAAAAATGTACATTTTCCATTAGAGGCTCACATAATTATGGCAAAGGTTTGTTCTGTAAATTTTCAAACTCGGTTTTGATCTGAAATTTTGGAATGTGAGATATTTTTAGTTTAGATGCTGTAATTTTAAAGTTCTCATTTCACAATAGATTGACCATAAGATTTTGTGATTCAAAATGTAAAATAGAGCTGATTTAAAACCACGATGAGCTATTCACACAATTTTATTTTTGATATTAAGTTATTCAAAGAATTCGTCAATGATTATTATGCTACCTTCACCAAAGTTTACCGCACCACGGAGTGAATTCTCTTGTTCTTGAATTTTTGCAGCCTGGGCCTTTTCCAAAGTTGGAGCAATATGCGATCCTTGGCGAGTTCCAAAACAGTATGATTTACGAGTCTCAGTTAATACCTTTTCAGTGCTATAAAAGAAAAGGGAAATGATAAACACTCTCTTCCTCAGATGGACAGAGAGTGTTTCTCCTGCAAAGTAGATATCACAAGAATTCAACAAACGAAATAAGAATCAACATTTACTAGCAAACGAAAAAAATTCTATCTCATAACATATTAGACAAGTTCCGCTCATTTGCATTTAACTAGCAAATGATAAACACAAGCTTCATCAAATAAGCAAACAGTGCATATTGGATCAAGAATAACACTATATCTTGTATGCTCCCCTTTAGCTGCTATGAAGTTTTGCATCGCTTTCCAAATAAACACCTTGATTTTTAATAGGATTTTTAGTTTCCACAATATCTTCCAAAACTGTTCCTGAATACCCGTCCTAGAAGTTCAAGGATTATGAGCTAGAATTCAGTCTTTTTAAATGGAGTAAATGGTGATAGCTTCTAACAGAAATGAACACCATTTCTGTTGAAAGGCCAAACAATCCTATTTTCTCTATCCAAACCGGATAAAAATATTGAATGAATATCATTTGCCACCTAGATAGTGATAATCTTATTGTTTTGATCAAAGTAATAACAAAAGAAAAGGAATACAAAGACTTAATGAGCAATTAAACTAGCAGGGCTAATACCTTCTTCTTATCAACAAAAATGAGATGTGTAAGCCATGTCACATGAGAGCCAATTGCACCATTGATTTCGAATCGGACCTATCAACTTCAAGGTGCATACCATATGTAAACAACATCACCAGAGTTCACTACCAACAACTTAACCTTAATTTTCTAGATAAACAAAACATTTTACTTATAAATATTGTCAAGTACATTTAAACTTAAACGATAACAACAACATATTTTTCAAGTGACCTTCATTATTCACTTCTTCAAATCAATATTGCTTACTCTAGCATGGGAGCAACTTCCCTTTTCAAGTCTTGGGGTTCTATTGAGCTTCCCCATAGAGAAAAATAAAATACCATCTAACAAAACACCATAGAGAAAAATAAAATGAAATCTAACCAAGTGCTCATCATTTCAACCATACAGAAAGAAGACACTGACATCATCAATTACAAGGTCTTATCAACTATTGGTACAAATACAGCAAAACAAATACGAAAAAATAAGATTTTCTCATATAAGAATTCAAATATAGTTAAACAGGATCAAAATAGTGAATAGTAATACTACTAACCATAAAGGGTCACCAAACCTCAAAGTGGAAGAATTTAATTGCCATATCTTGAATTCCATCCAACTAAAGTTGAAGCAAAGTACTATAGAACGCTGATAGCTCTAGAAAAGCATACCAAACAAAATAACTAGCTAACATTTCCATAACAAGCCCTTTACAAACTTGACTAAAAATATAAGACTAACAAGAACCGACATGGGTCTCCAATGGAGTAGCCATAAACAATAGCAAAGTGAAATTCAGAGCACCCCAAATTACTTTAAGGTTGAAACAAGACGGTGCTCAGAGAGTAAAACCCAAATAGAAAACAAAGTTTCTACAAATGAACAGTTAGGAGAGCTAATTTTAGAGGAAAAGTAATTATTACTTTTACTGATTTCATAGGCTTTACTGTATATCAGGATACGATACTGGTTGTCTCCCAAAATTGTGGCAATGAGTGCTTCAGTTCCCAAATTTGTAGAAAACAATAAAAAGTAGATATAGCCAAACAACAACTGTCTTAAGCTAAGTAAACTAAGTTTGCAGGAAATAGTAAAAAGTAACTATAGGCAAACAACAATAACCCAAATTTGTAGAAATTTACTTTCAAATCAAAATAAAAACTTGAATAAATCAATAGCATAACTCACTAGATAAATATGTCCTAGAATTTCTTCTCCATATTTATCATATATGCTCCTCTTCCTGCTATCAGAGAGAACCTCATATGCTAATCAACGGTTATATATACTAGCTTCAACAATCTATAATTAACAATATGCAACCTTATGACAATCAGGGATAAGTTAAATAATTTAAACAAAAACAAAACATTACACACGGACAAAAAAATGGTCTCAAAGTAAAGAAAAGATATGGTGAATACCAGTTCGCTATGTCCTTGAAGGAAGTAATACTCAAGCCTCCCAATTTGAGGCGATGAAACAAGCGGGCCATATCTTAAAATAAAACTTCAAAATTACGTGGGTAAGCTCATTATGCATCTAAATATATAAAATGGATCCAGAAACTACAATGAAACCCTAATTAACTCAGAAAACACAAAAATCATAAAAATTAGACAAACACATATATGAATATGGGATTGAAGTCACCTCGCAAGAAAAAACCCTTATCTCTAGCTCTGATTTGCGAAATCAAAGTAAGAGGGAGCTAGGAGATAGAGCTACGCACAGAGATGAGAGAGTAAGGAGGGAGAGAGAAAGAGAGATTGTTGTGAGACATATATGAGAGAGAGATGTGAAAGAGCTGCGAGAGAGAAACTGCAGAGCTGAAAGAGAGAGACGCGAGAGTGCTTCGTATAGAGAGCTTCATAGACAACTCGCTAGTATAGAGGACTGAACTGTTACTTCAAGATCGAGGAGAGATGTCTGAGATATTGAAGGGAAGTTATTGAAGAGAAAGTCTAGGCGCCAGGTTTTGGAGTTTTTCAATTAGGCGTGCGTCGTGCGCTGTAATTTATTTTGGATTTTCATTGCATTTTCCTCTAAAAGCGCAATCGTTATATGCTATAAAAACACATAATTGTTGTAGTGATTCTTTGAAGTCAAACAATAATTGTTGATTTAGATTCTTATCTGTTTGAGTTATATGCCCTTATTCAATTAACAAGTACAATATTTGGCTAATTCATTATGAATTTTTCATTCATGTGCTCAAGTGTTTGAAGTACGACAATTATTTTTTCACGTAAGTCCACCAACATCGGAGCAAATTCACTGTGACTCACTTTTGCTAAGTGGTGAACATAAGCGTTTTGCCATTTAGTTAATGTAGCCATTTCACTTTTTGATAATTTTGATTACATGAGAACAATAGATATTTGAAGATATATTATGTGTATTGGAGAAAACATTATAATATACTCTTGATAACTAATCATGTTTGAACAGATATTTGAATATATCGATAATTATTTCTGATTCGCTAGGCTAAACTGATGTTGAAAATGAAAGATAAAAATATCATATTTAAAATATATTATTTGTTGTCAAATTATAGAGGCGTAAATTAGTAGTCAACTACTATCAAATATCTTTGATAGCGTAGTCAAAATGCAATGAAAACCTAGTAATGTTTCCGGTAAAAAAATTAGATTCAGCTTTAAAACCGTAGCGTTTAAGAACGTTATTAGAGGGCAAGTAAATAGCATTAAAAGACGTTATGAAAACCATATAAAGCGAAAAACGCTTTAGGATGTTATACTGCAGCGTTTTGAAAAGCGCCATATAATGATATATTATAATAGTCTTCAAACATGTATAACAAGTTTTGTTGCAATGTTTATAAATCGCTATAATGGGATATACCACAATGTAAAAAAAAAACAATTACTTATAGTGTTTGTTATACCTTCGGTTAAACACGGTCGTATGTTTCCGCACTTCGCAAGGAGAGACTGCATTTTTAAAAACGCTTTGAAAACGATACGGTGGCATATTTTGGTCACTATTGTAATCTCTAAAGTGTTATGGTGATTGGAGTATACCCTCCCCTCATCCTATAATTAATGGACATTAATTATCGTTTATTTCAACTTAGATAATTAATATTCTTATATTACATTTTATAATAGAAATTATGATTAATTATAATAATATAATACATACTATATAACAAATGATACAAAGTGAATGAAAGAAAAAAAGTACGAAAAATATTTGTTAAAAGAGAAAAATAATTTACAATTATAATAAAATGCATTAATTTATATATTATAGACAAATTTCATAGACATTTTTAGATTAATCACGCATATATTAAGAAAATTAAATTAATATATGATAATTATATTTATAAAATTTATGTTCACGTGTAACACACGTCTAAACTAGTCATAATAAAAGTATGTCATCAAAAGTTAAAGACGGATAAGGAGATGAAAAATCAATGAGGAAAATCAGGTTTTTTTGTACTTTTCCCACCCCGAATAATCAAACCACATTAATTAGTAAACATTGACTACTTAAGACAAGTTTACTATTAGTTCTAATTAATTAAGTAAAGAAATAAATAAATAATGAATTCGAGTCGTCGTCCTAAAATGAGAATATATTTTCACAAATAGAAGGAAATAATCGTGAAAATATTTTTAGGTAGCAATTGGTGGAGATGAGAAGGTTTTTCTGTGTTGGCCTGCCTTATTAAATTTCCCCAAGTCTCCCTTCGTGAACTATTTCAAAAGGAATTAAAAAAAATCCACCTAAAATTATAAACAATTTGGTTATAAGTTTGAGGTCGGAACTAATCCATGAATGTTAAGTACAACGTAATGAAACCGTATATATAGATTGAAAGAATATATGTTTTGTCTGATGAAAGAATCTAATATAGTTAACATTTTGTCATAATTTACTTTAAAAAGAATATAATTTTAAGTTTCTACTACTACTTTAGTTCATAAATTATGATCGAGATTTCAAAATAATCATTAAAAATTTGTAAATTCACTTTAATCTCTGAACTAATGAATATTATGATGATAGTCCTTTTATGTGCATGTAAAATACAATTTAATCATGATATCGCTAAACAGGCAAGTTTATTGCTTAGCTGAATATGTGATTAATTAGTATTTAAGCTTAACATTAATGAACGAGTTATATCCCAATAGTGATAAAAAATAACCAAAAGATTTTATTACACCAAACTCGTCATATTCTCAAATCTCTAAACTTTGATAGATAATCATTGTATGATACTATATGCCGTGAACGTATGATATAAGAAAGATATCCAGACAGAAAAATAAATATTTCCTCTCTCATTCTCCTTTTCTCTCTATCTATCAATATATTACAATTACTGATACAATATCATAAAATCTTTTGTAAAAGTTATTTATTAATTCAGGTGATGGTTAATAACAGTTTTTTTATTATGGACGTACGACACAAGAAAGAAAGGGAGAAGACATCCTCTCTCTGTCAAATATTACAGTTACATTATCAAAGTTTTTTTGTAAAAATTATATATTAATTTAGAAGATGACTAATAACAGTTTGTTTGGACAAAAAGAAAATGGAATTAGAACAAGGTTGTTTGTCCAATGGGACAGGACAGTTGGACGATGTCTGAAGAGGCGGGGGAAGGGGTAACGGACCTGGTCCGATAACGCGGCAAGAGATACAGAGATTGACGAGAATGCCCTTGAGTAGTTGGAATTTGGAATGGATTGGGTTCACGGAAAGAACCCCATTGACGTTTCAACTATATATAGACAGAGAAAGCACATGGTTTCGGCAAATTCAAAGATAGCCAATTGATTAATATTTCGAGGAAGCTGAATAGCACGTCGAGCTAATCGAAGAATAATCCCTATTCTTTTGCCCAAACCAAACGCAGCTCTTCAACGGCATTTTCCCAGGTTTTTGTTTTCCTTAATTCGATTGCCTTTTTGCATTTCATTTTCCTCTTTGATGTTGTTTAGAAACCTACCCGATCCACCTCCTTTTCGGCTTATCTCTGGGGTTTCTTCATCTTCTCTTATTCCCAATTTGGCTTTAATTGAATAATTTTTTTTTTGGTTTTTTTCCATGTGTCATTTTATAATGATATAATTTTTGGGGATTTTGAGTTTGTAATTTTGTTCTTGGCGAATTAGGGGTTTCATTGCTGTTTGAGGAGAAATGAGCGATCATTTGGTTCTATATGTGGACCGTCTGACTCGGCCGGTGGCCATGGAGTCGGAGCCGGAACCAGATGAGACCGTTCCGCTCGTAACGCGGGAAGGTAGTGTTGACCCAGACACTGCGGGTCCATCTTCTTCTTCACCGACCGAAGCAGCTGCGGATGATAGGAGGGTAGATGTACAGAATAAGGGTTCGGAAGGAGAGGAGGAGCCGCTGATTCAGGCGGCTGAATGTCGCATTTGTCAGGATGAAGACAGCATTAAGAATTTGGAGACGCCATGTGCCTGTAGTGGCAGTCTCAAGGTATAAATTCAAATTATTCAATTTTATTTTTATTGTAACTTGCGTATTGAATAGTTTTTGTCTGCTCAGTTGTGTAATCGTAATAGCTATAAGACTGAAAGTTAAAGATAAATAGACGGCATATACTATATAGTATTTTGAAGGTCAAGTGTTACCATGAATAGATTAGTTACAAAAGTTTTCAGCTTTAAAGCTTCCATTGTGCTAACAGCAAAAGCGGACTATGTTCAGTTGATATTTGATGAAGTCCGATTCATGTTTCTTTTCTCTACTCTGTTTTTTTTGGTGTAATGCCAAGTTTTGTATCATTTATTTGTTATATAATAGTTTTCGTTAGATACTAACACCATACTATGTTGCTCAGTATGCTCATAGGAAGTGTGTTCAACATTGGTGCAACGAGAAAGGGGACATAACTTGTGAGATTTGTCATCAGGTATGGGCACTGATTTATAATTTACTTTGTAGTAGTTTAAGTTGATTCATGTGGCACATCTTTAACTTATTTTTAAGAATAAAGTTATCGATACACGATTGACTACTCGTAACACTTGCCTTGTAAATGATGTGAGGGGTGAGAGGATAGAAATTTAGGAGGAAACTGAATGAAAATATGGTGCAGTGCTTCTGCTAGATGTGTAACATTTGGGGATGCGCATCGCTATCTTTTATTAATTATTTGTATTTTGTACATACATCCATATGCATATATGGGGACAGAATATATACATGAACTACTAATATGGGGGCAGAAAATACAAAATAAGCATGAACTACTAATATTTTCATATAATAAGTGCATTAGCACAGTTGAACTTGCCATTTTGCCATTGAAATAATACTACCCCCCCNCACCACCAAAAAAATGAACTAAAAGTTAATTTCTTCACCATCAAGATTAGATTAAGTTCATTTACATGTGTTCTGTATGCATTTATTCAAATATAATAAAATGTTTCATGGGAATTCAGCTTCTCGCTAATTTTTGAATATTTAACATATCCTATGGATAATCTAATACTACATTGTTAATTGTATGCAGCCCTACCAACCCGGCTATACTGCTCCACCTCCACCTCCCCATGCTGAAGAAACTGCTATCGATATTGGGTAAGTTTTTTGTGATAAAAACTTCAGTCTTGTTGTTGACAATCTTTCTTCTTCTCTTGTAAACAATTTCTTTCTTTTAACTGTAACTTTTATAATTGATCTATAAGATACAAGGGTTTGACTTATATTTGTTGTGGATCTGTAGGGGAGGATGGACAATTTCCGGCACCCCTTTGGATTTACACGATCCTCGCTTCTTGGCAATTGCAGAAGCTGAACGGCGTTTCTTGGAAGCTGAGTATGATGAGTATGCTTCGTCAAATGCCAGTGGAGCTGCATTCTGCCGCTCAGCTGCCCTTATTGTAAGTGTTTTAAATTTTGGTTACTAGACAGGAACGTTTTGCATGTGTAAAATTTAACATTCTTGGCTAACTAGTTCAAATTTTGTATCACGTCTGCATAACTTGAAAGGATCTTAGTCCAACAGCTACTTAAGTAGGTGCTTAATTTGTGTCAAAATAAGACTTTTCCTTTTCTGAGGGAAGAGGCTGGCTATTGTTGGTGAAGAAACCAAGAGTTTTTGGTTGAATTTCATTCTGGGTGTTGTTTTGAAGTATAGAATAGTGTACATGATTATATGGCTTACAATTCTGTTTCCTGATATTTTGCATCAAGAAAACGTTGCGCTAATGATATAATTGTTGCATTGCAGTTAATGGCTCTCCTCCTTTTGCGGCATGCACTGTCAGTCTCAGATCCTGATGCAGATGATGACGCGTCTGCTTTTTTCTCTGTAAGCAGACATTGAACTTGCTTTTTTCCCTCCTTTTCTTTGTAATATTAGAAATTGACAATAATATGATGCTCGTATCCTACAAGAATCATCATGTGCTTAAACCAAGCTGAATTTTGGGATGATTTCTGCAGATTTTCTTGCTTCGAGCTGCGGGATTTCTCTTGCCCTGCTACATAATGGCTTGGGCCATCAGTATTTTGCAGCGCCGACGACAAAGACAGGTAAATATAAACTTTGTTTCTTATCATTTAAACACCAGTCCAAGCTGGAAAAGGAGGATTCCTCTATTCTCACCTTATGATAATTTACTAGAAAGTTGATTGATTCCTTGTCATAATTTACTGTATGTTTTGTGAAACAGGAGGCAGCAGCATTAGCTGCAACACAAGTTGCTTTTGTGCTCCAATCTGGACAACATAGGGGGCTGCAATTTGCTATAGCGTCAGGACCTCCAGCGACTTCTACTCCTGAGCCTGTTTAATCTATTTAGGCACACTAAAAGATTGGTATAGATTGTTGTGCCATTCGGAGGTGGGGTCTAGAGAAAATTGGTGAAAAATAAATGAACAAAGTTGCTTTACAGAAAAGATTTAAACTGCAGAAATCGGGATATCTTACATTCATTGGCGTGCCATTTGCAATGGATGAAAGTTTCGAGATTCCTGCAGCTTACCTTCGTCGAACTAGCTGAGTTTTAATTTGTCGTATCTGAATGGTGTTTGTGTAAGTAATGTACCTCGACTACTATTTTTTTTTTCGAGTACGATTCTAGATTTGATAATATGATTTATTTTTAAATTTTCTCTTTGGCAACACATCTTTAATGAACTGTTAGATTGGAACATGAATAAATGATTTGAAGAAAGTTGGCTCGATCAATTAGCTTTGTAATGGCAAATCGGTCTAAATATCAGACAGAGTCCAGGATAGAGCAAGAAACCCACGGTTGTATCTGATACAAAATCCACCCAATATCGTCTGTGACTAGGTCGGGGAGAATGAAAGTCACCATGGACTCAAGATCAAGTGGAACTAAACCTGCACAACTGGTAGGACACAATCCTTCCCAAACCGAAGGAAAACCCTGCAAGAAACACGAAACCAACTAACCGAAAAGGGCAGAAGAAGCTAAGGAGAGGGAGGGAGGCAAGTAGCTGAAAGAAAAGGGAGACGAGGGGATAGGGAAAAAAAAGGAAGGAACAGAGAAGTGAGAGGGTGAAAGAAGAGGGAGATGAGGGGATAGGGAAAAAAGAAAAGAAAAGGAAGGAACAGAGAAGTGAGAGGGATAAAGGGAAAAGAGAACTAATGGAGAGGGAAGATGAGCAAAGGGAGAGGAGAGGGAAGATGAGGGAAGGGAGGCGATGATTTAAGAGATCTATGAAACTTTATTTCTTTTCTTGTCACGCACGTCCATAATCGATCCCCTTCTATTTATTCTCAGAATGAAATAAATTTGAAGAGATGAGAATATAAACTAGAAATTAGAAAGAATACGCGGTTCAGTTTGATATCTTATCACATGAAAAAATAAAAAAATCGGTCTCTTCTGGATGAGCCAGGATTGTACATCTACCTAGACGGTCAGTTTGCATCGGTCCGGATTAGTTTTAGTTAGCTTTTCATTTTAAAACCAAAACTTAAGAAAAAACAAATACAAGTTTAATCATACTCGAACCAAATTAACATCCAAGTTCTTTAATATATTCAGAAACAACATAAAACTTATTCAAATCCGACGAACAAACTAAACATATACAATCTGGTTTTTTGGATGATCGAACCATAAACCGGCCAAACTGATCCTGGGTGGCTTTTTTCAACACCAGTGGAAACCAAAGAGCAAAAGTAAAGCAGGTCTTTGATTTGGCTCAAGAAACTATAAAGCTAAACTCAGTCTAAGCAGGACTAATGTCTAAAGTCAAGCAAGAATCTACAAGTCTTTAATGCTGAGGAAATTTTGCTTGTGCAATTCATTGCAAAATCAGGTAATATAGCCGAACCGACAAAGAGAAGAACAGACAAGATTTTGGATTTTGCCTCTTCAAGTGAACAAATAAAAAGGATACAAAACTTTTTCTATCACTTAATTCTCTCAATCCCTTTATTGACCCTTCTCAGTTTCTTCAATAACTCCCTCAATTACTGCTTGTGATTTAGCTATAAAATCTCACCACATGCTTCCCACTTCAGTTAACTCTTCTTCAAATCCAATTCATAGCCTGCTTATTTCTCTCTCAAGTATTCTGTCCAATGGGTTTTTGTCCTTCCAGAGTGCTTATACTTTTCTTCTGCATTGGATTTCTGGCAGTTGAATTACACAAGGCTTGTGGCCGGAGAATCACGGAGCTTGTCATCGGGGAGAGCCGAGAAGACGGGGTATTATGGCAGATTAATCGTCGGATTCTCAAGGCTCTTTCCATGGAGGAAATGAGCACTAAGAGGAAGTCAGTGTCTGGTAACAAAAAGTTTGATTCTTATGAATCAAGCAAACGAACCGTACCATCAGGAGCAGATCCCATTCACAATAAGCCTTAACTTGATAAGTTCAAATTAATATGTTTGAATATGTTTTCCAAATGTAATTAGCTAAGCTTACTATCACTACCAAATGTTTATCAATGGGTATAGTACTATATTCAATCATCCAAAATAATAAATTAAATAATTTATATTTTCAGTTAAGGTGGCAGATAAAACAAATTTTTAGATAATGGACAAAAGACCTCTGTTTCATGAGAAAATAGTTAGTATAAGGGTTTTAGATCTCGATCATGGTCGATTTAGCATCACAATCGCAGTATCATGGAAATCGAGTGTAACGAATGTTACAGAACGGGTTGCAGGTGTTGCGTGCGTGAATTTTTTTGAAGTCTTAACACTTTATTTGTTTTTTTACTTCTTTCGTCGCGAGCTGTCAAGCACCGTCGCAGTCCATAACGATCACGTAGCGTTAACGGCCATGACGGACATGAATTTCATTAGATACGTTATTTTGGATCGTAACGGTCTCGGCCACTATTTTATATAATTGTTGGTGCTATTGGTACTCTTTCACACAAGTATAGTTTTTCAAATTTCGTCCATTTATTCAATCTCAATAAAATATAAATGAAATACTATTGTAAATGATTTTTTCGGTATGAAAAACTCTCTACGAACAAATAATAAATATCATAATTTGAAAAAAAAAAGAATAAAAACACCATCATTTACATGAAAAACTTTTAGAGTGAAGAAAAATCACGGGAAAATTGTTCATATTCATTTGTATCAAGGATATTACACAATTTTTAATGAGAGAAGAGAAGAAGGGCAGTGCCTTTAGTTGAGATTTGCTTGGGTCTCTTCCCCTCATCCTCTTCTTTTTATATGAGCATGTACTTATAGGCCTTGCAATAATAATAATAATAATAATAATAATAATAATATAACGGGGATGACATCCCCTATGCTTTCGGCTGATGTGATTGCTTTCAAGAGTGGGTCCTTTTACTTTGCTCATTTCTTTCAGCTGTTTTGTGCTCAGCAACTCAATCAATCGTATTCGCTTGGTGGTTTCTTGTGGTTTGAGCCAATCAATCACAACCGCTTGACTGTCAGTCTGAACCCTCATTTTCATTCTGATATTTTGTCATGTCTAAGAGGTAATGATTCCCCGTTCTCGAGATATCAGTTCCCGTTTCGGAAGCGATGATCTCCCGTTCTCAAGATGGCAGTTCTCGTTCTGTTGTTCTTTCCCGTTCTGGGAGTGATGGTCCCCCGTTCTAGAAGCGATAGTCACTCGTTCCAGAATCGATTGTCCCCCGTTCTAGAAGCGAATGTCTGCCCGTTCCAGAGGCAATTGTCCCCCTGTTTCAGAAGTGACAGTCCCCCGTTCCGGAACCAAATGTTACCCGCTACAGTATTATTTCTTGTTCTGACGAGGTCTCCCGCATTAGTGTTCTTTGTTGTTCTGAAGAGGTTTCCCGGTACAACGTTCTTTTTGCACACGTGTCTTGGGTGATTTTTTTTCCTGTTTAAATATAATTTAATATACATGACAACATGATATAGTGAGAACTCATTTCTCTAGGAGTATTGAAATTGTTCACTCTAGGGACGAAATAGTTGGTACTCATGTTTAGTAATCTAGTAATCATCTAAATCTTGATTTCATGCGCCTAACTTTTCAAATTCTTAGAATAAGTTTATTCCGTGTCCTCAAAATATGAAATAAAATATATATTTTAAGATACATTGTAACAAATTTTTTAGAGGAGTCCACAATTCAATACTCTAGAATTACAGGAAATATTTTATTATTTCAAGTTTAGAAGAAGAGGGTGATGCAATGTCATTACATGATTCTTGTTTTTATGCAACCGATGTACAGATTTTGCGAAAACTTCAAGCCACTAAAGCAGCCCTGAAAAGTTCAATACTGTTAAGTCCAACATCTTCCGAAGAGCCTGTGAAGCAAGAGATGCCAAGGAGGAGCCTTCACAAGCAGCTGCATAATGACCCATCTAGCTATTATTTTCAAGCCAAAGCTCAGTTAACACACAATAACTTCATTTTGAACTAAAAAATGTGGAAGAAAGTTTTCTCAAGCAGAAATCAAGGGTCCAATGGCTCTCCGTCCAGAGGGGAAACTATTTCTAAGGGTTGGGCCGAGCGACGGCTTTTTGCGCTCTGCTAAGCTCCTTTGGGCCTCAAAATTTTCTTGGGCTATTACTAAGTGGCACTTAGTAAGTGCTAGTTGTTAGACAAGGGGATTCGGGCCGGTCAAAATGTAGTGTCGAAAACATCACTAGCTAATCCAACCGTTTTTAACAACATAGCCACAGCAATAACACTCTTATTCTACCAACATTTATCATTCGTATCCTACATACGAACAACCATACAAAACTTAACCAGCGGTAATAAATCAATACTACTTTTGATGTAACTAGGAAGCTGGGAGAAGCAACTGAAACTAACCTGCAAAAAATATTAATTGGCGAGGAAAAGATATTTAAATTGCGAGTATTTACGGGAAAATGTGAGAACCAATCCCAGTTGTGAGAGAACAAAGCTGAGACATTGAGACATTCAGTTGTGAGAGAACAAAACCCATTTGTGTGAGAGATTAGAAGTCTCATACTAAAGAAAATTGCATAATTCACCAGTTTTTTAGGTCATTCTACATAAATGTCTTTTTTTATATTAGAGGTATGGCTGATTTTTTAGACATGGTGTTCATTTAATAATTTTTACAATTTTTTCCCCTTTCTGCCCCTTTCTTCCCAAGCTGTGGGTTTCAGTTACGCGTGAGTTTCTATTTTCAGAGCTAAGGGCTCACGCGTGGGTTTTTATTTTCAGAGCTAAGGGCTCACGCTTGGGTTTGTTGACGGCATTCGTTCGTCGTTATTCGTGGTTCTTTCATCGCTATTGTGTTCCTCGTCATTCGTAAGAAGCGCTCGTCATTCTTCGGCTTGTTGGAAAGAAAGAGTATTTTGTTGCAGAAATCCTCGAGGAAGAAGATTATCCAAATAGGGGAAAATCTAGCATAAATTATGGTACATATCCTACACAAAACATAGTGTTAAAATTACCCTTTGATTATACTTATGGGCTCCACAAGATATGATTCAATGTTAAAGTGCATTTATGTAAAGTACATATAATGAATGTTAGCTTTCCCCTTTTGTTCAAGTTGGATGACAGTTGTGTTGGGGTTATCTTATGGTACACTACACGTTTTTTTTTTCAGATCATGTTTTACGTGATGGTATGAAAATTAGATACCATAATATATGTACCTTACCCATATCCAGTGTTCATAAATAAAAACAAATTAGTATTTAAATTAGATACTATAATTTATATGCATTGCTCATAGTTAGAGTAAGAGTGTTCAATGTTTAAGATTATTCTGGTGTTCATAGACAAAAATAAACCAGTATTTATATTGGATATCATACGTATCTAATTTATATACCTTATGTGTAAACTCATTTTTTAATTAATAAAAAAGGTCATTGTGCACGTTAGTGCATAGTGACTTTTGTTGTGCACTAATGACGTGCACAATAATTGTGCACATCAATTGTTTTTTAATTTTTTAATACGACAAAGCGTTCATGATGCACGCATTGCATCGTGAACCATGTGTGTGCTTTAAAAGCACATGTCCCGTGATTTTTGCCAGTGATTTGTATAGGGTAACATAGTAATTATGCTTTTTAGTGGAGACCAACGGCCATATTTGATAAATTAAGTTATATAAGAGGATAACAACTGAGAATAAATCTTTCTAATGAGAAAGCTTGTCAATCTAAAATACAAAGAGGGGGCCTCAATTGCAGAGCACT
Organism: Datisca glomerata; assembly: GCA_003255025.1. Taxonomy (NCBI): domain Eukaryota; kingdom Viridiplantae; phylum Streptophyta; class Magnoliopsida; order Cucurbitales; family Datiscaceae; genus Datisca; species Datisca glomerata. The sequence continues at coordinate 1,536,439 of QANY01003934.1, forward strand.
TGAATGAAATGCAGAGTATTGTGAATCAACTCTCTACCATGAAAATGGTTCTAGACGACGAGCTTCAGGCCTTGTTACTTCGCAGTTCCTTACCAGACAGTTGGAAAGCGTAGGTAGTGTGATTAAGTAATTCCTCTCCTGGTGGTAAAATGTCAATGAGTACAGTTAAAAAATAGTTTATTGAATGAAGAAGGAAAATGTTGGGTCCTTCTACCAGTCACTTAGAGGATCTTGTTACAGAAAGTTGGTGGAGAAGCCAGAGCAAGAAGAAGAACAATAATTGGGATCATTCGAGAAGTAGTGTATCTTCATGGGTTATGGGAATGATGAGTTTGTCTATCGTTTGTATCTAAGATGTTGTATTCCTCGAGGATTAAACTATTAAAGACACTGAAACATTTGAGAAACCTCAGTTCAGTTCTATTGATTTGATTGACGTAGATTCAATTTCTACATCCTATAGAGGAAGGTGATTGTATGGGTACTGATGGTAATCATGTCGATGATGGAAATACTGATAAGCCAACAATATAGAATGATCAATCAGAATTAGAACCAGCACTCGATGAGACTACTCTAGTACGAAGATCTAGTAGAGAATGACAACCGTCTACTAGGTACTCTCCAGATGAATATTTATTACTCATTGATAGGGTAAGCTAGAAACTTATATAGAAGCTGTGAATGATGCTCAGAAAGAGAAGTGGTTGCAAGCAATGTAAGATGAAATGAAATCCTTACATGAGAATCACACTGGTGATGTTGCCTAAGGGAAAAAGAGCATGGAAGAATAAATGGATGTACAAATTGAAGATTGAAGAAAATAGCTCACATCCAAGGTACAAGACAAGTTTGGTTTTGAAATGTTTCAGTAAAAAAAAGGTGTATATTTTGAAGAGGTTTTCTCGTCTGTAGTGAAAATGTCATTCATTCGCATTGTTCTGTGTTTAGCCGCTAGAATGAATCTGGATATTGAACAGCTTGCGTCAAAACTACTTTTTTTCTACGATGACTTAGAGGATGAGATATACAAGGAGCAACCAGAGGGTTTTGAGGTCAAAGGGAAAGAGAACTTTGTCTGCAAATTGAAGAAACGTCTGTGCAGGATAAAGTAAGTTCCAAAACAATGTATAAGAAGTTTAACTCCTTCATGGGGGAGCATGAGTACAAGAAGATCTCTTTCGATCATTATGTGTTTGTCAAGAAATTCCATGATAGTAACTTTATCATTCTCTTACTCTCTGTAGATGATATGTTTATCGTTGGTGTAGATAATAGTAAAATGTAATAGTTGAAGAGAGAATTGAGTGAATCATTTTACAATAAAAGATTTGGGTCATGCAAAGTAAATTCTTGGCATGAGGATTACCCGTGATAAAAGAGAAAAGAAATTGTGGTTATCACAAGAAAGATACATTGAAAAAGTACTTGAAATGTTTGTCAAGAAATTCCATGTTGCTCTATCAACTATTAAAGCTGAGTTTATAGCAGTTACTGAATGTTGCAAAGAAATTTTATTGGATGAAGATATTTGTGAGAATTTGGATTCAAGCAGCAGAAAAACATATTGTATTGTGACATTCATAGTGTTGTTCTTCTTAGTAAAAATCAGACATTCTGTTCAAGATCGAAGTACATTAATATGAGGTATCATGAGATATGTGATAAGTTAAATGAGAAACAATTAGAGATTCAGAAAGTCCATACATATGATAATAGGTTTGACACAATGACAAAATCAATACCAATGAGAAGCATGAGATATGCAAGAAACTGGCGGGCATGATGTCCACCACCAAATAGTCGGGAGGGGAATTTTGTTGGGTTGTCCCTCCTATTTGAGGAGACATGGCTTCTTAATGCCCAAGGATGCAAAAGCCTAACACTATGTGGCCTATAGTTGTATGGTATTGGTTGTATGTGTAACTCATATAATAAAAACCCATTTGTGTAGGGGTTTTTTCTTATGCCTAGACTTCTAATTGAGATAAGAAGTGTCAGTGTCAATCTATTTGGTGCCGCCAGTTGTAATTTTGGCTTAGAAGCTTTTCAAGCTAGACGTGATTTAGATGACAAATAAAGAAAAGGGGACATGAGGTTAGTGGAAGAAACTTGTGAGAAAATAGAGAAAAATTTGTAACGTGATCATAATAAATTTTTACTCGCATCATCTCGATAATCTGAGAATTTCTTCGTGTATTCATCGCAGTCATCTTCAATGGTGAATTTTCCATCATCTCTAACATTGTGGTTTTGATTCTCTTTATTTGACGAGATTTTTTTGTTGTGTATCCACCATTATTGGTGATGTGGATCAAGTTATTTCATTGGTGTAATCCTCTAGTTTTATCTAGAGAAAGAACTTGATGTAACCATATCATTTTTATTAGTGGAGATATTATTCAGAGTTTGTCTCGTGATTTTTCCCTTCACACTCAAGGGTTTCCCACGTTAAATCTAATGCGTTTGATTTATTAATCTATTTGAGAACTATTATTTTGTGAATTAAATTAATTTTATAGATTACAATAATAGTGAACTATGCTTATATTTGGGTTTGCTTAAATCTCAACAATGGAAAATATGGCTTGATCAGAGCCAGGCAGCGAGATAATGTTGAGACAAATAAGGGGGTTATGGGGGGTTAATTCAGCGCACTGGCAAAACATCGGGAAGGAGATGATGGTTATAAATGGAACAATCTTAGAGATTTGGCGGCGGGCTAATGTTGTGATTAATAGATCAATATTCTTATAGTGTATAGATAGAGTGGGGTAATTACATATCACTATTTTTTAAGCTAGATAACAACTATAATTCTAGCTTGTTTCTAGTTTGTCTTTTGTATACATTGTAGGCTCCCAAAAACCATCGGGGCGCCTAGGCGTAGACCTAAGCTTAGGAGTTCAAAGACCATCGAACTAATCTGGGCCTAACTGAGACTCATAAGTGAATAGATCCTTGATCCCATCCACAAACATGAGTGATCGGCAGACATCACTAATCGATATCTAGCCAAGTTTGCCTACTCTAACTAGATCCTTGATCCCATCTGTGAGTATGAGTGCTCGACATACATCATTTGTCGATATCTAGCCAGGTTCGCCTACTCTGACTAAATATTTGATCTTGTACAAGCATGAGCGCTCGATAGATATTAACTGTCAATATCTAGCCAAGCTTTCTTGCTCAAGCTAGATCATATCAGCGAGCAAGAGTACTTGACATACATCACTTGTCAATATCTAGCCAGGTTTATCCACTCTAGCAATATCCTTGATCCCATTTGCGAGCATGAATGCTCGACATACATCATCTGTCGATATCTAGCCAAGCTTTCCGATTCTAGTTAAATCATTGACCTCGTCTGTGAGCATGAGTGATTGATGGACATCACTTGTCGATATCTAGCCAGGTTTACCTACTCTAGATAGATCATTGATCATGTCTACGAGCATGAGTGATCCACAGACATTTGTTGTCGATATCTAGTCAGGTTTCCTACTCTTGATAGATCATTGATTTCGTTTGCGAGCATGACACTCAGTAAACATCACATGTCGATATCTAGTAAGGCTTTCCTACTCTGGCTAGGTCCTTGACCCCGTTCATGAGCATGAGTCCCCGACAGACATCACGTGTCGAAATCTAACCAGGTATGCTTGCTCTAGCTAGATCGTTCATCCCATCTGCGAGCATGAGCGTACGATAGACATCACCTTTCGATATTTAGCCAGGATTTTCTACTCTGGCTAGATCATTGATCCCGTCTGCGAGCTGTGGTGCTCATCAGTCATCTTTTTGTCGATATCTAGCCAGACTTTCCTACTCTGGCTAGATCATTGATCACATCTGTGAGCTAAGGTGCTCGACAGACATCTCATTTTAATCCCAACTGACGGGCTCAGGGACCACACCAGTCATCACGTTTTGTTTAATCTTGACAGTAGGGCTCGAAGGCCTCGTCAGTCAGTACTTTTTATTTAATCCTGAATGTTGGGCTCAAAGGCCTTGCCATTCATCACTTTTTATTTAATCTTGACTATCAGACTCGAGGGTCTCGCCAGTCATTACTTTTTATTTACTCACGACTGTCGGGCTTAAGGGTCTCACTAGTCATCAGCTTTTATATAATCCTAAATGTCGGGCTTAAGGAATCGCTAGTCATCATGTTTTTATTCTCTGTCTAACATTGTAAAAGCATTGATTGTTCCCCTGTATTTGATAAATTCCATTGATCATACAATCCTTATCGTTTGTTACAATTTGGCGTTGACCATACTAAAGAATGTCTCTTCCTCTACTCTAAATGGGAGGAAACTGACGTGGAGAGCTATTTCAAAATAAACATTGTGCAACTTATATATATATATACACACACATATATATTCCTTTTAATATTTATTAAAGTTCATACCTTCTGGCCTTGATGCCTCCTTCAGGATGGGAGTGTCCCAGAATTTCTACTAGCCCTGTGATTTGGTGAGCGTACATTATAGTACGCCTCCGGAGGTGATCAAGCGTTACATTTCCCAAGCTGCAACCCTTCATCTCCTGCTGGGAGGAAATCGAAGTGGAGGACTATAGGTGGTCCGACCTCTTATTTTCTCGAGTTATTACTCCTTATATTTTGTCGAGGTGTCTTTTTCTCTGAACTATTGATCTATCCCTCGCCTTCCATGCTCTTTCTCTTTCGCCGCGCAGTCGCTATAGCGATAGGGGTCATTCTTTCTGCAAGAAGGAGGGTGGATGTTTCCCTCTCGTTCTGGACATCACCGATGTAGGATACATGACCCATCACCTCCTCTTAGGAGAGAAAATGATCTTGGGTGATTTGAACAAGAATGGCTTTATACTCGTTTCCACATACGATGCCAACTATTTTTAGCCACAACTTGTCACAGTACAAATGTTACTTTCTCATGCCAAATGTAGGAGTCCTCCTAACTGGGGGGATCTAATGGAGTGATGTTATATGAGATCATCGCGGCCTCAACTTCTACAAAACATAGACAAAAAACCCTAAAGGAGAGGAACCGATGATGGTTTCCTTCGTTGAAGAGCTTTTGATGCCTAAGTTCGTATTTGATTGATATTCTTGGCATAGTTTACTTAGGGGCGAGAATACATACCTCTTTTGTTGGCGGGTAAGTGTATATATACCTCAATCCTCGGACGGGAAGATGGAGAAACTTGTCGAGGAAGCCTCTCAGAGGTGTGATGGCATTCAAAATAAAAAAAAAAAGGTCAAGATCTTTAGTAGTATGGGAGATTTTTTTAGGGCTATATACTGCTACGCGTTTTAGTGCAAGGGAATATATATTGTTTGTACAAGAATTCTAAGCATTTATAGGTTTTTTTGTCTGAATTAAATGTGAAAAAATAGTATATAATAATAGAACAAGGAACGTTGCAACGGACACCTAAACCTTTGTGTAATAGACCCTTCATTATTGGATGACATTCATCTTCAACTCTTCATAAGAAATTGATTTTGAAAGTGATAAATTTAGTTAATCGGATTATATAGATAAGTGGATTGCTGTACATTAATTGAGAATGTAGGTTAATTTTAGACTATTCAAATGGTAAACAAATCAATCAATTTAGAACTAAGAGGAGTATTTTTTAAAATTTAAAATGTTTCTCCAAAACGTGCTTTTTAAGATATTATAGATATTTATTTCAAAAATTGTGTACTCAATTTCAGAATTCTTATAATTTGATTCTAAAAATAAAATTTAAAATTAATTTGAAAATTTAATATTGTATTTATTTTGACATTTTTGAAAAATAAAGAGTCAGAAGACGAGGCTTATATACAAGTGTAATCTGATTATACTTTCTAACATTTTTCCAACTCCATGAGTGTATGTTGAGCATCAATTTCACATTTACCAAAATATCATCTTTTACCATATGAGTATACCATTTCAAAGTTCTCATGGAGGAGAACATCAATATGCAATGACCCATAAAAATAAGATGTTGGTCCCACTTAAAATTGAGTCTCAAAACGGTACCTTAAAATAGAAATTATTATCAAATAATTTCATTCAAATTAATCTATCAATTAACTCTCATTTTCTCTAACAATCCCCCATATGAATGAAATTAACATAGGAGACAAAAAAAACTAACAATCCAATGACATTTACAACCTGATGATAGAGTTCAACGGTCGAATATATGCACATGATATGTATGTTTTATCTTTGAACCTTCCATTGTGAAAGTATATTTATTTATTGGATGATTGATAGCATGATGCCTTTGACCTTTGAACTGTTCTACTATTTATGTAAACAATGACATACCTCACATATGTATATGTCTTGTTAAAATTTAGTTCTCATTATTATGTTCATTCTAGACATGAACATACATATGCTTTTTCAACAATTTCCATGGACTTAAACTTTTTCATTTTAGACATGAACGCACACATGATTTCCTTCTAAAAATGATGTTCGTAGATAATAATTTCTATGGACTTATGCTTTGTCAAGCTCACGGGCTCATCTCCTTCTGAAAATGATGTCCGTAGATAACAGTCTCCATAGACAAGCTTTTCAAGATCAAGGGCTCGTTTCCTTCTGAAGACGATGTCCATAGACATTAATCTCCATAGACATAAGCTTTTTTAAGCTCAGGGGCCTGTTTCCTTTTGAAAACAATATCCGTAGAAAACAATATTCATGGATATAAGCTTTTTCAAGCTCATGGGCACGTTTTCTTCTGAAGATGATATTCTTAGACAACAATCTTTATGCACATAAGTTTTCTAAAGCTCATGGGGTCCGTTTCCTTATGAGAACGGTGTTGGTAGACACTCCCAATGACTTAGCCTTTTTCATAAAGTTCAAGAGCCCTATGATTTCCTATTAAGCACCATGCTAGAGATTCTCCGATTTACTTTTCATTTTCTTTTTCTCGTACACAAAGATCCGCAACAAGAATGTCGAACAAAAGCACCATATATAATATCATAATGGAATGAGTAGAGAACGAGTATACCGTTTCATAATTTCGTCATAGGGATCTTGAGTTTGATCTCCTATGCAAATCATTTTCAGAACCGATTCTTTTGCTTGATATAAATATTGAGTGGTGTTCTTCAATCACATTCATGATTTGTTGTGATGAGAGTTGCCGTTCCAAAACCCAAAAATTTTATGTCTTGTAATTCTGGTCAGATTTGCTTTTGAGAATTCTGTACATAATATGCGGTAGCTTTCTCCAGGAAGCTCAGAATCTCACTTCGTAAAGAAGCTCAGTAAGCTTCCGTAGCTTTGTAGCAACATGTGATTTGTCACGTAAATCTTCTTGTGTTGGTGAAGTTTAATAGACGAAACTGACTGCTCTACACAATCTTCTTTCCTCAACAACCTTTACATCAATTTCCATAACTTTTTATCATGATCTCCGACATGAAATCCGTAAAATTCTTGGAGAAGTAGGCTTCCACATCTTTGTAATAGTATTTGATTTGTCATGTAATCGACATCTAATTGATATTGTATTATTTCCTAAATGCACTATTTTGCATAATCTTTATTTCTGAACATCTTTAATGAAAATTATCATAACTTTTGTTCGAGATCTCCAAATTACGTTCTGTAAAATTCTACAAGAAGTAGACATCAATATCTTTCTAACAATGTATAACCTGTCGTGTAATACCATTATATAGTCACAGTCTAAAAATTAAAATTAAATATCATATGTTTACTTTCCTGAAAATATGTACGAAAATGACCATAACTTTTGATCGGGAGATCTAAATTGACCTCTGTAAATTTCTTCCAAAAGTTGACTTCTGTATCTTTCAAAACTTATAAAATTCATCATGTAGCTCACTTTCCGTTAGTACAGTTTAATTTATGAAATAGACAGTTCTGCATAATCTTCTTTTCCGAACAGTCTTCATGAAAATCACCATTACTTCTACAAATTGAGTTTCGTAAAATTCTTCAGGAAAATTACGAACCTTTCTAATGATGTATGATTTTCTATTCTGTTCAATACAGTTTAATACTCGAATCTGGTTGATAGGAAATAGTTTGTACGTCAAAGCCCATCCAATGAGAAGATCTTCCATTTCAGTAGCGGCTAGTAATTTCTTTCATAAAGACCCAACTGATTTGAAACCTTCCGTTTCAGTTGAAGTATTAGTCAAACATGTGTGAGTCTAAATATTGATTACTTCATCTGCCGTTGGCTGCTCTTTACCCGCCATTATTCTGTTTTATCTTTTATGCCCTTTCATTCATGGTTTCGTTTTGCTAGATTTACACTTTTTGAACTTTCAGTTTGGGGCTTACGATTCCCTTTACAATCTGCATCCATTCTTCGCGCGTTTTCGTTGCGGGATTATTTTGTAAATTGGTCTCTTATGTTTTCAACTTCTATGCATTTTTTTTTATTCCTACACTTTTACATATAAATTAAGAGAGAGAAAACCTCCAAAAACACACAAATCATTATAAAAGAAAATCTAAATCATGTTTTTGTTTATAAATATGATTTTTTTAGATAAACCTAAATTCAGAATTAAAATTTGAAATTTGAAATTTTAATTTCAAATTTCAAATTTGAATCAGAATATAAAATTCAAAATATGATTTAGATTTCAAATTCAAAATAATCTTATCATAATAAGTTTCAGATAAGATATATTAAACGTTTGTTTAACATATGTCATAACGGATTAACAAATTCTTAAAATAAATTATTACCTTTTTTAAATCTATAATTGCATAAATACATATGCCAATAATAATGTTGAAATGATATGAAAGGAACGAGTTTAGCATTTTTTTCAAATTTATCGTCGAGATCCAACTTAGATGCCCCTATATCGGGCTTCTCCAGATTTGTCTATCTTCTTGCTCATTTTAGTTTCTCATCTGGAAAGCATTTTTTGTCCTGTCGTTTTCCTCATATGGTCACAAGATTGGATTTCTCCATCCTCTTGCTGCCTGCTCTCACTAGTCTCCGGTTTTTGTTTTCATTTCCGTACTCGTTCCCATACTCACTTCCGGTGTGGAAAGCGTTTGATTTGGTTTTGAGCGTTTTGGAAGGGATTTCTTGAGTTTTCTCTCACTCTCAATAAAAGCACCAAATGTAAATTAGGAAAACATTCATGATTTAGAGAATTGGTCATGAATTTCCTGTATGATAATGAAACAAAAAGAGTAAATAGAAAAGAGTAACAAACACGATGATATTAATGTACAAAACCCATAAAATAAAAAAATCACGGAAAATATTTGATAGTATTCTCATTATGGAGGAAGGGTTTACAAGGCTAATGCAAGCTAAACATTGTACTTGTTTCTTGCGTGTGCCGAGAGTCCCTGTGGAGATACATTTTACCTTTATTTATATGTCTTCAATCAGTTATATAGAATCTGATACAACTTATCTAAAAATAACATCAATAGAATATTTTACTAAGATCTAGCTTATCAACATTAAGAACTAAATAAATCATAATCGTCCGATCAATCTAATGATCTTGATTAGTTTTTTTGAATTGTCACGTTGGTAAGCCATGTATTTTCATCTTATTGGTCTCCTATTCATAACCACATAGTTGATCTTACAGTTCTCGCTCTATATTCTCTTTGATTAAATTATCGATTTAAATCTTTAGTTTAAATCTTATCACGTGTAAGGTGAGATTTTGACTATACAGTCCCCTTGAACCTAGATTGGGATCTTTAGTCACCTAGGTTAGATTTACATCATGTGGATTTATTCTTTCGTGGTCTTTTATATCATCCCTTGATGAATTTACCAAGTAGCTCTCTATTTAACCCATTGGCTAGTGATCTAAAATTTTAATCTGACTTTACATAGTCAACGCTGATAACCATTGTTCAAAGTAGTTATCTAATGATATTACATCTACAACGTGTACGTCTAGACTTACCATTATACCTGTCTTCCAATTGTAGGTAGATAGTCACAATAGATGTGAATTGTTAGCTAGATATTTGATATAATTATCATTTCCAATGACAATGCATTAGTACTCTTCTAGTTTACAACCCGGAGGAACATCCACCAGTTTCCAACTCTGACTCTGCAAGATGGAATTAATTTCTCTTTGAATAGCTTCTTTCCACATAGTGCTTCTTCAGAACTCATAGCTTCTTTAAAGCTTTGAGATTCACTTTCTAAGGTCATAAAATTTTGAATAAAATTTTCTTGTCCTGGCACTTTTGCTACATAGTGAATCATCCTCGTCTCATATGTTCATTTTGACGAACTCGATTGCTCTCAAATAGTCTCTTTAAAACATATTACCTACAAATATATTAGCCTCCTCTTGGTAGGTGTTTGCCTCTTAGGATGCAACGACGAAACCAGCAACAAATTTGCACCATGAAACTGCTCTGACGAACTGAAGCAAACCTGAACTCTATCACTCTAAAGAGCCCAAACATAACGAGGGACCGAATTGTGTTTAAGAGATGAGAAGAGTTGTTTTTGCTGTGTTGGAACAAAGAGAAATGTGCAAATTTTTAGTCACAGAAGGGGTTAGTTTTGAAAAAATGAATTCAACTATGAAAAAAATTCGGGGTCATTTTTAATACAACATTTATTTAAAAAATTGTTAGGTATTTAATTTCAGAATTAAGTTTGTAATTCATTTCCAAAAATAAATTTCAAAATTAATTCATGAATTTAAAACTAAATTTATTCTAACAGTTTCAAAAAATCAAGAATTGAAAGACCGACTTATGTAAGTGTAATCTCATTACACTTTCTCACATTTCTCAACTCCATTGGTATACTTTGAGCATGAATTTTCATTCACCTGAATGTCGTCTTTTATCATATGAGTACACTGTTTTAATTTCTACATGGAGGAGACTTTCTCACTCGAAATCGAGCCTCAAAACAGTAGCTCGAAATATAATTTATTATTAAGTATTTCTCAATGTTTATATAATTAATTTACCAATTAACTCTTTTTTTACAACAGTTAGATCAGGATGATCTTATTCTACTCCATTTGGCACACATGTTTTTCTTTCCCTAACTTTCTTATCTTCTAGACTTCTAATGTGACTTGTTAGTGCACGATCAGAATGTAAATACTAACTTGGGCTAAATTTTTTTATGTTAATTATTGATAATTTTAGAAGTTTAGGGACTGCATTAATAAATTAAAACTTTATGGTCGAAATTGACAACGAACAAAAATGTGATCAAATAATTTTTTTAGATTGAAAATTTTCAGCACAAGATTCCTAGTTTTTCCAGCAATAAATAGACTCGTAATAAAAATATTATTATAATAATCACAAATAGGACATGTTAAAAAATATCAAATATAGTCAAAAGTATAAAAAAATAGTCACCGCATGCATCTGAAATAAAAAAAAATCAGAGCTCAAAAAAATTTCAGCGACACCCGTGAAAATTTACTCCAGTTGTCAATTGCTTCTATAATATATATAATATATATTTAATATACATGTACTATATATTTGATATATACGGTTTATATTATATAAATTTTATAAATATTGCACTCAAATTTCACTAGGCACTGATGACTTGTTTTGTGGCGCTGAATTTTTTTCTTCTAAGAATCGGGGTGGGTATTTTTTACTTTTGATTTATCATAGTTATTTTTTATTTTTTTCTTTAAAGTGACATTCGTAATTTCTTTTCTAAAAATATTCTACAAAAGGTAAATGATTGAAAAATGGACAAAGTACATTATGAACATTTCTTTTCTTTATAGATAAAGTAACTAATTTCTAAAAATATTTCTATGGTCGTTTTCTAAAACATGCTCTTTTGAAAAACTTAATATAATTGACACGTGCTTCGCACGTGTTTATGAAATTTATAATACACATAAGATGTAGAATTATATTATAAAAATGATATTTTAAAATAAATCTTGAATACATATCATCATGTTATTATTGGATATATTTCATCATTCTTCTTCTCTGCAAAGAATGAAAATTAAATTTTTAATTAAACAAGGAAATTGATAGTTATACATATTGATGTATAAGAATAAATTTTTACCTTTGTAAGAGAATTTCTTTGTAGACGATATTTTTGGTGCAAGCTTAACCATTGGTGTTATGATTGTCTGATTTGACCAGAAATTTTATTCTGGACAGTGAAATTCCTCTTGACAATGCCACATATAATTGTCCATGAGAAAATACATGTTGTGGGAAATAAATTCCAACATGAGGCATGATTTGCCCTTAAGTTTTATTTATCGTCATTGCAAAGCATAGCCGAAGAGGAAATTACTTTCTTCTAAACTTGAACGCATATCCTTCACCATTAGTTGGGCTTGAGGGAATTCATGACATGAAAACTTGCTTACCAGCATGTTGGTCATTGTTATCTGAGCATGTATAACATAATTTTTAAATGCTAGACATACCATTCTTGTTCCATTGCATAAACCATTGGATGGGTCTAAATTTCACAACATAATGAGACAATTTATTTTCAATGTCAACTAATGCGAAGTAACTCCATTCGGTAACAATGAATTCAAGAATTCTTCCTGATAATAGTTATTTGTATCATCAATTTCATGATCGAGGCTTATGAATGTCTTACTTTCTCCTGGAAAGAGACTTATAAAGTTTCATTTAATTGATCAACATAGTCGTTAGTGGTGGCAATAATTGCACGATTTGTTATGTAATTAGGCGAACTGGCATGAAGCTTCAAATCTGGGAATATACTATCAATCAATTCCATCTCAGATTCTTCGGCAGAATTTCTTGTCACCATTTTATCAGGCAACAAAATGAAGTCTTCCTTTAGAAAGGGCTTATCTCCATTTCCAACCCTTAGTAGGTAATTTGTGAAGCTTTTATCATTTTTGGCTCTCATATTTCTCGCCAACTGTATTTTTTTTCATTTTGTCCCAAGGTAAGATCTGGTCAAACTGACTGAAACAATTTGTTGTCTTGTAGCACATGGTACTACATGAAGAACTTGACAAAAATCACCTTCAAACGCAAAGACTTTCCCGCCAAATGGTTCTGAAGAATCCATTATATCTCTTAATGATCTATGAACTGATTCAATTGTTTGTCTCATAGCCATGAGTGCTTCATCCCATATGATAAGTTTTTCCCATCTCATTGATTCTGCTCCCACACTTTGTTTTGATATATTACACATAGTTGTCTCATGTGCTTGTAAATGTATGTTGAATCTTGAATGTGCAGTGCAACCACCAGACATAATTGCTGCAGCAACGCCAGGTGTTGCTGTTGTTAAAGCCATCATTCCTTTCGCAGTTACTGTTGCTAGAAGTGCACGATATAAAAATGTTTTTCCAATTCCTCCTGGTCCATCAATGAAACAGACTCCACCTTTACCACTTGTAACTCTGGCCATTATTTTTCATCTGCATTTTTTGTTCTTCATTTAACTATGATGATGCATGGCAATCTTCTGCATTGATTTCTATGGATTCTTCTTCTATTATTTATTTCATGTTGAATGAAATTTTCTCAGATACAACCTCATTACTTGCTGGTAAATCAAAGTTGGTAATGTTTTTCCCCATAGATTCTAAGAAATTTTTTAAATCTCTAAGAACAAACTGTATCTGCATCTCAATAGAGCTATTATTTTCTCTAATATAATCTTCACATTATATCATAGTAAAGATCCCATAGTTCTCGAACATTAGTAGCCTCATAATAAACCAACAAATTCGCAAAAAGTCTTCAAAATTAATATGGCATTTGAAATGCCGCTGCCTCATCCAAACACTCAATGATACTTTGATCACACTCAAGTAATCCTCTTTTTTGTGTCGCTTCTTTGAATGAGGAATATTGAACTCCTTCGACAATCAATAAATCTTTGAATAATGTTGGTCCAACAACATGATTAAAGAATAACCTAAGGTAATATCGTTCACATTCTGCTGGATTTACACCATTTATCCTTGATATTACCTCTCCTCTTTTTATGGATGTCCATGTCTTTGATTTTTTATTCCAGACGTAATGTTCAGGAAATTTCTTGTAAAGTAGTTTCCTTGCATCTGCGTTAATTCTGCATTTTTCAAAGTATTCAGTAAGCATTGTTTTATATATATTATCCAACTGAATGATACTTTCCAAACTCTGATTGTCGGAGTATGAAACTAATTGTTGATTCGGAAGATGCAGTTATAGATTTACAACCGCTGGAGATATTTCATTTAATCTAAAATAAAAAATTCTCCATAATGCATCTTGTGCTGAAACACATCTTTCATCTTGAAAATTTTGTATCTCATTAATGACCTTGTCTTCTCCATCGTATGATATAAATACAACAGCCTTGTCATGTACTTTGTAGATGTACTTGTATAAGTACTTCACAGCTTTGATGGTAGAGCAAACTTCAACATTAATGTGATAATTGTATCTTGCAAGTAGATATGGATTATTAGGAGCCACCCATTGATTGTCTAATATGATATTTCTTACAGTTACCTATAAAATATGTTTATTAAAATAAAAATTTTAAAGTCGACTAAAGTAAAAAATTAAATTAAATAAATACGACATTATCATGAAATGATAATATATTTAAAATTTTATCCAATGGACTAACAATAGTGATGATTATTAATGATAAATAAACACGCACCTATTTTCCATCGTTTCTTCTTCGATATATGGGATAAGAATCTTTTCCTTGCATTGTTGTTGAGCAAAATGGCCTTGGATAATGAAATTTGCAAGCTCCATTAACCATACACGCATTATTTTTGTTTAGAGTCCCACAAGGCCATGGATCATATGTCGAATCACTAAGTCACGAAGCATCAATTTTTCACATTTGTCAGGGATTTCGGCGCACACGTATTTATTGGTTATTTTGTTACTACTCTGAAAAATTACCAGTATGTATGCATGTGGCAGTCCTCTTTTTTGAAACTCTATCACATATATGTAAGCTGCTACTTTCCCAACTATCTATTTTTTGAAGAGTTGATCTTTTAGGTCTTGAAAATTTGCACAAAAATTCTTGAAGTCAAATCAGGTCGATCTTGTGATCATTGCTCGTCTTTAAGTTCTTGTTGGATTTCTTGCCAGTCAGAATTACATGTCATTGTTATGAAGAGATCAGGTTTTCTGAATCTCTGTACTAAAGCCATTGCATCCAAGTATCTACGACGCATGTCTCTAGGTCCTCCAACAAAAGAAGCAGGAAGGACAGTTCTTTTTCCCACCTTTTCAGCTCTAGTTTATCCTACATTTACAATGTCCACTAATCCTTGGTACAGTTCTGATCTTATATGAGCTTGTTGCATTCTGAAGAAATCTAGCCTTGTTGTTTAAGTTGTATGTACATGTCTACTGCGTATTGTTGAAACAAATGACCAGTAAAAAAATCATTGATTTTGTGGAGGGTCTTATTTGAAACTTGAAGCAGTAATATTGCCTACATGAGATCTTTCCATCTTGTTGTTTTAAGACATATGTTGTGAATAAATAAAGCATGAATTAAATTAAAACTCAATAGATGTTGCTAATGATAAAAGTTTTACGTATAATATTAAATTAAATTGAACAATGTAAAATATGTCATATATAAGCTTATAAATAATATTACCTTGACTTTCATTTTATATAATTTCTTCGACGGAGTTGAATAACACTCTCGATGAAGTACCATTTGTTGAACTTCTAGTATGAACGTTACTTTTTCTTATATCTTGGTGCCATCCAGGCTCTCTTCTAGGGAATACCCACGGATACTATAGGGAGTCATAATAACTGAAATAGTATTTTATTCTATGTCTATTTCCTGAATGGGCATGGACTATTATGTCTCTTCCAAAAGGCATATTGACATTATTTCCTTCAATCCATATAGCTACAACCTGATCTGCATTAGGTGTGTTATACACATGTTGATTGACTCTTACATTGCTTGAGATATGTATTTGAGTGTCTTGGATTGATTGAACCTCCTTTAAGTAACAAAATACTTGTGCATAAGGGTTATGGTCAAGGATAACAATCATTTTTTGTACAATGATCTTATTTATACCACATCTTTGATAATATTAATTCTATTTTGCACTTCATTCTTAGTGTCACAGAAATATAGTTGAAAGTATCGGTTTGCTGGTAACAGTGCTGGAAGATCATGATATATTTGTCTCTAAGCTCTAAAGGTGTAAACACCTCTCCTTGAAGAATTTACTCCCAAAGAAGTAAATGGAAAAAATACTATTATAAGCTCTTATATTTCTTCTGAACACGATACCTTCTCCGAGTGTGATGTAAACAAATCACTTAGTTCAAATGGAAATTCAGATATGAATTGCACTGTTATAGCAGCAAAATTTGGAGTTTCATATAGGAATAGAGCAGGGGGTACTTCTTTCAATTGATGAAGGGTATTCGATTCATGATTGCTTTCATTGCCTGTTAAAAGGAACTATTAAATATAGTACATCATTTTAATTTATATTTATGTGAAATATTCATGAAATTTATTTATGATTTCTTCTTCTAAGACAAACCTTTTTCACCATATAAATATTTTCCCACAAAAGCATTTAATCTTGCATAAGAAGATTTTTCAATCTTCTTCCTTCGGTCTTCAATTGATAAATCGGCATATTGTTTTCGTTTCCTTTCATTTTCGTCCACTTTTTGCTTTCCTATTTGAAAAACGTAAATTAATAAGATGGTACACATAAAGCCCAATTATATATATAATGATAGTTGTTTGTGACCCTTTCTTGAAGAAGTCTTGTTTTTATCTTTGCTTAAGCTTGAAGGAATTATTTGGGTTAACTCTGTACTGTCATTTGGTGGAGGTAAAACTTTCCACTTGAAGACCAAAGAAAATTACTGATAAAGAAAAAAATACATGCAAAGCAATTATGAAGGTGAAGTTACATTGTTATTTTAACCATAATATTTTTTCATAAACTTTGCAGGCCTTAGTAGCCTCTAGGTTCACTATGATACTTTAGGCTTCACTATGATACTTTAATCTTTCAAGTATTCTGAACTGAGATACATCAAAACGTGACTAAATTTTTTAAAATAGTAGTTTTTCTTTTCTAGACACGTGTGATTAAAACCACAACACTTTAACACCGTTACTCATATTTTCTTTCTTCGTTTTCATTTACAGCTACTACATGTGGGTCCCACGATAATAAATTACCTTTTTGTTCTTTTTGCATTGTTTAAATAGAATATTTGTTTTGTATTTGTTTTTCTTTTAATTTTTACTTTTTCAGGTAAATATTTTTCTTCTTTATCAATATTTTAATTTTTCCTTATTTTTTTGATAAAACAAAAATATCAATTTAGGTTTTTATTACCTATGTATCTTAATTGTATCATACATGTCTAACATATTGATTTTACCATGTTATAATTTTATGTTTACACAATAATTTCATGGTTATTGAGGTTAAAGCTAGTTTTTAATAAAAGGAGAAAACAAAGAATTTTTTAATTACTATCTGAAAATATTTTTAGCAATAGTAATCAATTTTTTATAATTTTCTACAACCAGGATTTAATTCTTGAAAATATTTTACGATTTATACAAAATGAAAGATGGTGAATTGGTTGTTTCATAGGTGGTAGAAGTGGGGGAGTTCTCTGAGATATTTTAATGGAAATGGGAGGTTCCAAGAGGAAAGAAGAAGAAAAACAACACTTAGGTGAGGAACTATCATACGTACTGTTATATATGGTTATGCTATGTGATGTTTGTGGGATTAATATACATGATGTATCTTATTATATAATTAACTCGTTCAATGAGATAATCTTGCTGTTAAAATTTTTGTGGATTTATCTAATATGTTTAACTCGTTTCAAATTCATTTTCTCTTATAAGATAATTTATATTTTTGACCTTGATATCATATGGTAATCAAATTAGCCTAGTAATGTAAGTATCAAATATAAGTTATTGATTCATTTTACAGACATGTGGATGTATAATTGATTTTATTTTCAGATATATCATAAAATGTCGTGTTCTTAATATAAGAAAGCAAATGTGAGGGTGCATTTGGAATTTGCATGGAAACAATCTTGGGTGGTGTGCCTTTGTTGTAGCTATAGATAGTAGGATGGCATAGACTCAACTATCAGGGATTTGGTAGCGGAGGTTGCAGTGGCTACTCAGGCGTATCTCTCTATCATGTCCTGATCTTTTCATCTAGATATCATGGTTGCTTAATCAATTATTATCATAAATTTGAAAGTTCACGTGAATATAACTTATTTCCTTCTTGTTCATTGCTGATTTGGTTTTGTTTTGTTTAAATAACTTTTTTTAGAAATTATATAAAATAGATAAATTTTGAAATACAATTTAAGAAACATTAGTTTTTTTTTTCAAACTTTACATAAATAGACAATATAACTTTTATTTGTAAAAGAATTATTTTATTTTTAATAAAATGAAATAACTGAAAAAAATAGACAAAAATGATTTTTCATTAAAAAAAAGAAAAAAACAGAGAGGGATAACAATGGGTAAAAAAAGTAGTACATCTTGATGGTTAGTTTAAAAAATTCCAAAGCAGTAGATGGTGTTAAATTGTAGTCTATATATGATATAAGGTAGTATAAGAAATTTCCACTTGTCTATATTTATAATTTTTCCCACCTCTGCTCATGCTTAGGGGAAGAAAATTGAACTCAAGACTCGAGATAATTGAATAGGAGCATCCCATTTCCATGTATACAAACAAATATATAAGAAAAATAAACATTAAAATCTAAACAACATAACTATGAAAATTTCATTTGCCCCAACATACATAGAGAGAGAATGATGAAGAAAGCTAACCTAGTTGAGTGACTATCGGCTATAGTGTCAGAAGGGCTCAGAGCTCAACCACCAGTCAATCACTCACAGATTTTAGTAGATGGTGCAGCATCATTAATAAACCATATCGTTAGGCCGACAATCAAGGGGGACAAAAAAAGGTGAGAGTAAGAGACACCATTGTTAAAGAATATGAAACCCGAATATATGTAATGGAAAAATATGTCTTTCACAGGCAAAGGAGGCATGGAAAAATCTCTTCTTGAGAGAGACCCTTTATGCCCTTGAGACTTCCATAGGTTAGATTGGCAGCCACAAGTCTCTCAAAGGTGTTTTGTCCGAAATTTGGTTGTATATGGAGTGTAGAGAACGACTTCAAGGATTCCATTTTCCAAAAAGGTGTAGGATTTTACTTCGTTTGGAATAAGGACCGCTGGTAAGCGTTTGGAACGAAGAAACTCATGTATGGTGGTTGATAAGACATAGTTTGGAAGATAGAGAATGGCTATTGTTGTCCATAAACACACTGTCAAGTGAGTTCTTGCCAATAAATTTATACTTTGAAAAGCTATTATATTTTTTTCATAGTTGTGAGAATTATTTTTATTCTCGTCCTCTTTACTCTCTGCCTC
This sequence comes from Datisca glomerata, assembly GCA_003255025.1. Classification (NCBI taxonomy): domain Eukaryota; kingdom Viridiplantae; phylum Streptophyta; class Magnoliopsida; order Cucurbitales; family Datiscaceae; genus Datisca; species Datisca glomerata. The sequence continues at coordinate 1,555,902 of QANY01003934.1, forward strand.
TCTTTATTGCTGATTAAGAGTATCAAAGTATCAGAGTAAGTCTCCTCATGAAGACTTTATTTTTTGTAATTTAATTTTTTTTCACATGCAAAGTTTTTGAATGGGGGTTCTTAATCCTTTATGTCATTTTTTAAGAATAATAAATGCCAATATCAAAATCCAAAGTTAAAACTGCATGCAACGAAAGTACATGAAATTTAAATCTACATGCACAGATCCAAAGGTATTTGAAATTTAATCGTGAACAAAAAATATTCATGGTATAGTTCAGTACTAACCGAGAGTGGCTGCAGAATGAGTGTTGAAAGCTATGGAATTAGCTTCTGAGGAAAGTGATGAGCCGTTGAAGATGAGAGAGTGCGCAAGAAAAAAGTATGAATAAAAATTATTTACTGCAACCCGAGTACATTCTGATAAGTTTTTTCTTGACTGATAATTCTCATAATGAAAGAAGCAGATGAATATTTGTTTCTATATATATAAATTTGAAGAGCCGTCCTAAAATAAAAGAGTCGCTCTATTAATCTTATACTACTAATCTTATACTACTGAATAATGAAAGAAGCAGATGAATAGATGAATAGTTGATTGAATGGATATTTTCGAAGAATCATCATAAAGTCTATGTTCTGAACTTTTAATTTTTAGTATATTTCGTTAATTTAAATATAAACATTATGTGTGCATTGATTTCAAAATATACATAACGGTTATAACCCACATGCAATGTATTTGAACACAGATGTGGTGTTTCCTTGTTATTGGTTTTGGTTTGCTTCATCATGTTTTGGTTTGCTTCATCATGGGAGAGTTTTGAAGGTCGTTTTTATTAAAATATTTTTGGATATATTATTTTTATCTTTAAAAGCTGATTTTGGTCATTGAAAACAAACTAATGGTCTGAAGATGATCTCTCTTGTTCAGTTAAAAAGGATCCTTTCTATTTCTCATAATTTATAAATATTAGAAAATAGTCCGTGTATTTTATGCATTCTATAAATTTTATATGTACTTTCATGGATAAAATGAGAAGAATATATTGAAGTATAGTCATATATGATCAGTAAAATTGAAGTGTAAAACTTTTCAAATCTACATTGTATGTTAAATTCATAATAAAGTGAAACCTTAAGAATTTTCCATCCAGTATAGCTAGAGCATTTTTTATTTTATTCAAATTCCTAATAGTTTCAAATAGAGTAATAGTTTAGATATTTATAATTATTTCAAATATTATATGTTGGGTATCTAGCTTTTCTTCTTCCAATTTATTGCTCTTGAGTACTTCATATACATGAACTTATTTAGTAAATAATTAAGATTAATTTTCAATTAAAAGATGTGAATATGTTTTTAGTTATCACATTAATTAGTATTTTTTTTTCAAATTCTTACTTTTTAATTTATTGTTCTTGAATATTTAATATATATGAACTTAGTTACATGATTAAGATCAATTTTCAATTAAATGATGTGAATAGGTTGTTAGTTTTCACTATAATTACTATTTTTTTTCAAATTCTTACCTTCTAATTTATTGTTCTTGAATATTTAATATATATGAACTTAGTTAAACGATTAAGATCAATTTTCAATTAAATGACCTGAATAGGTTTCCAGTTATCACTACAATTAGTATTTTTTTTTTAGCCTCAACTACACTTGATGTTGTAGAATATAATGACCTTAGTTCTTCTCTCGATGTGTCACTCAAATTATGTTTGGTAGTCTAGTAAATAATTCATGTTTGTTCTATTATGACTTGTTTGGACTTTGAAATTTATGAAGAAAACAAATAAGAGGAAAATTAAGAAAAATTGAAGTGAACTTAATTATTGTAGTTGCATAAGTTCATTACCATCAATTCCAATGCAAACATTCGCATGTCCAACTGCAAAACTCACTTTATTATCATCTACATAATCTCACATAGATATTCTCACACGTAGTGCTTTTTATTATTTGTTTTTGTTATTTTAAATATTAAAAAAATTGAAGTAAATGAATGAAACTAAAATGTTATATGAATGGTTCCAAGTAAGATTGTTGCATTCAATGATTATGTAACATGGGATTCAAGGATTTTTTAAGACATCTGCCTAATTTTTATATTTTTCATAATTGTTTTGTTAATTTAGTCAGCTGCCATGTACTTTCTATAGCTTACATAATAGGTGGGGGAGTTCACTGTTTTTCCTATATAGTAGAAAAGAACATTTCATAACAATTTAATGGATATGTAACCTTTTGTAACATATCATTTCATGAATTATAAATCAAAGCTAAACATTTTTATTTCTTTTCATTTACATAAGACCATGTAATATAAAACAGTACATGTCCTACATTGTGTGGATAGTTAAAAAATTATTAAATCAATAAAACAAAGAAGCTACTACTTTTCAGTGTTTAATTTCTTCTTAATGTTATGGTCTCTTTCATTTTCAAATGAACTTGATAAAGTGTATTTCTTGAACAATAAGACGTACGTTATTTCTTGAACAATAAGATGTTTTCTTACTCTGTCTCTTTCATTCCCTTCATCAATCTTGATCATGAATATATATATTCTGTCATTTGATAGAATCAAATTCCTGTCGAACTGAGAATTTTCTTTTTTCTGAATTTGCATAATTGAGAGGTAAAAGAAATATTGGTATTGTATCAGTAAGTTTTATAAAACAATTTGTTGTAATTTTAAATCTACGTAAATATTTCTTTGGCATATTGATTGACGGGACTTCCAATTGAAACATCAGTTGCATCGAACATTTTTTCATATGCTTCTATTTGACCATCTGAAACAATGATCTTCAACATGTATCTTCTTACAAAGGCCACATTGCTCTTATAATTTGTGCAATTCACTTTTGTCTCATTAATGTTTGGATAAAACTTTTTATGGCATAACTTATAATTTTCCAGCCATGGAGTATTTGCATTGACAATTTTTGTGATTGTTACTTTGAAAGAACAACAGACATGTTTTGTTGTTCCTTTTACTACCTCTAAATTAATTACGGAAGCTTCTAAAAATTTCTTGGATGGACCCGAGAAAGTGAATATTTTCCTTCAACATAATTTTCTTCATTCTGCAAGAAATGAATTTAGTTAGATTTAAAATAATAAAATATGCATAAAACTATCTTAGGAAATTAAACATATATGTAATAAACTTAAAGTAATCCTATTCATAAAAATTAGAATTAAAATTTCACAACAAATTTATTGAACTGTATATTTTGAACCAAAAGTGGTGAACATGCTTACATATTATGAAATTCAAAAAGTTCATTCATAGGTGGCTCTATACAAACTCCACTCTGCATAGTTGTGGAGACACTTCACCTGCATAAAACAAAATAGTAAAAGTATTTATTAGTATGTTTATATTCTTTTTAGAACTCTGAATTTTTATCTTCGTACAATGAAGTTTTGAGATTGCATGCAACGATAATCGGATGATTGTTAACATTTTCCTCTAATTCCTGTCCTTCATTGTCTGCTGTCTCTCAGCATCGTCAGTTTGATGGTCTTTGATCTAAAGTATGTAAGATTCATAAAAATCAAAGTTGAAATGAATTAAACAAGAAAAAAAGCATCTTCATATCCATAATCTACTCTCTGTTTGTAAGGATGATATCTCTTTTTGCTACCTTTGAAAAATCAAGGAAGTTGTATTTTTCAACATTGAAAGGTATGTTGTCAACTTCTTCAATTTATGTCATTACTGACAAATTCAATTCAAGCTTGTCATGCACACTTTTGAATCTCTGATTAATGGACTTACATTATCAATTTTATAAGATAAGTCTTAGCCTTTTTAAGAACATTCTTAAAAATTTCTGTGGTACCATTATACATGATGGTATGGACCTTAGTTCCCTAAAAAAGTAATAATAAAAGTCACAAGACTATCTTCAGCACTATAATATTAACTAAAATTGTAAATATAAACTTATAATGGAATTTTCACTTCTTCATCAATGCAAACAAGTTTCATCATTTTTAAATCTCCGTTCTTCTTGTATGTCTTCACTATGTCTCTCCTAATAATCATAACTTTTATGCTCCATTCTCTTTCAAATACTTGTAGATCTTGAATCTGACTATAAGTACTGTTGACAGACAACATGTTGAAGAGGCTATATATTTTTTCTGTAATATTTTTTGGCAGATTGTAGCAAGATGAAAATTGGCATGTTTTGATGACTCTATATACTCTCAGAATTCATAGTCTCCAGTGAAGATATTCAATGAGTTCATGAATATTTACATCATTTTGAATGACTCTATATTAGAGATAATGTGTGGAATGAATCCATTAGAAGTAATGTCTTTAATGAATGAATCTGTATTAAATAAAGTGTGTAAAATGAATATGTATTGGATATAATTACCCGTAGGATTTCTGGATAAGTTTTATTTTTGGTAACTTATTTTAGAATTAATATAATTGTTAGGTTTCTAGATCAAGTTTTATTTTTGTTGACTTATTTTAGAATTAAAATATAATTGTTATGGGTATTAAGTACATTCACAAACTTCTCCAATCCAAGCACTTTTAAAGATATTATCGATTGTTTCTTTGTTTACGTGGCTGTCTTCCTTCTCTTTCTCATACAGATATTAAAGAAACTTTGACAAATCACCATTTCAAAATCATTGTATTTGGGCAATTTTGAGTCCAACGAATCCTTAGCTGTTGAAGTACATGTTTGCCTCTAACAAACCTCAATTATTGGATAATTCCCTTATTGCTAGTTCGGTTGGCTATGACCAAATAAGATCAAATTCCAAGTATTATTAAAAGACTCAACTTTTACATAATAGGAGCGGTATATGTAAACACTTACTTTGTAGATTCATACAATATTCTATACCTTGACAAGAAAGGAATACACAATATTCTATATGTTATTTAATACTTTTATATGTATCGCGTACCTTTGCTTTTTTTCATTTATGTTTATGCAATTGGAGAGCTTTGGCATCTATAGATCTGTTATTTTATGGTCATATATAGGCATGGGTTTGTAACGCAAGTCACTCATGATTGAAAGACACAAATTAAGCTGATAACAAAAAAAATTGAGCTAACTTGATGTTTTTTTAATATCAAATCTCCTTCAAATATACTGACTAAATTGAAAATAATGCTCTAATGTTCTTACAAACAAGAGAAACCCTGGCCCACTTTTTTGTCACCTATCCATTTCACGCTAAAATATTTTAATTCTCAGCAATATTTATTGAATGGGTATAAATTTTTTAATCTTCCATGTCACCGAAAATTTGAGGAGGAAATCAATTAGATGAAAATACATTGTTTACCAATGTAACAATCCAAAAAACCTTATCAAGACTATTAGATTGATCAGACGAGTTAAGATTTATTCAGTTGTTAATGTTGATAAGGTATATCTCAATAAAATATTTAGTTGATCATATTTTCAAATAGAATTAGATAAGCTACATCAATTCTATTGAAGGCTTATAATAGAGGCAAGATATAACTCCAAAGTAACTCTCAACATACACGAGAAACAAACGTGTAGCTTGCATTAGCATTATAAATATTTTCTCCATAATGAAAATATTATCAAAGTTTTCCATGATTTTTCTTTCTTTTAAGGGGTTTTCACGTAAATCATGGTGTTAACTACTCATTTCTCTTTACTCCTTATTTTCTCATTATCATTTAGAAAATTCACGATAAAATCTTCAAATCATGAATTTTTTCCTTTATATTTGGTGCTCTCATTGAGATTGAATCAACGCTCAAGATTCTCATCTCTTATTACTTTTTAACACAACTTTTAAGATCTGAAATATCAAGTTTTGTAAATGACAATCGATGTTGCTGCTACTATCAAGACAAAGAACACATTCAAGATACGAGATTTGAAGAACAAGAAACAAATTTGAAGAATATGGAAGTCGGGGCAATAAAGTCTCGGTGATAACGTTACAAAAAGATATAGAAATTTAACAATGAGAAGAAAAACAATTCAGGATATTGACATGAGGCATCAGATTCACAACTCCATGACAACGGAAATAGAAATGGCATAACAACGCGAATGTAACAGCATGGTAACAGAAATGGAGACGGCGTGGCAATGGAAACGACGATGGGTACAGAAATGAAAAATGGGAGCGGGTACAGATACGTCAACGAGAGTGGAAATGGAAAAATGGTACAATCGTTCATTTCATAATCGATTAACGTTATTATTGACCTATTTCTTTTACGCCATTATTATTTTCTAAAATAAAATGAGAGAGATGAATATAGCTTAAGAAAAAAAAATCATGGAGAATTTAAAGGGTTTTGTTAAAACAATGTTTTAACATATGTCGCTACAAAGCTATGGAAGTCAGATTCTTGAAAATTTTTATGTAGTGGGATTCTGAACTTCCTGGAGAAAGTTACGGTAGACTTCTCAAAAGTAAATCTATCCAAAATTACAAGATGCCAAAATTTTTGGGTTTTAAAATGGCAACACTCATCACAATAAATCATGAATATGTTTCAACAACATCACTCAATATTTATTTCAAACAAAAGAATTGGTTCTGAAAATGATGGACATGAGACATCAAACTCACATCCCAATGATGAAATTATGAAACGGTATACTCGTTTCCTATTTATTCCATTATAATATTATATATGATGTTTTTGTTCGACATTCTTGTCACACATTTTTATGTACGAGAAAAAGAAAAAGAAAAGTAAACGGGAGAAACTCTGGGAAGGAGCCGACAGAAAATCGTAGGGCTCATGTGTTTTGCAAAAAGCTTAAGTCCTTGGCAGTATCTACGGACACCATTCTTAAAAGGAACTGGGCCTCTGAGATTGAAGAAACTTATGTCCATGGAGATTGTTGACAGACATCATCATCAGAAAGAATCGAGCCTCTAAGCTTGAAAAATCTTATGTCCATGAAGATTGTTATCTACGAACATTGTCTTCAGAAGGAAACAGGCTTCTGAGCTTGAAAAAGGTTATTTTCATAGAGATTGTTGTCTATGGACAACGTCTTCAGAAGGAAATGGTCCTTGAGCTTGAAAAAGCTTATGTCCATGGAGATTGTTGTCTACAGACATCGTCTTAAGAAGGAAACGAGCTCATGGGATTGAAAAAGCTTATGTTCGTGGAGATTGTTTCCTACAGATACTGTCTTCAGAGAAAACGAACTTGAAAAAACTTAAGTCTACGGAAATTGATGTCTACGGGCATCGTTTTCAAAACAAAATCATAGGGTCCTTGAGCTTTGTGAAAAACTTAAGTCCTTGGGAGTGTCTACAGATACCGTTCTCAGAAAAAATCATAGAGCCCCTGAGCTTTATGAAAAGCTTAAGTTCTTGGGAGTGTCTACGTATACTGTTCTTGGAAGAAAATCATAGGGCTCTTAAGCTTTGTGAAAAGCTTCAGTCTTTGGGAGTGTCTACGAATATTGTTCTCTAGAGAAAATCAGAAATGTCAAAACACAAACTTGCCCAACTTATAAATCGAAGAACTGTTCAAAAATTGATCATGGATACAAGTGAAGAAAGCAAAGATACTCTTTGAAGACAAATAAGCACATGTCATTCTAAAAAGGCAACCAAAATAGTTACTTGTAGAGGTTTGAATGTGAACGACAAACTTATAAAGAAAATTAAAAAGGAAATAAGGGTGTGTCCTTGAGAGTTGGCAATTCATAAGTCATCTCAGAATGAACAAAATGAGCACATGACTATGGTTTTTTATTTGAACCTAAGTCATTGAGAGTGTGTAGTTCGTAAATTCTTCTCTCAAAATAAAAACGAGGCTATGGTTTTTTATTTGAACCTAAGTCATTGAGAGTGTGTAGTTCGTAAATTCTTCTCTAAAAAAAAACGAGGCTATGGTTCTTTAATTGGGCCCAAGCCCTTATAAACAGGCAAATCATAAGTCATTCTCTCTAAAAGAAATTAAAGTCTTATTCTTGGGAACAGATTCACAACCGAAAAGATACTTACTCCAACAAGATCGAAGTCACAAGAATGTATTATGTTACAAAAGAAATTTGAAGGCTTGAAGTTGGTACAATAACAGATTTTGATCCCAAAATTTTAGTGTCTTTGAAGAAAGAATGAAGTACAATAAAAAGGGAGTTCAATAGAAGAAAAATTACACAAACAAAGTTATTCGTATTGATCAAAGCAGAAGTTTAAAAGGAAAATACAATATGGGAGAAGAAAAAAAGAAAATAAGGAAACATGAGAAACTTTAACAATGAGCTCGTAGCGAACAAAATGGGAGAAACTCTCCAATGAGCCCGTATAAAAAACACGAAAGAAACTTTACCAATGAACGTGGGGGCATCAAACCCATGCAATATGAAATGATACATTTATTCCTTACTCATGTCACTGATCTTAATATACGAGAGAAGGAAAAAGAAAAATGAGGAAGCGAGAGAAGCTCTTTCAACAAGCCCGCAGTGAAGAAAACTGGAGAAACTCTACAAATAGTAGTCATTCTCAAAAGAAAATTAGAAGCCATTTTCAAACAAACCATTCCCTATGAAAGAAAGAAGTGACAAAGGAAAAAGAGCTAGGCAACAAAAGAAGAGAGGAATTTGCTAAAATTTAAGGAAATGAAAATTACAAAAAGATATAAAAGACTATGCTAGCATCGGTGGCAACATCTTTGATAGAAGCACCCTCAACAAGAAGATTGAAAATGACCGATCAAATGGCTGCTTGAAAAATTGTGTCGTGTGTTCCCAAGAAATGCTTGTAAACGGGAACGGAAAGACGTAACAGTAAATGAAGAACTAACCATCACTGACAGCAAACTAACAAAAAGTTCCTCACGGGAATGGGAATGCGCAATGGTACAATGTCGTTGCTATTGTCATATAGAATTGGGTCAAATTGAAGCTCAGATTTGACCCAACTTCAAAACTTCAGACCTGAAACTCCAAACCTGAAAAGGACAAAACTTCAGACCTGAAATAGACAAACCATTAGCCAGATAATAGATAAAGCTCACTTATAAAATGACTTATCCATCAAAAGTGAAGCTCAGATTTGACCCAACTCTATATGACAATAGCAACGACATTGTACGGAAAGATATCCCAGAACAGGAAGATATTTATCCCATTACAAAATATTATATATCGATGTTTAATTAAACATCGAATACAATAGGGACAAATGAATGGCATATATTTTTCAATCTTCTACGTCATAAAAAATTTGAGTAGGAGACCAATCAAACAAAAATACATAGCTTGCCAACGTGACAATCTAAAGAAGCCTATCATGCTCATTGGATTGATCAGACGGTTAGAATTTATTCAGTTGTTAATGTTGATAAACTAGATCTCAATGGAATATTCAATTGATCATATTTTCAGATAGAATTAGATAAGCTACATCATATTTTATTGAAGGCTTATAAATAGATGTAAGATGTAACCCTTAAGGAACTCTCAACACACACAAGAAACAAGCACAACGTGTAGCTTGCATTAGCCTTGTAAACACTTTCTCCATAATAAAAATACTATCAAAGTGTTTCCGTGGTTTTTCTTACATTTATGGGGTTTTCACCTAAATCATGGTGTTTGCTGCTCCTCTTTTGTGACTCCTTACTTTCTCATTATCATGTAGAAAACTCACTACAAATTTTTCAAATCGTGAATTTTTTTTCTTTGCATTTATGTTTGAAGTAAAAATGAAATCTACAAAGTAATAAGTTTTTCTTTATCTTTAGATTCTTTTTATGCTAAAATTCATATTGGTTTATGTGACAATGTAGTTTCTCAAAATATGATATTCCAACTAATTATAATTTTTTTAGAAAAAATTAGGGATTTGGCCACTTTTTAAATAACTTTGGTTAAAAGTCTATATATTTTTTATTTTACACAAATGGCCAATTTGAAGTAGAATTAGTTAGCTTCTTATTATTGTTTTACTATAACACATTTATTATAATAGATTATGCTTAGGTATTTCTGTCAAATAATATGTAGTTGTTGGGTTTGTTATAGGACCAATTTCTAATTCAGCCATATTTACAAATACCTAAATTTTGGACTATTCTTTCTTTTATTTTTAAAAATTAGGGTGAATTCCTAACTGAGCCTTTCTTTTATCTCGATCTTTAGATATTTTATTTTTAACATTTTTATCTCTTACCTATCAATTTCATTGATCGACCCATCATTTTTTGGTTCATCTTCCATTAATATATATATTAATAATGTGCGTACTATTCGCTTATATAGAGGATGATATGTTATCAGAAAATTTAAGAATAAAATAAATATATTATCCTAATGATTTCTCATTAAATTTTCATCCAAACTAGTATGATATAGCTTGTCTCTTGTTTTCGAAAACAAGAGATCACAATTATATTTGTCAAATCTAAGACACACATAATAACTTAATAGATCGAATGGTTTAAAATTTGTCATGTGTCATCTTCGAGAAAAAAATTAAAAAAACAACTATACCTTTCGAAAGCAATTTTCCCTATGATTTTTCCGCCTCCTTTCCATCTCTAATGTCTTCTTCTCCAATTTTTTCTTTTGTCCAACTTCTTCCATCTCCAATCCCTAATATATTCTTTGGCCATGATTACTCATCTCCCATGCTAGAATCTTCATACATTAATGTCAGATTTTGGATTTCTTTAAATTTCTTTCACCGATATTCTATCATCAACACAAAATAGATGGAGCTCTCATATTTTTTTGCCAAATTCTAATTCTTTGTTCAAAATTTGAGCAACCAGCATACTATTGTAAATTTAATTATCTTATACACCTCATATATTTGACATTAATATCATTGGAGTTCTTGACCTTTGTTAGCAAACTGAGTGTGACAACTCAATTGTAATTACATTTCATAATTTGTAACTATTTGACAATAATATCAATTTAGTTCTTGTCTTTTTTTGTAAAATAGAGTATAAAAAGTCAAATTTTAATTACATTTCACAGGAATGTAAAAATCAAGAAAAATAATGAGCCCTAGTTGTGCCCTTTTTCAATATTTCCCACACAGTTTATAGATAGCATCACCATTTGACCCATAATAACTCATCCATCACCATTTTCAGAAAAGCGAATCCATCACCATTTTGACTAAACCCGTAAGAATACATCCATCTCCAAGTAAAACCAGTTTAACCATTTCCAAAACAAACTCTTAAATATTTAAAACACCACCTCTGTAAGTTGAGAAACACCTGCACATCAAGCCCATCTTTAACGTCGAAGGGCTCTAGTGGGGCGGTGATGTTGAGGAAAGAGAAAGGGATTTTGCCTAAAGCAGACCCTTAAAAGCTAAATGCCTAAAATGGACTATTCCCCTAATTTTCACTAATTTAAATTCCTACCCCAATCCACCCACCTTTTCTCCATCTCTAGAAAATTCTTCTCCCTTATACCCTTCTTACACGCATCAAATCATATGTCAAATTATTGTAGTTCAACAATCAACCTCCATTACTTCCTAAGAAAGTCATCCAAATATATCTCATTTCTCCTTCATCGACAGTCCATTCATTCACCTTCTTCTTAAAAAAAAATCCCTTCCATCTTCATCTTCCATTTCAAAATCATTACCCACTCTAAGAGAAGCTTTCAACATCTTTATTTTCAAGAAAAGCTTACAGATACACAAATCGTTTTGTTCGTTACTGAGTTTTGGGTGTTTTTTGGATTTTTTGTGTTAGTAAGTTTCATAAGATTTTTTTGGGTTCTTGGTACTAAATTTTACTACTACAATAAGCATTATGTTGAAGACGATAACTTCAAGATCATCTTGAAGCAATCTTGAAGGCTTTCAGATGATCTTATAGCCATCTTGAAGTCTACAAGACGACTTCGAGATGGTCTTGAAGCCATCTTGAAGCCGTCTTGCACACTTCAATGATAAAGCCTTTAATATGACATCAAGATTCTTTTGAGCCATATTGTACACTTCAAGATGATCTTGATACCATCTTGAAGTCTACTAGATTGCTTCAAGATCATCTTGAAGATATTTTAAAGTCTATAAGATTGCTTCAAAATGATTTTAAGATGATATTGAAGCCATCTTATCAACTTTAAGGCAACTTCAATTACATCTTCAAGTCATCTTCAAGTCTACAAGAGTACTTCAAGATGACTTAAAGATGATCTTGAAGCCATCTTAAAGTCTACAAGATTGTGTCAAGATGGCTTTATTACGATTTTGAAAAAGGTAAATGTATAATATCGTTGTCAAGTAATAAAATTCTATGAATATATAGTATCGTCCACGAGGATTGATTATTATCAATTAATGAAATCAACTAAATCTTAATTCTAATTGAAAATATCAAAAAGTAGGGATTTTTTAATGTAAAAATAACTAAAATGATTAAGATTTATGAAATCTAAATGACACAAATTTCAATGATTAAAAGCTCTAGAGATTCTGATTTCACCAAACCATTAATGCTCAAATTTTTTAGATCTAAATCAATCAATGTTTATCATAATACTGACAGTGAATTTCTCTAATATAATCATCAATCTTTCTCGAGTATCAATAATAATATTTGAAGTATACAAATCTCATATCTCTGTCAAGATTAAATATATTGAAACTCATTAAGCACAAGAAACTATATTTTCTAGACTAGATTCATAATTATCTCTAACTTATGAAATTCTAATGGAATCATGAACAAATGAAAAATTTAATCATCACTTCTCAATCTCGAACCAGGCAATAACTGACTAGACAATCACACACATTAAGAACAGATCATAACATTCAGCAATAATGAATAAATATCGACTAGATTGAGAATTAAAATTAAGGAAGATTCATGGTTGACTATGTCGTAGTCCTATATTAGAAAATAAAACATACTAAAATAATAAAATATCTTAACAATATTCATGAACATAAGAAAGAGAGAAGAAAATCTAGATTTGAGGAGGAAATTGAAGTTGAGATCCGTTTATGGGTTGGATCTTCTTCTTCTCCTCTCCAAGAGCCTTTTCCTTTGCCTCTCACATCCAAAAGCGTACTCCAAAACCCTAAAATATTCTATTTATACACTTGGATTTGATAAGGATAAAATTGGAGCAAAAATCACCCAAAAAAGCTTTATCGCGCTAGGCTACTATCTTCTTCTTATCACGCCAGAGTCGTGGAGCTTGCGCTACTGGCTTCTTGCTTTGAATGCCAATGTCGCGGTGCTGGGAAGCCAGCGTCACAGCGCTCGCCATTTTACCTATATTCGTTCTCTTATCATATTTTATTCCGCCTTTTTACCTTCCTAATCTTTCAAAATCACCCCAAGTTCACTTGAATATTACACCTACAAAATAAAAACAAAAACAAACATAAATCAAGTAATAAATCTCAAAGAATGAACAAAATTAAAGCTAAGAGTATCTAAAACATGAGTGTGAAAAATAATCATCAAATACCCTCATACTTAACTTTTTGCTAGTACTTGAGCAAAATAAAACAAAAAATCAAATGAGTAACCGTTAAATCTAATTATGCAAAACTACGAATCAAGTGACAAAAATGTTTTGTCTAGCTAAACACACCTCAGAGATTTTAAAATAGTGATAACCCAAGAAAAACTTTTGAATTATGATCATGTAGAATTTCAACACAATTACCAACTTGCACTACAGTTTTTAAAATCTCGAGTATGTGTGTGTCGCTTTAAGTTGTCTAACTTCTTAGTCTCAAATGAGTTTATACAATCAAGTCTTATAAAAATGAATCTATTAATCTATAAATAAATTAGAACTTCATAGGCCATTTATTCCTGTCACTCTCCACTAATGTTGACAATCCACAACACTTATGATCATTAAAACTTTCACAGGCTTGTAATGTATGGCTAGGCTTAGGATCGGATAAAAGATATTATTTCATCTCAATCTTTACTCATAGTCACACAATTATTCTAGCAATCAACGAGCTTAACCCTTCTCTTGCCACACCTCCAAACTTGTCACTCTCCACCTCTGGAATTATCAACCACACCCAACCATTCTTCTTCTTTTTTTAAGTTGATTTCCTTAAGCTTATATTTTCCTTAACGATCTTTCAGCTAATAGCTCTCAAACAAGTTAGTCTTAGCGTATTAGGTGTTGAGACACCCCTTTGAGCTTAGTCACTCAAGTTTAAGAGGCTACGGAATCAAACTTATTCACAGATTTTTTTAAATATATCAAAACTCCTCCCATCCACCCAAATTGTCATAGCTCCAAATATTTTCTTAGAACATCTAAATACTATGAGCAAAAGGGTTACTTGGGAATTTTGTTTTTATAAGGTTGGGAAAATGTCATGGATGGTAAAAAAATTGTTATTTAGGCTCAATATGGATAACTAGAGAAATAATTATGCATATTTTGACTTGAAAAGCTCAAACAGTCCAAAGATTGCCTAAATCATGTCCTGAGTATAGTGTAGCCTAGGATTTCACCTCGAGCAACAATCAAACTATTTCTAGAGTTCTTATTAGACCATAATGATTCCTTAAGTCACATAAACTTTCTCTATGCAAAAAGACAATCAAACGTTCAAGGCTAGGTGCTCAATATGTCAGGATTCTCTAGTGAAATACAAATTAACAAATAGTTCAAACACACACAAATACATAAATTCATCATTTTTTTGAAGTTGTCAATAAATCAAAACCAATCACATCATAGGCGCTAGTGTTGTCCACTACAAAATATCAAAAATATTTTTTTTAAATAAGAAAGCGAATGAAATAAACAAATGAAATAAGACTATGAAGCAAATAATTAATGAAATAAAAGTAAACAACAAAAATAAAAAGCAACTACCCCCAAATCTAAAACTTGTATTATCCTCAATGAAAAATATTACCTGAATGCAGATAAGCTTTCCTCATTGTTATCCTTCACATTGTTCATGTTGTCACCAAATTGGGGTAAATGGGGGAAATTCAATGCCTGTGGGAGTGGATGTACTCTGCCTCCAATGTTTAATACACGTTGACTCATCATTTGTTCCAAAGAGGTGTGGCATTCGACATTGTAATTGTGCATTTGTCGTAGCTCTTGGTGAAATTCACACATTTCATTCTAATATTCTGCTTGTCTATAGTCCATAGAGTTGGCTCTACTAGATGAGGATGTTTGATTACTGAGTGCTTGGCGTTGCTGGTGGGACGAACTGGCTCCATGATTTGATTCGTCAGCTGGATTCTTGTACTGCTCAATAGTTATGGGGGGCCTATGGTCGTCATGGGGTGTATTAATGCTTCTCGTGGTTCCCATGTAACAAATGCATTTATGAATAACCCAATGATTAAGCTCTGCACAAAGAGGCCACTCTTTTCAGAAGAGGCGCAATCCAAGATGAAATTGGAGATGATACTTATTACATCATTGGACATGCTTGTCATTAGCGCATAGATAAGGATGGCCCGATCCTTAGTGACATCGCTTGTGCGTGACACCGAATTCAATTTGGCAACGATAAAGTAATTTCATGCCTTAGTAATCTTGTCTAAAGCAGTTGTTTTGATATGGTTTGGTTCCTCCACTAACTATTGTCATCCACCATGTCCTTGGCATACACATATTGTGTTTATCACTACAACTAAATTCACATTCCCTTGTGCAAAAGTAGAATATTCATCATACTCAATGTCGAGGAGAGAGTAGTATTTGTTGATCATTTTTGTAAAAAGAAACATTCATTTGTCCTCATAAAAGCACTCTCTTTTTGTGAAGGAATGCATTAGCAAAAAATTCTTGAACCAAAGGGACTACATCAGCCTCAAATGCATGATAAAATTTTGGCATCCACATCAAAACCCCTTCTAATTATTTCATCAATCATTGGAAAGTGTGTATCATCCACATCGAAACCCCTCTCTAGAATGATTTACTTTTTAATAATAACTATTGTTAACCGCTCATAAACAGTCGGGCTCTCAAAGAAATTTAGATTGTAAGTTGGTGTAGATTGTTCTACTCTCTTTTGTTTCCCTTTAAATTGTTCTCCTATTTTTCCTTGCGAGCGTAGATTCTCACTGTGAATTTGAACATGAATTTTTCGTTGTAAGATATAAAAACCATCGATGGTTTGAATGTGATGTCTTTATCTTTGGCTTGCTATGATCACCATCCATGTGAAATGACTTTCTTTTTCTTTTAACTTATAAATAGTTGGATTGGATGTAAATTTTATTAACCTTCTACCAATGTGGCATTGTGTTGTACCAAGCTTTTTTCTTGAGAATATTTGTACTTTTATGATGACAGACATAGAGTGAACTTGTTGAAGCAGTTGATCGAGATTTGAGAAAAATTCTTATAAAGACCAACGCAGAGAATCCATTGGTTTTGGGCATGAGACTGTGGCCGCGGGTTATTCCACAGTTCTTAGTTGGTCATTTAGATATTTTAGAAACTGCAAAGACTTCTCTCAAAGATGGTGGATTTGAGGGGTTGTTTCTAGGTGGAAACTATATATATGGTGTAGAAGCAAAATGCCCCTCCTATTAATCACACTAAATAGATAAGTTACATGAAGCATTTGCGGTTGTGAGAGAGGCTTCAAAATGAGTTTTGGGCTTTCTACCATTCGATATTCAAGTGATAGGTATCTATATTATTAACAGTGTATATTTGGTCTCTTTTGTTGCATTACGACAAGTTGCAGAGCTAAAGATTTCTAGTTAATCATTGTAATTCGCTGAATCTGATAAAAAGAGCAAAAAATTTAGTACATACTCTAAGAAATATGAGCATCTATGGTGCTCTCCTGTATTTCTCAAGTTCATATACCGACATAGTTATCCGGTTTATAAGTCCTACATCTCTTGATTTTCTTTTCACTTGAGGGTGGGATGGGGGTGGAGTGGGATGTTATGCATATAAAACTAATTAGCTTTCACTAGAATGGAAGAGATAAATAACTTTAGAGATACTAATTCTATATTGTTTAGTTTTATTAGAATATGTAGAGAAAATAAGAGATGATGAATTTGCATTACTTTATGAGTTTCCTATTCTTTCATCCTCATACCTTTTACTTTTTCTCTTTTCCATACTATTTCAAGATTTAAGCATAGCTTTTATGTTTCACAATTTTGTCACCTAGGTGGCATGGTGCTTCATAAGGGAGAAATAGATGAAATGAAGACTGGAGAATGAAAGACCCTTGTTGCTCTTTGTCATCCTATTTGAATGCCTTGATTGGCAAAGGGATTTATGTTGTCACTATCAATGATTATCTAGCCTGAAAGGACGATGAGTGGGTTGGTCAAGTTGCTCGCTTCCTTGGACTGAAGGTTTGCCTTATTCAATGTATGTCTCATTCCTCTATTTTACTTCATATTATGTGTCGTGTTTGACTGTTTCAATTATTGCTTTTTTTGTCCTTTTTAATATGTAAAAAGTATTTGTTATCACTCAACTGTGAGCTTGAATTTTTTTGTAATACGAGTCTTAAAGTTCTGATTTTCTAACTTTCTTGGAGTTATTTTTTACTCTGTCTACCTGAGGATACTTTTTCATATAATCATATTCACCTCATTCATAATGTTTTAAATATTATTGTGTATAATTTTTTGT
Source organism: Datisca glomerata (assembly GCA_003255025.1). Taxonomy (NCBI): domain Eukaryota; kingdom Viridiplantae; phylum Streptophyta; class Magnoliopsida; order Cucurbitales; family Datiscaceae; genus Datisca; species Datisca glomerata. The sequence continues at coordinate 1,573,520 of QANY01003934.1, forward strand.
GAATCCCTGCTGCAACTAATCCTTGAGAAATGATATATTATTTGGTTATAATAATTAAACCGAGGCGGATGCTCTCTTCTTGTTGTCTTGATGTTGACAACTAATAAATAGTGAACTTGACGAGTTAATCCTTCTTAATATAACTTCTCTTCTATGTTTATGAACTTCTATTTTGTGATGGATTTTCCATTTATTGATATACTTCTAAGGTATATTTTCAGAGTCCATCCAAGTTATCTATTCAGCATCCTATAATTGTTTCATGGCGCAGAATTTGGTACCTTCGTCATATAACAAGAGGATTTTTTTTGTTGGCAGAGAATATGACAAGTGAGCAGAGAAGGGAAAATTATTTGTGTGACATCACATATGTCACTAATAGCGAGCTTGGTTTTGATTACTTGAGAGCAATCTAGCCACAGAAAGTAAATCTTGATTTATCAGCTTTTTTACCCAATAATTGTTTTTACATTTTGTTAAGATCTAGCAGAATGTCATTTGTATGGTAACTGAATGTTGTTTCTGGCATGGATAGAGTGTTGAAAAACTTGTCTTGAGGGGTTTCAATTACTGTGTGATTGATGAGGTTGATTCGATCCTTATTGATGAAGCGAGAACTCCTGTAATCACATCTGGTCCTGCAGAAAGACCTAGTGATCAATATTATAAAGCTGCCAAAATTGATGCTGCCTTTAAATGTGACATCCATTATATAGCGAGGCGTTTTTCTTTAATAATTGCATTCAGAAAAGGACTGCTAATAAATTAGTGAGGGTATGGAGAGCGTAAATTGAGTAGGCTTGAGGGTTTCTTGACCTCTTTTGTATATTTTCATATATTAATGCAAAGTTCAGTTTCTTATATAAATAAACTTAGTAGCGTAAGGAAGGCCATTAGGCAGGTTTCCTTTCTCTAACCAAATATTCTACTAGACCTGAAACGATGCATTAAAGATTATTTTCACAATGGCAGTATGATGGAACCAGATGATGCTGAATGATGGGTATTGCATAAGCATTGGTCAAATTATCTACATACTTCAACATAATGAAGAAGGTGTTGGTTCGACTATTTGTTGCATGACCTGCACCTACGCTTATGTGTCGTCGTAGTGTCTGATATTGCTTTTATTTCTCTGTTTCTCATTGTATTTCTCCATTCTAGTTTAGATTAATTTTGTTAGATTAAGTAAAGTTTGATGGAAGCCATCTGAAGGAAGTAGTATTTGAAGAAATAGTCTATGTGTTGTCACTAATACGGGTAGATGAGGAAAAAGCTACGCAGTCAGGTAACAGTTTGCAAATCATCATTTTTCTGAAACACTGTCTGTATGTTAGCTCTCGAAACTAATCCAACTTTGCTAACTCTCCGTCCTTTCAGGATAAGGGTGATTCTGACGTTTTAATCATTCAGTTTCTGGTTCACTTATTTTTTGCTCATAAAGTTTTTTTTTCTGGTATTGAGCTGTGATCGTTTCTGATTCACCAAGACTTTTTCTTTATTCTTCTTGTTATACTATTCGTTCTTGATAGTTATACCCTTATTTCATATTTGGATTTTATTTGTTTGAATGTTAGTGGAATAAATAAAATGTAAGTTATCTTTTCTGTTCTTTCACCACATTTTCTTTGTTTAATATGTATTTTTTAGTTGTTCGTAAGATTTTCTGGACTGGTATGTTCCAATGTGGGGTGATTATGGTGCTTTGGGAACCTTTATCTAGATTGGATCGATAGGTATTGAAATCATATGTACTCGAATGGGATCTATTAACTAAATAAAAGCCTTTATATTTTTCTTTTCTCGAACTTTAGATGACGAAAATTCCCCATCATCTATTTGTTTTATGCGGTACCTAAGATGATCGAGAATCCCCGTCATCTAAAGACTACATGGAGTAACCTTAGATGACGGGGAATCCCCGTCATCTATATACTTTTATGGTGACTAAGATGACGGGGATTCCCGTCATCTATCTACTTTTCACAGTACCTTCGATGACGGGGATTCCCCGTCATTGTACCACCTTATAATGATCGATTTTTTTAAATGACTAAAGATGGCAGCCCGATAGATCACAGTCGATCAGCCATTAATATAGGATTATAGTGACGGGTTTTACCTGTCATCTAATCATCTTTTGCAGTAGTGAAAATTCACAAACACTTCGTTGAGGAATTTTATCAAACGCTTAATGTGCAATCCAAGAGCTTGTGAAGACAGTATTTAAATTTCCATCAATAGATAACTCAAATCAAAGTATCTTCAAAAATCACCAATAATCAAGAATAGAGTATTCAATCCAACCACCATTAATATCTAAAAATTCAACCCAAAAAATCAAATCTCGAAAGTTAAAGACTTACTTATTGAGAAGAAAATTGCTTTTTGATACTCCAAGTCTCCAATACAATGTTCAAAGCTCCATCACCGGTGTATTTCTGGCAAAAAATCTGGCCAAAAGAGTTAGGGTTCACTACTAGGGAGGTTTGGAGAGAAGATAAATGTGTTGTTGGTGATAAAGATAGGGAAGCTGAAATTCATGAGGTTGGAGAGATTTAAGTTTTGAAATGGAGAATTTAAATTTTTAGTGTAAGATATGTTAGAATTTCTGGAGGATGATGATGGTGAAAGAAAAAGGAGATGACTTAGAAGAAGGGGATAGGTTGTTTAAAATGAAAAATGGGGGATTAGGGTATTTATCATGCCAGCGTCGTGAAGCTAAGCACACTGATTTGGGAAGCCCAAGCCTGGCATCGCGACGCTAAGCATTCTGACCTCAACACCCATTTTTTCTTTGGAAAAAACTTAAGACACCTAAAAAATTAAATAAATAAAATAAAAATAACAGAAATAAAATCGGATTGCGTCTCAGTAGCGCTTGTTTTGATGTATTCAGCCAGACAAAATGTAGATGATCACAACAAGTTCAACATGATTGTGGCTTTTCTTGATCAATATGATCATCCAAATAGAGCTTCACCCGCTATCCATTGACTTTGAAACTCCCTTTTTTGGATGATGGAGTTTTACTGTGCCGTGAGGGAATACCTTTGATATAATGAATGGACCTGACCATCAGGATTGAAGCATTCCTAGAAACAGCCAAAGTCGGGAGTTATATAGTAACATTTTATATCTAGGAGAAAGTTCCTTATACATCCGAGCAATTTCATTAGCACATTGATGTAACTCATCTAATTCATTAAGCTGAAGGCGTCATTTTTGATCGGCAGCTTATAGGTCAAAACTTAGTTTTTGGATTGCCCAGAATGATCTATGCTCCAATTCAACTGGTAAGTGACATGCTTTTTTAAACACTAATTGGTAAGGAGACATTTCGCTCGGTGTTTTAAAAGCAGTATGATATGTCCAAAGAGTGTCATCAAGTTTCTTCGACCAATCTTTTCTTGAAGCAGTCACAAGTCTTTGAGAGAATCTACTTTAATTCTTTGTTAGAAATCTCTACTTGACCACTTGTTTGAGGATTATAAGCTGTGATAATCTTATGCTTGACCCCATATTTTGCTAATAGAGCTTCAAATTGCTTGTTGCAAAAATGCGTACCTTTGTCATTTATGATTTCTCTTAGAGTTCCAAAATGGGTGAATATATTTTTTCATAAAAAATTCACAACCACCAATCATTTGTTGGCAACGCCATTGCTTCCACCCACTTGGAGATGTAATCTATTGTCACTAGGATGTAGAGGTTATTGAAAGATGGTGAAAAAGGTCCCATGAAGTCAATGTCACATACATAAAATATTTTTACCTCAAAAATGCTATTTAGAGGCATTTCATTTCGACGAGAAATATTTCCAGTTCATTGGCATCAATCATAAATATTGATATAAGCATGAGCATCCTTGAAAATAGTAGGCTAATATAAACGTGATTGAAGTATTTTAGCAACCGTTCGATCGGTATCAAAATGACCACCATATTCTGAGGAATGACAATGGTAAAGGATACTTGCTTTCTCTTCCTTTGGAACACACCGCCTAATGATTTGATTTGGACAATACTTGTAAAGAAAATGGTCTTCCCAATAGTAATGCTTCACATCTAACAAAAATTTCTTCCTTTACTGGCTAGATTGATCTGGAGGGAGTACGTTACTAGCAAAGTAATTTACAACATCTACATTCAAAGGAAGATTATCGGTGCTTAGAGCGAAGAGTTGTTCATCTAGGAAAGTTTCTTTGATCGGTGGTTCATTCTCAACATTAATCTTAGTTTGTTCCAATCTAGATAAATGATCGACTACAAGATTCTCCATTTCTTTCTTATCCTGAATCTCCAAGTCAAATTCTTACAGCAATAAAACCCATCGAATCAAGCGAGGCTTATCATCCTTCTTCTCAATCAAGTACTTAATGGTGAAGTTGTCGGTGTACACAATGACTTTAGTTCCAATCAAGTATAACCAGAATTTGTCAAAGGAAAAAATGACAGCTAGTAATTCTTTCTTGGTAGTGGCATAATTGACTTGAGCATCATTGAGTGTCTGGCTTGCATAATAAAAAGCATGAAAAGATTTGCCCTTTGTTGCCCCAAGACAACTCCAATAGCATAATCGTTAGCATCACACAACAACTCAAATGGTGAATTCCAATCTGGTGCTACAATTAAAGGAACGAATACCAAAGTTGTCTTCAAGAATGTAAATGCTTTATGACACTCCTCGTTAAATTGAAATGGAACATCCTTCTCAAGAAGATTACAAAGAGGCTTCGTGATCTTGGAAAAATCCTAAATGAAACAACGGTAAAATCCAACATGGCCAAGGGAACTCCGAATTCCTTTTACTGATGTCGGTGGTGGAAGCTTTTCAATAGTCTCATTTTTTAGACGATCTACTTCAATCCCTTTAGCTGAGACTCGATGACCAAGAACAATGCCCTTTTTGTACCATAAAGTGGCATTTTCCCCAATTCAATACCAAGTTTGTTTCTTAACATCGTTCCAACACAAGAGATAAATTTGCCAAACAAGAATCAAAAGAAAAACCAAAGACTGAGAAGTCATCCATAAATACCTTAATGAAACGCTCCACCATGTTAGAAAAGATTGTCATCATGCATCTTTGAAACATCACAGTTGTGTTATATAAACCAAATGGCATTGTCTAAATGAAAATATTCCATATGGGCATGTGAATGTAGTCTTCTCCTAATCCTTCGGTGCTACAGAAATTTGGTTATAGTCGGAATAACCAGCCAAGAAGCAGTAATAAGCATAGCCATCCAGTCTGTCAAGCATTTTATCGATTAATGGCAATGGGAAGTGATCTTTCCGCATAGCTTTGTTGAGCTTTTTGTAATCAATATATACTTTCCAACTGGTAACCGTTCTCGTCATAATTAATTCATTCCTTTCATTGACGACCACTGTCACTCCACCTTTCTTTAGAACAACTTGCATAGGACTAACCCAAGCACTCTCAGAAATAGGGCATATTATACGTGTATCAAGAAGCTTCAATACTTCATCTCTTACCACCTCCTTCATATTAGGATTTAACTAGGGTTATTGTTCCACAGATGGTCTAAAATTATCCTCCATCAAGATTTTATGCATGCAAAGCGATGGGCTAATTCCATTTATGTCAGAGATTGACCACCCTAGGACCGTTCTGTGCTATCTTAATACCCTCAAAAGTTGTCTTCTTGTTCACCATTTAATGAAGCAGAATTATGACAGGAAGAGTAGAGGCTTCTCCTAGATAACCATAACGATTGTCTAGGTTTACCTTCTCCTAATTCTTCAAGAGACATTTTGATGAATATCAATGGGGTCGCTTTCAACCGATTCACACACTCCAATATCTTCAGATCTTCCTTGTCAATAGCCCCAACTAGACATGCTCCCGATGGCTCAATCGAACACCTTTTCTGAATTTCATCCTTAATATATCTTTCTTGACTATCCAACCAAAAATAACTATCCACATCGTTAGGATATTCATTGCTTTGAAGACATTGAAAATTACCAACTCTTCTTGTACTTTAAAAATAAGCAGCCCTTTCTAAACATCAGAGTTCTCCCTATAGCTAAGAATGATCTACTAAGAATAAATTAGAATTTCTCGGTCTTCCCCCATGTAAAGAACAATAAAATCAGTCGGGAAGATAAATTTATCCACTTTTACCAAGACATCATCAATAATTCCCCATGGATATTTAATGGAACGATCAACTAACTATAAAGAGATCGTTGTGGGCTTAACTCTCCAAGCCATAGCTTCTTGTAGATCGAGTAAGGCATCAAATTAATACTAGCTCCAATATCACTTAGAGCCTTTTCAAAATATGAATTTTCAATGGTGCATGAAATAATAAAACTCAATGGGTCCTTTAACTTTTGGAATAATTTATTTTTCAAGATAGCACTACACTTATCAGTAAGTGCAACTATCTCATACTCCTCTAGCTTTCTCTTGTTTGAGAGAATTTACTTTATGAATTTGACATAGCTCGGCATTTATTCCGAAGCATCACCAAAAGGAATGTTGATATGTAGCTTCTTAAACACATTAAGAAACTTGGAAAACTACTTATTCAATTTCTACTTCTGGAACCGCTGAGGTTATGGAATAAATGGAACATAAGGTGTAGGATTATCAGGGAAGAGCTTTGAATTAGACTTGTCTTCCTTCTTTTCTGAAATCTTAACAAGATCTTCACCCACTGCCTCAATTTGTGCTTTAATTGGATGAGAACTTTCAACTGTAGCTTTCTGAGGTTCTGCTAACTCCTTGCCACTACGAAGAGTAATGGCCTTTACTTTCTTTTTTAGATTCTTTTCAGTGTTGCCCGATAAAGAACCTTGCGGTCATGGAGTGAGTATTTCTTAAAATTGTCCCATTTAAAGCTTCAAAATATGAATAGACGCAGCTTGGATTTGAATAATAGTTTCTTGCCTCTGAAGTGTAGTATTTGTTCATGACGTAAATTGATTAGTATTGACTACAAGTTGGGCAAGAGAATCTTCTAAAGATATTTTTTGTTGTTGAGACTGGGTAGCAACTAGTGGATTAATCACATTCTGACTATTCTTTCAAGAGAAATTAGGATGATTTCACCATCATTGGTTGTAAGTGTTGGATTTTAAAAGTAGAATTTTATTTAATGTAATAAAAAGTAAAATGATTAAGATTTATTAAGTATAAATAACGTAAATTTCAATGACTAAAAACTCTAGGGATTGTGATTCCACTAAACTAATCATGCTCAAATTTTCTAGATCTCAATCAATCAATGTTTATCATGATACTGACAACGAATTTCTCTAATATAACTATCAATCTTTCTCAAGTATCAATAATAATATTTCAAGTATACAAATTCGACATCTCTATCAAGATTAAATATATCGAAACTCATTAAGCACCCAAAATTATATTTGTTATACTAGATTCATAATTATCACTAACTTATAAAATTCTAATGGTATCATGAACAAAGGAAAAATTTAATAATTACTTCTCAATTTTACAATTAAATCTCAAACCATACAATAGTTAGCTAGACAATCACACGCATTAAAAATAGATCATCACATTCAGCAATAAAGAATAAACATCGATTAGATTGAAAATCAAAATTAAGGAACAATCATGGTTTGGCTACATCGTAGCCCTAGATTGACAAATTAAAACATACTAATATAAGAAAACATCCAAACAATATTCATGAACATAGAGAAAGAGAGATGAAAAAAGTAGATTTGAGGAGGAAATTGAAATTGAAATCTATTTCCAGGTTGGATCTTCTTCTTCTCCTCTCCAAGAGCTTTTTCCTTTCTCTCACATCCAAAAGCGTACTCCAAAAACCCTAAAATATTCTATTTATGCTCTAGGGTTTGATAAGGATGAAATTGGAGCAAATATAACAAAAATTCTTTACCGCTTTGGAATTGCGACGCTGGGAGCCAGCGCCACAATGCTGGCCAAACTATTTCTTTTGGTTGCGTGCCAGCGTCACGGCGTTGGGAGGCCAGCACCGCGATGCTACCGCTACTATCTTCTTCTCATCACGCCATTGTCGCGGCGCTAATGCCTTCATGCTTTGAGTGGCAGAGTCGTGGCGCTGGTCATTTTACCCAAATCCCTCCTTTTATCACTTTTTATTCTACTTTTTTCCTTCCTAATCTTTCAAAATTACCCCAAGTGCACTTGAGTATCATACCTATAAAATAAAAATTAAAAAAAACATAAATTAAGTAATAAATCTCAAAGAACCAACAAAATTAAAGCTAATAGTATCTAAATCATGGGTGCGAAACGCACTCATAAAAAATATTGAAGTCCACAAGATCATCTTGATTTTCAAGATGACTTCAAAATCCATCTTAGTCTTTAAGATGAATTGCTTCAAGACGGCTTTAAGATTTTTGAATTACCATAAAAACTTCATTTTTAGTTGACTAATTAAAAAATTTAAAGAAATATTTTAGCTTGAGATTTTGACATATATGCTTCAGAACTATCAATTGATTGACTATCTATATTGACTAGACATTTTTTATATGTTCACAATTTTTTTTTATAAAAATCAAACAGAACTGTAGTTTTATTCTATTCGATTATTAGGTTCAATGTTCGTAGTGAAAATAATTTTTTAAAATATTTTAAAGGATATCCTTAAAAAAATATATATAAAACTAAATGTAAGGTAAAGTTAATTTTTAAAAAATTATATGAAAAGTTTTAAGCCATTAAATCAGTCAATTTAGAATATGCGGCTATAATTTAACAAATATAATTGTCCCTTGTCATCTCATACAAGAGACAATTAGAGCTGCCGACTCAACTTGCATAATGCTCTATTTTATGTTTGGTCAAAACTCAATACATATAAAGCTCTATTGCCCTGCCGCAATTTTCACGCTTTTATATTACAGGCACGCCTTAATTTTATGTCTTATCAAAGTAAAGGAGATTCGAAAAATCATGTGGACAATATTTTCTCTTTTTCTATAAATTTATGATTGAGAATTTTACCTGATCAAGGATAGTCATCCAATGACAGAACCCAATCGCTTTCCAGCATTATTTTTTCCATATTGTTTAACTTATACGTGTACCGTGCAAGTGTAGACAAAACGAAATCATCATCGAGAAAAAAAGTTGGATAATTGGATTAATATTTGTATGATAATCCCCGATATTTTGTGCTCCTACTACTACCACACGATGGTACCATGCATATATTTTTGGATAGTAAATGGACGAAATTGTTCTCAACGGGCAACCTGAATGGCTATGATGAATTTATAAGAAAAGCTGCTGCATTTTATTTCTTAGTGTAAAGCATTGCGATGTGTACTGTACAAAATATGATTATCATGGATAATCATCATTTACAGCCTATTTGTGGCTACTTGGATTTACAGCTATTTTTTGTATTGTTGAAAAAGTCTGGCTCCATCGTTAATGTTATTCTATCACGTTATTCATGATAGTTCTTTTCTTGATTTGAATCAACTACAGATTCAGATTAGTCAACTTTAAGCATATAACTAGATCATTCGTAAAAATTTTGGTGTTAATGAGAGAAGAATTAATTTTTTTAACTAGTGAGCAAAGTTATATGATGTAGAATAACATTTATTCCAACACAATGCCATAGGCCAGCACAATACACAGTTGAATTAAGTAGCATACTAATTAATCTAAATCAAGAAGAACAAATAGATGGAAAAGTGAGTCACCGGTTCAGTTACTAGATACTATCATTACTGCCTAGACAATTAGACAATAACTCTTGTAAAAAACATAATCGCAGAAATCCAAATTAAAGCGGTATAAACAAATATCTAACCAATCTTTTATAACATTTGAAAAAAATTTTAAAGAGAGGTGTGTTGTCCTTAGAACTAGCACATAAATGATTTTATTCAGGTAATGTGAGACAACTTTCAACTAGGGGTGTAAGCAAAACAAAAAAAAACCGGTCAACCGAATTGAACCGCATCGACTCGGTCGGTTATCATATTATTCAAATTTTTGTCGGTTCAAGATATATAAAAACCGTAATTTATCGTCGTTTTGAGGATTAAAGAGATTAAAATCGCTAAGAACTGAACCGCACCGATATAAATTTTAAAAGGTATAAATAACTACTAAATTAGTGGCTAGATTAGTAGTAGGCGCTTTGTTAGATAAATCTTCTTACAAATGGCAGCACATGAGTTTGATCCCATCCCCAACCTATTCCCATTACTTTTTATTTTTTAACCCTTCAACCTTTAAAAACCCTAGACTTTAAATTTAAATAGCTCTTGCTTTCTAAATGCCCGTAATCTCTCTCTTTTTTTCAGACCCAGACCCTCATCTCTTGTCTCTCTTACCTCAGAGGGAATTGATCTCTCTCCATCTCGTTTTTCTCTATCCATCGTCTCTCTCTTGTACATATTCCCTCTTCTCTCTTAAATATATCACCGTTGGTGAACTTTTGTGGCCAGCGGCAGCCAACACTACACAACCGATGAAGATTTTATGTTCACCTCATTTAGATCTCAGTCGAACCCACACCAGAGAATTTGTGTTCATCTCATCCAGATCTGGTAGAATGAGAGATTTTTTTTTTCAAATTACTTGTTATGTATTCTGTTTTTTTAGAAAGTTTTATCCCTTATTTTAGGGTTTTAATTTTCTAGCTTTTCTCTTTGATATTTGATCTAGATGTATAGGATTAAAGACTTCTTCATCTTTGTTTTTCTAAGATTTGGATGTTCTGGAGTTTTCCTATAAGTTTCTATTAATCTGCCGGTTTGGTCCGGTTCTTTTCGGTTATCTTTGTTTTTTCACGGATCGGTTCGGTTCGATTTACATATATTGTTCGGTGCGGTTCGGGTTTGATAATTCATAAACCTTAGTTGCGATTCGGTTTTATATAATCTCTTAAACCGAATCGAACCGAACCGCGTCACCCATATTTCCAACACACTCTCCTATATCACAACACGACAGTTGAAGTAAGCAGTACCAAACAGTCTGGTCTAATGTGACATAACTGAAGGCTCAACCAAACTTTGATATCAAATTGAAAAGTCTAGTTCGATCGCTCCTTCAAACTGAGGTTTTAGGGAGAGAGAAACTAATTCCTTTTAACCAGCATAGAAATGACAACTCAGGCGCTGTAGGATAACATTTCAACACATATATTATGTGTCTCTGGCCCTAAGAAAATTTCCAACCATAAGAAAGAACAGTAATGAATTCTTATGTTAGTCGAAATTCGTATAAAATTGCTCTATGAAGTTTTTCGATCATACATTAAAGTAATTGGCATGTGGGTTAGTTTGAAGCATTAATATGAACACATGACCTCTCTAAAAATAAATACATAATTACATATGTTACATCATTGCATAGTTGTTCTAGTTCTACTTGACATTATTTATGTCTATATTTATAGGGTCACACTTAAGTACCCGAAAATTTAGTAATGTTCATAAATATGTCATATTTAAAAAGTCATTAAAAATGACCGCGCTAGAGCCGTCACGTCTCCCTTTGTTGTTCTCCTTTCGAGTCGGGCTCTGAGCTCCTTTGAGCTCAGGGCTGGGCTTTATCTCTCTCATCTTTGGCGTTGGTTTTGACGGCAAGAAATGAAGTGTCACGTAGCTAACAGCCTGGTGAGACTAGGGAGTAAGGAATTGATCTTAGTGGCTGGAATCTATGTGTATGTCGTTTGCTTGGTTCCCGCACTTCTAATGGGTGGTTGTCGTGGTTCTAGCCAGGAATAAGGGTTGCTCCTTCCCAAAATTCGGTCTTGCTTTCTCTACATCATCATCGATGATTTTCTCCTTCTCTTTTGTATCTTATCGATTTGCTTGAGGTCCGGACCTTATAGTGGTGCCTGCTTACCGTTTATGGTCTTCTTAGATCCAGAATCTATCTCGATGTTTCCGATTACTGAGATGAACCAGGTGAGGCTGGAATATCTTAGGGGTGGTCAATCATTGCTGAGAGTTTCCTGGTGGGCGACTAGTCTTGGTCATTGTGTAGTCTTGGTCGTTGTTCAGTTCTTCATTCTTCGTTGACTAGTATATGTGCGATTAGGCTAGTTTGTGTTGTTGCGGTGCACCTTGGTTTATCATTTGAGGTGATTAGTTAGGGTGGATTGAGTAGGTTTGATGTGTTAGATTGTTTGTGTTGTGCTATATGTAGTTGTAAATTTCCTTAAAATAGTTGTTTTGTGTGATTTCCTTTGAGATTTTCGTTCTATATCTTTGTGTCGATATAGTGTTCATTTTAGTGTGTCATGTTTGCTCATTATTGTGCAATATAATGTGTTTTACTGTTTTATGCTATGAGCTTTAACACTATAATGCCTGTGATAAGTGTATTTTTTGTTGAATATATTTATCATTTAACTAAAAAAAATCTCACACGCTACAAAATTCTTCACACCCGCGCACTTACTCAAAATTTTAATAGTTTATATAATATATATAATATATATTATATATACCTATGTGTTAAATGCAGTATATTTTATATATGATTCATGAAAATTGCACTTATAATTTACTTTTTTTTTTACTTATTCTGCTTCTTTTTTTCCTAAAAATGATATATTCTTTATGTTTTTTTCCAGAAAATTATGAGATGTGATTCATTTCTTGACTCACCTTCACATGAGGGTATTTTAATGGTTGATCAGCTCACGGGTGTCACATGTACGGTAGAAAAATCTAATTTTTCTTATACCAAATTAGAATGGCTTTTTTTTAAACTGAATTAGGATGGCTTTTGTTTTTTAACTGAATTAGAATGGCTTTTGTTTTTTAACTGAATTAGAATGACTTAGGAGTGAAAATAATATCTTAGTCACAAGTAATTTGATAGACTTTCGCATGGTTGCTATCAGCCAAAAAAAACACCCGCCCTCATAACCTTCATATATCCGTCACTCTCTCCTTATAAACCATCATTATCATCCATCATGTTCATGCATCATCATCATCAAATTCATAAATCATATCTCTGAGTCTCTGTGTTTCCAACCCATTCTCCATGCAAGAGAATTAAAAAAGGTCTCCAAACAATGCCAACAAAAATCGCAGAAACCGATAGTGAAATACCACCTCAGATCAACGACGGCTCATTCACGCGCCACCACTACCACCACCACCACAGCAGTATGATGCGACGACCAACGGAGGTCTCCTACAAAGAATGCCTCAAAAACCACGCGGCTACCATAGGCGGCCACGCCCTCGACGGCTGCGGCGAGTTCATAGCCTCAACCGCATCCACTGACCCCACGTTGCTAAATTGTGCCGCGTGCGGTTGCCACCGTAACTTCCACCGCCGCGAACCAGAGGATCGCGACAACAACGTACTGGGCCTCCATTACTACCACCATAACCGCCCCTGCCACACAATATCACTGCCAACCTCACCACCTCGCCGGAGCTCGAGCCCAAGCTTCAGCCTAAGCCCAAGCACAAGCCCATCTTCACCAATCCCATTACAAGTCGCACCCCTCCCCTCCTACTCATCTGCGCCGCTTGTGCTGCTCGAATTCGGCACCGGCTTCCCTGGGCGGCCCGATGAGCATCTCCAGAAATTAAACCCGATGTTGATTAAACCAGAGAGCACAAATGGGAAGAAGAGAAGGAGGACGAAATTGAGCAAGGAACAGAAAGAGAAGATGTGTTTGTTTTCAGAGAAAATCGGGTGGAAAATGCAGAAGAGCGATGGAAGATTGGTGGAGGCATTTTGCAACGAGATTGGGATTTGTAGGCGGGTGCTCAAGATTTGGATGCATAATAACAAGCAAACGTTGATGAAGGGAGAGAAAGCTTGTGATGTTGACAATCACAACTAATGGCGTGAAGAAGAGTGAGTGATACAAATGCTTACCATGAAAATGGCTGCAATTTTTCATGATTCCATTTCCGCTCATCTTTCCCTTTATCAGACAGAGAGATGTAACTATTTGGTGTCCGATTTCCTTTATCTTCTTTCTATTTACCTTTTATTTTGTGAAAATCAAAGTTTAATTCTGTTTTTGATGGATAATTTTTTGGAGGGTGGTTCTTTAGAGTTTGTGGGATCGTCCTATGCAAACAAGAATCAACAATAGCAAGTCCACGACTGAGAATTTCGGGGTGGGTCCTTTCCAGTAGAGCCGACGCGCAAGTTAGATCTTAATAGTGACTTCAGCAGCATAATGGGTTTCACAAGGGCGAAGCTCAACTTACTTCCAATGGAGCAAAATACTTCTATTTATAGTCGAAGGCTCTACGGGAAGGACCATATAGGGGCGACGGTTTGTCGACCGCTGTGTCCCTATTGGCTGCACGTAAAATCACCGTAAATACGGGCGGCTAATTCGACGCAAAGGGAGCAGCAGCACCTCCTGGCGTTGAAAGAGAAGGGGTCACGTGGACCTACATGCTTTTCATAGTATTGTCGCATTAAGGGAAGAGAGGCGAGCTGACGAATCGAGCTTTGCCGAGCTGGGGTTTCCAAAATCGATCTCATCCAACGACTAATCTTAAATTATTCCTTCTTAAACTCAAGGTTGATGAATACTCACGAGTGATGGAGACGTGTGCCACGCACGTGTCGTGCACTAATCAACAAGAACTTATTTAATTCCTCCTCAAGAGACGTACGAGTTAATCATTTCACTTTGGGACACATGTGCTTCTCTGATTGGATCATATCTTGGCAACGATGTGATAAAACAGAGTGCATGTACACATTTACAACTTTTTTGAAATCTGTTTGTCTATCTTAAGGGAAACCTCGTCCGTGTGTCTTCTTCTTCATTTTACTTTTGCCAGTGCTTTTTTAAATTTTTCTGAGCTTCAGCCTCTCAACTTTCCTACATCTGTGTTTGTTAGTTAAGCCACATACAGAGCTTGAACTCTATAGCTTTTAGGGTTGTACGTTGCTCTTTTGTTTCCTGGATACATTTCTAGCATTTAAGCTTTTCTTTGTACGACATGTCCTAGTCTGTGACTGTTGATAGCTAGAGTTCTAAGGGTGTGAAGGCTTCCCAAAACAAGAGTGAGCCTAGTCTGAGTTTGGGACTGGTGTCGGCACTAGCTATACTGACATACATTATATGACTTACATTTTTCCTTCAATTATCGAGCAAGCAATGGTTGATGAAGTCATTGACGTATATCAATCACATGACTATATTTCTATGAGGTTCCCTAGGAAGGGGATGTTCTTATTCGACCAAACACGGGAGATGTCTCGATCTACAAGGCATCCCTAGTGTGAGGGTTGAAGTTACCGTTCAATCTCATTCTACGAGAGTTGTTCGATCTCTAGGAATAGGTTGGCTCCTCGCCACCTCCAGCCAAACAATTGTAGGAATTTGCTCGGGTGTTGGATCTTGTGGATGCGAACATCGGGGAGGATTTCACCTTTAAGGATTTCTGTCATCTATTCCAGCTCAAAGCAGCTAGTAACAGGCAAGTTAGTACTACATCAGTGGTCGACCAGGGTGGCTTGTGGCATCATAGTTGATGTGCCTTCTTGGTATCAAACGTGGAAGTTAAGGTGGTTCATCGTAGAGGTGTGCATGCGACAGTTCGAGACCAAATTTGAGGATTTTTTGTCCCGTCGTGAACCTAAGGGAAAAAGAATTTGTTGTCTAGTCCCTTCCCCCAGGAAGGAGAAAACCACGCGAGCGGGATGGTCGTCCGGCGGTTCAAGACGAATCATACCCCCCCCCCCCAACATAATGATATTAGAAATCATAAACATATAAAAAAAGCTCAGAAACTTTTTAACCTTAGTTCACAAATCAGAAATCAGAAAACTCACCCTAAATCACAAACAAAACTAACTCAGAAATTTTGCATATTATGTTGGAAAATTTTCATTTTTTGAAAATAAAATTTCTTACTTTATAGTCATTGAACTAATTTTTTTTAATTGAGATTGCAATGATTATTAAATTAAATAATAGGGTAAATTGTATGTATCGATTTTGTGACCTAATTGGATATATAATAATATTAGACTGTGGTTTTCAACTTATGAGATTTAATTTCAACCGTTCATATCTAATTATCTATGATAGGAAGAAAAAGTTATATGTATATTAACTGAGGAGAAGTTGTCCCCTGAGACTATAATATATATGTATATATATTATATTATGTAGTACTCCATCATTCATTTCATAACCGTTAGAAGAGTAGTGTTCTCTAGGATTTTTTGCAGAGAAGCTTAATATATTCTCATATGAAGCGATCCCGTAAATAAATTGAAGTTATTCTATTTTTCAAGTACGCGCTATTAGAATTATGATTTCTATGAGATGCCATGATCGATTTATCTTCAACAGTTATCAAAACCAAGTTAGGGTTTACTCGTAGCAATCATTAAGGACTGTTTTAAATAATTAGCATTCACAAAATTGAGTTCCAGTGTGGTCATCAAATTCATCAATGAAATTGCCGAAGATAACCGTACTATTTCCAATTTATGTTTGCCGTTTTTATTTGGATTGGACTTATCAAATCATGTGAGTGAACAGAAAAGTTTAATTGGCTTTCCTCTTCCCTTCTTTCAATTTGCTATGAATTTCTCACTAGCCGACACATGGATTGACACTTAGCCGATCTCATCCTCCATTGAAGTTTCATGATTTATTTAGAAACCTTTGTGTTAAATCTGACTTTTATTCACGGTGGTGAATTCGACCTCAACTACAATTAAAAAAAACAACAGTACAGCTATGGTCTAAATTCTGATGATATACTCCATATAACTATTCGAAAAATCTTTGTCCAAAATTTATCTTCTACAGAGAAGTATATTATTTTTATAATAAAGGATTTTTTTTTGTCCTGCATCATAATATCTTACCATTGTGCATCATAATTTCCCAAGTCGTAATTGATTTTAGTCAGCATATCAAACCTGCAAATTCCAATCTTAATTAATTAAAAAATTAAGGGTTTCTGCGGTTCGTGTTTTTTTAGAAAATGTTCGTGAGAGAATTCGTTGACTAATTCTGTTCGGCATCAAACATCAGTTTTAGGCAAATTTCGCTATCAATTTATGTAGAAATTGATTTACTTGTGCTTTGATAACATGAATAATGTACTGAAATTTCTTGACACCTTCTGTTTACGGTTTTTGTACGCAAAGTTAGTGTAATAAATTCTTGGCTTCGAAACACGTAATTTGCCTGGTTTATCGATTTGTCACTGTACAATTTTAATGCAGTTTTCAGTGAATGTTTTTGATGGACAGAGAAGTGCACAGACATTTCTAAATTTTTTAGAAACCAATATATATGTGCATGTTTAAAGCTATTTCATGTCTATGTTCGTAGTTAGGTTTTTATACTCAAGCAGTTTTGGTAAAAGAAAAAGTGAAAGATCATGACTTAGATAAATAAAATATTTGTAGTTCGGTTTTTTCTTGGATTTAGGAAAATTGGTAAAGTGTTCGTTTTAAAATCATAATTAAAATATATTGTTGTCTGGTCAAAGGTGACACAATAGTAGAGATTATTATTTTTGGACTATTAAAATGTGAGTTTTATTAAGGTTGGCAGTGCATTCACTCACATCAAAGAATTAGTTCTACCTAAAGGTTATTAGTTTCTTAGTGTGGGATAACTGAGTAGAATAGTTAAGAATACTTGAGTTAGAACTATATAGTTTTCTTGCCTAAAAGGTAGTGAATTATATGGCTATAATTCAAGTACAATCAACTAGGTCTATGTGCGATTTTTGTCGTAAATTTGGGGGGTGAAGTGTATATTTAATTCTGCCTAAAGGTATATGCAAATTTACATCTTCCCATAGGGTGGACAGTTATTTAATAAAGTAAAACGCCTTGTGTAATTCAGCTTTAAACCTCAAGCATGAATTACAAATGTTAATTATTAGAGTTGTGCTACTATTTGCGTATCTACTTGATGTATTATATGACATGGCATGTATTCTAGTATTGAGGCTTCCATTTATTGATAGACAACTCATAGAACTCCACTATTGAGGAACTCAATTTAGATTATGAAATTTACGGATTTACATCTATTGGGATTATTGAATTATGATTTGTTCTTGTGAAGAAAAAATTCATATCTTTACGGTGGAGTCACCTAATGAAGATAAATTTCATAATGATAATGGGATAAGACCAATAGTATGGTCGTTATTGAGGTGCTTCTATTTGTGATGCTATTTATAATTTATTAAGTTAAGAACACTAATACAACCTTCTAGGTTTGATTAAGTCCATTTTTATGGGTAGCAATAAGTAATTGAGGTTACATTTCAGAACTTATGAAAGGTAATTATGATGGTGTTGGTTCAGTGAAGGATTAAGAAAACATGTAAAGGAAAGAGTAGTATGAGTTCATAAATTGTGAACGATAATGAATGGATGGACGATTCCTATTTTGTTAGAATTCTTGAGGATATTAATCATCTGTTATTTGTGATTATAGTTTTTTCTGTAGATTCTAATATTTTGGAGTTAAATATTTTTCCATGAACGAAGATGCATTTATATTAAGGCAGTGGAGAATATGGGCATACTTCTAAAATGATATTAGAATGCTTGATTGTGAGACAAAGAAAGATAAGAAAATAAATTTGAAAGACCAGTCGAGCCTTTGATTCTTTTGGATTTTATTCTAACAGAAGTTCATGGTCATTTTCACATATTGATATTCGAGGAGGAAGTAGAGATTGTATTAGTTCTATCTACATTTGTTAAGGTTTGCTTATGTATATCTTACCCACTATACGTCTGAAGGTCTTGATGTTTATCAAAGCTGAAGTTAAGAATCAATTAGATTGGAAGATTATAGTTATGAAGAAATAAAGGTGAAGCTATAAGGGAGAATGACAATGAAGGTATGAATCATGACCATTTTATGGCACGTGTTAAAAGTTAGAGTGACATTCTTCCTCAAATATATGTTTTATACAACAATGTTAAATTGTAGAAAGGAAAGATGATGCTGTTTGTAGTACGTTGTTTTACTCTTAACTTTCCCAGCATACTTGGGAGAAGATTCATATGCCTTTAGTGTCATAGACAACATATAAGTTTGATCTTAAAAATTTCTATATAGAAGTATCTTGATTGATCGAAGATTTATACTTCAGATAATGGAACTTGAATTTTATATTATACATTGCTAATTTACATGATGTCTAGATAGATCAAATAGTTTTTTATTCTATTATCCTTCAAGACACATCGAGATTATCAAATCTTCTCATATAATTTTTCTGAAGAGGTTATGGTTTAGTGGGAGTTTGGATCATAATAGTCTTTTTATTCTCATTAGAGTAACTTGCAGCACTTCATACTAACAAATTTGATATGTTTGATATATTTGGAATACTTTGAAGTGTATGGTGGTGAGTTTGGTTGAACTTAGCATGAAGATCTTCTATTTCTTGATATCCTAGAAATGTGATATGTACATGGACATTAAATATATATGAGATTTTGTTGAATTACCTGAAAGGATAAAGAAATTGAATGCTTAATGCGATTTTAAAACCAAGAGGCTTTCATAAGTGTTTACACGTTTTAAGCAGATTTTGAGTGTTGATTTTCAAATATTTATTCTCCAGTGTCGTTGAGTGGATCATAAATATTATTCTTACCATTGTCGAACTTGAGTTGTATTAAAAGAATGTGAAGAAAACGTTCTTCCATTAAGATTTTGATAAAGAAATTTACATTAAGTCAATCTACATATAAAACAAGCTTCAGACACTGCTATCTGAATTTGATCTGGCAGTTACAAGCTACGACTTTTTAAAGAAATGTAGTTGATGCATATGCTTTAAGGTGAGTGGTAGTTAGTTTAATGTCTTTAGTTCTATATGTGGATTATATTGTGTTGGACATAAATGATATGTTCTCCAATAATTTATTATTAACTGATCTCGATAAGGATGATATGAGTATATATTTATGCTATTAAGATTCATCAGGATCATGAAATGATACAATTGGTTTGCCCAAAGGGAATCTATGGAGGTGTTAAGGACATTTCATATGGTGAATTGTTTGCTTAATGAGGTTTCCGTTGTAGAATATGATATATTTTCTGAAAATCAATATCCTAAAATAAGATTAAGAAAAGCTAAACTAAGGAGTATGTATATGCAGGGAATTTGATGTGGTCATGGCATGCGTCATTATCTACATGTGCTTGAGATGTTTGTAAGCCTTCAGTAAAATTTAAGCTTATCTAAAACCCTTAAAGAAAGTAGGCACATTCTGATAAATAAATTCATGTGTAGTTTTATATCTTTTTTAACATAGAAATGATATACATACTATGTTGGTTTACAACTAGCAGAAGTTTGACTTCTAGTTACATCTTCCTACTTACTTAAGGTGCTTATGTCATGGGAAAAGTCTGAACAATATATTTTAACAGATCCTGAAATACATGCAGGTCAAGTTGTTAATTTACTATGAAGTAAACAAATATGTTATTTGCTTAAAGAAATTTATTGTAGATCTAAAGATTACATATGGATTCATAAGCATTTGGTGTTATTTTGTGAAAATGAGGATGTTAAAATGTATGTGAAGAATAAGGATTGATTGAGCATGGCATAAAAATATCAAGTGCATTGTTTCTTGTATATGAGAATATTAATGAACAGATTATATTGAAGCGTCCTGTATTAGGATAAATCCATTTTACACACTATCTCCCAAAAGGATAAGAATATGTGATTCTACACAATATTCTTAAGGTATCAGAAGATGTGAAAATTGATTGTTTAGTTTAATGAAATTTGATGCATCAATATGATGATTTATACATATTGTGCATTTGTTACTTATATTGCCTAGAAGTTTCTTAAGCTCCAATGCTTAAGCTAGATATGGGAGTTGGCTCTATATTGGTAAACTCTCACTCTATGTAGGTGGCTGGTAGTTTGCTGTAATATGTTTAGGTGACATACATTGATTGTAGAAGCAGGATGATGATACGATGTGTAATTTAAGATCACATGTAATTTACACACGCTAATGGTATGTAGTAAAACCATACTTTATTTGTTCAAGCCCTAGACGAAGTTGATTTTGTGACCATGAAACTATCTAGACTGATATATTACCAGTTCAAACATTTATAATCAAATATTAAGGAAGTCTATGGATGAGAGTGTTTCCTAAATTCATTATCATCTATTTTGATAATTATAGTTTTTGAGAATAAAAGAGTGGTCATTCGACTTTGCTATAGTATTTGCAATCCTATATATCATTTTAAAATAACTTGAAGTGCATGGATCAAGTGGGAGATTCTTGAAAAAAATTCTCTTTCTAAAAATAAAATTTATTATTTTGTGGTCCTTGCACTAATATTTCCTTTTAATTGAGATTGGAATGTAATTATCATTATCTGATGGGTTAAATTATATATATATATATATAATACAATACTATTGGATTGTGGTTTTCAACTTATTATATTTAATATCAACTGTTCATATCTAATATGTATTTTAACTGAAAAGAAGTTATCCCCCATGAGACTATGATATATATACATATATATATGTATGCTATATTATGAAGTACCCCATCATTCATTCCATAACCATCAGAGGGGATATTGCTCTCTAGGGTTTCTTGCAGAGAAGCTTAATGTATTCTCATCTGAACCGATCCGCAAATAAGTTGAAGGTATTCTGCTTCTCAGGTACGTACTATTAGATTTAATTTAATCATTTATGATTTCTATGAGATTCCCTGATCAATTATCCCCAACATATTATATATAAAATCTGAATGCAAACTAACCATGAATCAGTAATTAATCCTAAAATTGGAGTCTTCTTCATCTCCTTTGATTGAGTCGTCAACTTCTACATCTTCGTCTGAGTCTTCATCGATGATGTCGTCGTCCATCTTATATTGTGTGAGGTATATGAATGAGAGAGAGAGAGAGAGTGAGAAATATCAAGAGTGGAATACGTAGATGAGCTAAATAAAATGGTGAAGTGGAGTTGTAATGGGCTTGCGTAAAGGGAAAATTAGAGGAATGAGCCATTTTTTTTACTATTTTAAGAAATGGTAAAAAAAATTTCAATTACACAAATGATTGCACAAATGACCACTCTTTCTTCCTCTCAATTTCCCTCTCTTTCTGCTTTGTCTCTCGTTCTTTCTTCTTCTCCCCCTCTCTCTCGTTCTCTCTGCTTCTCCCCCCTCTCTCTCTTGTTCTCTCTTTGTTTCTTTCTATTGCTCTCTCTCGGGTCTTGAAGGGACTTTGAAATTTATGAATTGGAGGTTTTAATGGGGAAGTTGTGGAGGATATTGAAGCTGATGGGGTTGAGATTTTGGAGATATTTTATCATGGATGAGTTTGTGAAGGGACGACTGGTAATGATATTGGTGGTTGTAGTAGTTATCGTTATTAAATTTCTGGTTTTCAAGTGAGAGAGATGAAGAAAAATGAGGGGGCATGCTTGGCTGTGGGAATGTATATGGTACCAGATGATATATAAAATATATTACATTTATACTACGATATATTGATGATATATAAAAATATTACATATATATTACGCTATACTAATGGTACATTAAAATATACTACGATATATTGATGATATATTAAAATATTATTATAATATATTTATATATATATATCATAGTATATTGTTATATATCATAGTACACTTGTACATAAAATTTACAGTTTTATAAAAAAAATTACAATTACAAAAAAAATCGGTCATTCTTACAAATACAACTTTTTTTCGACGACTCTCTTAATTATTTTTTAAAAATGATATATTTTCTCTAAATGAGTCAAAATTAAGTCAGTAATAAAAGAATGGATGAAGTTATTTGTTATTGAGCCGAAATTAAAGGGCTTAGGGTTAAAGCGAAAAGAACCAAAGTTGTTTATTAATGGGTTGATGCAAATAGGTTTAGGGTGTTAATCCTATTACAGAATTTGATTTCAGCTTCACCACGGGAGGAGAATTTTCAATTTTTTCACTTTCGTCTCGTGTTCAATCCTGCACACTTGGGACATATCACTTTTGTCTCGTCCCATCCGATCAAGTATAGAAAAATTGTCTCGTCCTACTCGATTT
The DNA here is from genome assembly GCA_003255025.1 of Datisca glomerata. Taxonomy (NCBI): domain Eukaryota; kingdom Viridiplantae; phylum Streptophyta; class Magnoliopsida; order Cucurbitales; family Datiscaceae; genus Datisca; species Datisca glomerata. The sequence goes on from QANY01003934.1 coordinate 1,596,622, forward strand.
AAGATAGTTTTCTAGGACAGGACGATTTATTCAGGGAGAGTACTGCACACGCCTGGTTCATCGTATTCGACAGCTTGGAAAGCCTGCCTAATGAAGAGAAACTTCCTTTCTGAGTCCCTCTCCAGTTAGGCATTACAGGTAGTCTAGTTATAAAGTTGGCTGAGGTGTCTCACACTACTCTTTATGTTAATTTCAACTCTTTTGATATAGTTGGGAGAAAGAGAAAACCAAAGGTCAGCCTCCAACCAGGCTAAACATCTCATCAGTACTCGTAGTTGATCACAAACTAATGAATACTTGATTCTAGTTTATATCTAGATCATGTTTAAGACCCTAGTTAATCAAGAAATGAGGCATTACACCAAGCAACCCAAGAGAGTAAAGTCAAAACCTCTCTCAAAATTCTCTCTCTCCCCACTCTTTTATGGGTTGAGTGGTACAATGTTTATTGTTTCCCTATGAGACTTTTCACCGTACACCACAAACGAGCTTCGCAAGAGTTGATTCTCACCTTATGGAGTTGTAATTGAAGATATTTCTCTAGGTTAGAGATTAGAAACTCACATTATGGAGTCTGTTTAGTATTTTTTTCTTGGTTTGAATTATTTTGAACTTCATGGGCTTTTGATGTTCGAAATAGTTCACCGATTTCAATGTCATTCATGGATTTTTAAGGGTCATTTATATATTAGGTTTTTGTTTTTGGAAAACGTTCTTGTTTCTGTTTCTTGAATGATTTATGGATTTGAGGAAATTTTAGTTTTAGAGATTTTGGGGAAAATCAATTTCCAGGTATATTAATCTTCGCATAAGATGCAGGAAGATTTTTTCGGATACATTGATCGAACAAATTACAATCAACCGAAGCGAAACGACCATTCTGGGTCGGTTACGTTCAATTCTCTTACAAAGATTGGCTCAATTCAATTCAAGATATTACAGAAGCAATCCAATCAGTTGGATTATAAAATTTAAGTAATAACTGACCCAGTCAAATCGTGCACATCCCTATTCAACACACCATTCTTTCCACATGATCTTTGGGGTCTTGGAACAAGAGCAGTCATTCAAATCAATCTGTAAGGAGTAAGATTGTTCATACTTTATCGGTTCTTATGTCTCATCCTCCATGTTTAACAAAGATGGGTTCCAGATTTCAGCATGCCTAGTCTCATAAGGCTCAAGATATTATCATCTAGGAGAAGGTTAAGGGTCTAGGCATTCTTCTAATCAGGCTAGACTGTAACGCCTATATCCTTGAGGGTTAAACATGCTTGAAATTTCAAAACTTAAAAATTCTCAATTCAATTAAAACCCTAATTTGAGAAAATCTCCAAATTGAAAACCATAATTTTACCCTAATTTTAACGTTAGTCTGACTGCTCAGCTTCCTAGCGAGTTAATGAGAAAACTTTTCCTTTAGCTCTATCACCTGCAGCATTACTAAGCTGTCCTTGAGAAAGCAGAGGGCATTGTCTGAGGTAATGTCCAATCTTCCCACACTTAAAACAAGCATTGACCACCTTAAAGCATTGACCGTCATGGTGCTTGTTACATGTAGCATATAAGGGATTTGATTTGATCATTTACCTTTTTGCATTGTGGGGACCCTGATGAGAATCATGCGATTTCTTCTTTCCATGAAATTATTGCTTTGACCATGATGGTGCACGTGGAGGAAGATTTTGTTCCATCAACAAAGCTGCCTCAACCACCGCTGCGTAGGTGGTATGCTTATGGAGTGACACTGATCACTTAATCTCTGGATGCGGTCCTCTTTCAAAAGTCTGTGCCTTCTTTATCTCGCTATCCACATAGTGCGTGGCGTACTGTGATAATTCTTCAAACTTCCGCTCGTATTCAGCTACACTCATAGCTCCTTGCACAAGTCTAAGGAATTCAGCCTCCTTCTCTGTCCTGAACGTGATCGGAAAATATTTCTCAAAGAAAAGTTCCTTGAAACGATCCTATGTCATTGGATTACGATCGATGTCATGAGCTCTCTGTATGAGCTCCCATCATTTCCGACCCTCACGCGTCAGCATAAATGTTGCACAAACAACCTATTGAATCTCAGATCTACTCCAGTCTTACAATCCACTCGTCAGCTAGCAGTGGGTCGGACGAGTGACTGTCAAATTCAGGTGGTTTCAGCCTCCTGAATGTCTGGATCAACTGCTGCATATTAATCCCCGTCGTCTGTTGCAGAGCTTATCGATCTGTAGCTGTCTACCTTAACAACTCCAAAAATTCTTGAAACATATCCATCATAGAAACTGGAGGGTTAGCAGTAGGGTCAACTGGTGCATGATTGGTGTTGTTGCTTGTAAGGGGCTCCATCACTCTGCTACCCATAAACCCAAGACTTACCAATGTATCGCGTAAATATAACATAAACGTAATTCAAACATGCCATAATGAAACAAAACACATCATACTCGATCAATAATTAAAACACATATAACATGCATGCCGACTTGTAAGATGAGGGAGGAGCAGAGTGAATTAACATTCATAATTCACATTATCACATATACATGGGTAAACATATAATTTATTTATGAACATAAACGATATAACTATTACATGTATAACTCAAAATATAATCATATATAACATGGTAAATAATTTCATCGTGATATGAAAAATAAATAAAACACTTGATCATAAGATTGAACACAAAGAAATAATAAAATAATTTCGCATTATATATTCTACACTTATATCATATGAACATAATTATTATGTAAATACACTTACTTGGATTCGTTATGAATTAAATTCAGCAACTGATGACCTGAAATCCAAAGATTCTAGATCACAATAAATTCATATAATATCTACAATTATTTAATTAACTAAGCGAGGTTGGGAACAGGTGGAAACCACATCGGGTGTAAATTATCAAGCGGTTCAAAATGGTTCAACAAGGTTTGGGTGGTCTGAACTGGTTCGGTTATGCTATTTTGGGCCAGTTCAGTCTGGTCGGGTTTAACCGGTTTGGTCTGGCCTGGTCTGACTGAACCGATTCGATCCAGTTTGAATGAACTGGTCTGGTTCAGGTAAACCGGTTCAAGAGAAGGGGATGAACATAAAAGGGAGACGAAGAAGAGGGAGAGAAAGAGAGAAACGCAACAGAGATGGGGGAAAGACGAAGGAGAGAAAGAAAGAGACCGAGAAAAGCAGAAACATAAGGGAAGAGGGAGGCGGAGGAGAGAGAGATACGCAACAGAGAGGGGGGAAAAGATGAATTAGAGAGAGAGAGACCGAGAGAAGCAGAAACGGAGGGGATGAGGGAGACGAAGGAGAGAGAGAGACGCAACAGAGATGGGAAAAGGGAGATAAATGGGTCTGGTCAAAGCCCACTGAATCAAAAGACCAAGTTACATTCTGGGCAGGATCGAGAGAGAAGGAAGGAAATAATCAAGCTTACCGATGATGAAGGCAGTGACGATGACGATGAAGCAACGATCCAGAAAAATGACGATCGAAGGTTGCCAAAATGAAAGAAAATAGAAGAACAAAAATGAAAATATGGATGAGTTTAGTGGGAGGGCAAAGAAACCGAGAGAGACTGGGAGAAATGACGAGAATGAGAGAAAAAAAATAAAATGTCTTACTGGAATCGATGGATGACGACGACGCAAGAATAATTGAACAAAACAGAGATGATCAAGAATGTAAACTGCTGGAAATTAGAGAGCAAAATTGAGATTTATGCATCAAAGTATTAATTAAAAAGTTTAGATTCAATAGGAGAAGAAATAGAGAATAATTCATTTACCTTAAAATTTACAAGGAAGCAAATGAAAGAGGAATCGAAGAAGGAGGTGAATAACATGACTTAAGCGGATGAAACTGTCAAGAGAGGGAGCCAGAAATGTTGTTGGGTGAGTGAAATGGAAAGGAAGATGGGGTATAAAGAGTTGTAATTGTTAGTCACACTAGGGATTGATTGGTTATAGTGTGTGAGTGGAGGGTTTTTAAAATTACAAAATTACCCGTTAATTCTTTGGGTATTACATAGACCGAGGAAGGATGCAGCCTCGCAACCGTCTTCTTCTTCTCTTGTACTTAAGCAATTGAGCTTAGAGCCCCTCTCTGAGTCAGGGATGAAGCGGTTTATTAATCAAGAGAGAGATCAAATTGAACATGGCATGGATTCAGTCTGATCTCACTATGCCAGGCAGGCATTTCTGGTGTTTTGCTTCATAGGCTCCTAGATGTTAGTATAACTTCAATTATTATACTTATTGTACTGATCTTTTCAAACCTGATCTTAATATTTTTGGACCTATTTTTTTTATCTTTCTGAACTTTGATCTGTAATTTTTTAACATAGTCTTGGTCTTTCTTTTTATAACGTGATTTGTATTATTGTTGTGTTGGTGCATCTCATTGCGATGATGAGGCGTTGGTGGTTGCTCAGGAATCATCCTACGTCGAGAGGACGTACAAGGAGCAATACGCTTTGGCTGAATGGTGCCATGTTAAATCTTTAAAAGTGCACGACCAGGCTTGCAGAACAAGAAAAACCTCTCTAACGAGATGACATAGCTGAAGAAGATGTGGGTAATGGTGATCTCTGAAATTTGGCTGACAAATACAACAAAGGCGTTGAGAATGAGACCATCATGCATGCGTAGTTTATAGCCAAAAAGGTTGAGCTTGAGAAGGAGATCGTCCGGTGCACGTCAGCTGATGGTCGTATCCGCGAGGTAACTAAGGAGTTTTGTGTGGATAATATCGATCTGCCTTAGTGTCGACACAAGCCCACTGACAATAAGCAGAGGTGGTCTATGATTGTCATTAAGGTGGTAGAGGAAACAAAACTTCTGAGTCTTTCGAACCATAGATTTATCGTATAGTTTTTAACAAGAGTTTTGAGATTGTAGGAGATGGTGGTGAACCACCAGCCAGAGCTCGATTTGAGCGTCCTTGAATTTCTATATATGGAAGGCAGAATAAATCAAGACAATGGGGAGGTTTCGCCAGAGATGAATCCCATCATGGTCGATATCGTGGGTTGTTAATTAGCGGGTCCCAGTGGCAATTACCAATAAGGTCACGTCGGATGTGACCCCAGTAATTACTAGCTAGAGGAGTCGATCCTTAAGCGCGTGAGTTATGGAGTTCTTCCACCTCCGTCCTAATAAGCTTTGGAATTTTATATGCCTGCACTTTTATATTCTTTGTAGTTTTATTTTTTCGCACTCTATATTCCTTCTTTCAAGTAATACAATTGCCCTCCTCTTTTCGATCTTAATTATCACTCTAGCGCACCATTCTACATACGTGTTCTTATATTTGGTCTCGATCTTATTAAGCCAAGCATACAAGTATATCTAGCTCATGGCAAAACATGTTTAGCTCGATGCTGATCTCGATCTTAAAAGACCTTATTAGGTTTGCTAAAACATAAGCATTACCTTATTAGGTTTGCTAAAACATAAGCAACTTGATGTTGGTTTCGATCTGTATCTTATTTGGGTAGGACCTTTCTACTTATTGCACAATCTATATCTTGCATAGATCTTGATCTTAAACTCAGTCTTATCTGATTAGATATTTGTTGGACAATTAATTAATTTTGTTTATTTCTTTACCTTGATCTTGGGTTGGATCTCATCTTGATCTTCAACTAATCTATATTCGATCTTGACCTTAAACTAAATCTCAATTAGGTATAATCTTAATTTTAAGTTGAACTAGATCTTAAACTTGATCTTACTCGGGTATGGTCTTAATATTGATCTTAAGAGAATCTAGATCTTAAGATTGATCTTACTTGGGTATGATCTTGGTCTTGATCTTAAGTTGATCTGGATCGTAAACTTGATCTTACTTAGGTATGATCTTCATCTTGAATTTAACCAATCGGGGTCTTTAAGCTGATGATCTAGATCTTGGTCTTAAGTTGATTTGGATCTTAAACTTGATCTTATGCAGGTGTGATCTTAACTTAAAAATGATATGGATCTTAAGCTTGATCTTACTTGGGTATGATCTTGATCTTGATATTATATTATCCCAAATAGATCTGGATTTAAAAGTAGATGTTACTCGGTTATGATCTTTATCCTGATCTTAATCTTGATCTTATGCTTGAACTTGACCTTAATCTTGATTTCATTTATATTGGATCTTTTTATTGGTTCTTGCTCATCTTTATTTTTGCTTGATTGTTCCATTTCACCTCTCTTACATTTAAATTTGTTACCTCGAATGCTTATGCAAGTTTAAATGGAGCTAGGTCTGTCCAACAACTTTGGTACTTTATTCAGATCTTGCTTTTGAATCTTCATTAATTTCGATCAAGTCAATCAAGTACTTATTATTGAGTCTGTTGGGCTTCTTATCTAACTCGAAGACTATAGGTGACAATTTTCTACCTCCTCTCTAGCATGAGGTTTAAAGCAGGACACTTTTGGGTCTCATGTCTTACTCGAGGACTAGAGCAGTTCATGTCTAGCTATTAAAGCATAGCACTTTTGACCTTCTCACTAACTTGACGACTAGGGCATGTCATGTTTGGGCTAATGTGTATCTTGAGGTTTAGAGCAATACACCTTTTGGGCCTCCTGTCTCACTCGAGAACTAGAGTAGGTTAGTTTTGGCTTCCGTCTGGCTCATGGTTTAAAGCATGAAACTTTTAAGCCTCTTGTTTAACTGCAAGGGTTGGAGCAGAGCAATTTTTGCCTCATGTCATATTTAAGGTTATAGCATGGTACTTTTGGGCTCTTATCTAACTCTAAGACTAAATAAGGGCATATTTGGCCTCTTATCCATCTTGAAGTTAAAATAGGGAAATTTAGAATAACATTTGTAGAAGATTGAGAAGAGATGGAGTAATCAATCAAGACGAATGAGAACCAGAAAGAAGGGTAGAAAGAATCGAAGGAGAAGAACGAGTAAAGTGAAATATCATTTGCCTAAAATAAACTGTACAAAGATCAATATAAAGAAGGGATAAAGCACATTAATAACTAGTTAAGCTAAAAGGATAAAAATACCTTCAACTAAACTAACTATCTTTGACATCTCCCATCAAACTTAGCATAGGTTTAATGATGAGTTTGTCTCTCAAAAAGTGAAATTTAGAAGTAGGCAAAGCCTTTGTAAAAATATCTGCCAACTGAATGTGTGAAGGAACATGTTGAACAATAAGATCTTTCTTCATAACCTTCTCCCTCATAAAGTGATAATCAATCTGCACATGCTTTGTCTTAGAATGAAGAACCAGATTAGAAGCCAAGGAGATAGTAGAGGTGATATCACAGTATATAGTAGGAGCTTTATCTTGGAAAACATGAAAATCTCGTAGAATTTTTCGAATCCAACTCAGCTCCGCTGCAGTGTTAGCCAAAGCTTTGTACTCGACCTCTGTAGAAGATCTGGCAACCGTTGCTTGCTTCTTAGCACTCCAAGACACCATATTGGACCCACAAAAAATAGTAAAGCCTGAGGTGGACCTCCTATAAGAAGGATCTCCAGCCCAGTCAGCATCTGTGAAGGCCTACAAATGGAGATTACCAAGTTTAAATAAAATGCCATAATCCATAGTTCCAACTAAGTATCTCAAAATCCTTTTAACAGCTATAAAATGAGCAAAAGTAGGTGAATGTATGAATTGAGACACTTGATTTACAGCAAACAAAATATATGGACGAGTGAAAGTTAAATATTGAAGGGAGCCAACAATGCTCCTATATAGAGTAACATCCAAAATAGTGGTACTTACATGACTGTACAAGGCTGTTTTGATGGAACAAGGAGAATGACATGGCTTAGAATGCAACATACCAGCCTTTAAAAGTAAGTCTTTAGTGTATTTAAGTTGATTAACAAAGATTCCATTAGTGGTTCAAGTGATTTTTAAGCCAAGAACTTTAAACAACCTAAATCAGTCATGTCAAACACCTTTCACAAATCTGAAACAATTTTACTAATGTAATCATTATTATTTCCACTAATGATCGAACGAAGCACTTTCTAGTGTGCGCTTTAGTTTGATTGCAGCTAGTGCGCTTTACTAAATAGAAAGGGCTTTTCTCGCTTGTTTACCTCCTACGAGTCGTCCGACGGAAAAGACTTTCTGTCATCAACATAAAGTAAGATATAAGTCAAGGATGATGAAGAAGCATGAACAAATAAGGATGTATCAGCTTGAAATACAACAAATCCGATGGAAAGTAAATGACTAGTGAAACGTTCAAACCAAGCCCTAAGTGCTTGTTTAAGACCATAAAGAGATTTGCTATGTCTACAAACATAATTAGGGTAACGCTTGTCAATAAAACATTGTTGTTGAGACATATAAACTTCCTTAGAAAGATTGTCATGCAAGAAAACATTCTTAACATCTAGTTGTCTCAGGGACCAACCATAAGTGGCAGCCAGCGATAACAAAATAAGAATAGTATGACGTTTAATAACGGGGCTAAAAGTTTCACTATAGTCTAAACCAAGTTATTGATGAGAACTCTTAACAACTAGTCGAGCTTTATGCCTAGAAACAGAACCATCAAGATTATACTTAAGCTTATACACCCATTTGCATCCAATAACATTTTTATTGCAAGGTAAGGGCACTAAAGTCCAAATATTTTGAGAAATTAAGGCTTTATACTCATCATTCATAGCTTGAACCCAAACAAAATTTTAGAAGCGGTAGAGAAAGATGTAGGTTCGTGCAAAGATGGACTAGAAGATGTAGCAGACACGTGTAAAGCCTTCTTTTTAAATATGCCAGATTTGGACCTTATATGCATGGGATGAGTAGAACTAGTTTGTACAGATTGAGGAGCATGAGCTATAGGCAAGTCAACATAAAGATTGGAAGAGATATCAAGCAAGGATTTAGGGTTTAAAGTGCTAAAAGTAATGGAATGAGGCACGGCAGTAGGGTCATGCAAGGTGGGAACAGAAGCAGTGTTGTCCATACCAGTATGTTCAGAATCAATGTTAATATAATTAATACAAGAATGCATATCAGGCACAAATACAGTGACAACAAGATCATCAACATTTCAACCAGCAATAATATTGGACATATTAGAACAAGAACAATTAATAGTATTTCCAGCAGGAGAGTGATCAGATAGAGAAACAGAAGGTATAACATAAACAAAATTAGCAGTATTTATTTGACTAGTAGAAGAAAAGAAACTAGAAGAAGCAGTAGTATGTCTAGAAGCAGTAGTAGTTGAGGCAGTCCAATCTTTATAAAGAAAAGGAAGTAAAGAATTATACCTGGATGGAGAGCTAGAGTGATCTAAAGAAGTAGAAGAAGGTGAATTCACAGAACTAGTGACGGGATAAAGAAAGAGCTGTTAATGGAACAAAACATTTCTAGAAACATACATCCGATGAGTATTGTGATCATAACATAAATAACCTTTTTGATTTTGAGCATAACCAAAGAAAATACAAGGAATAGATTGAGGGAAGAATTTGTTGTGCATATAAGGTCTTAAGCTAGAAAAACAAGTATGTCCGAAAACTTTAAAATTACTATAGTTAGGTAACTTACCAAAGAGTCTTTCAAAAGGGAAGATATTTTTAAGGGTAGCCGTGGGTAATCTATTTATAAGAAAGGCAGAAAAAGAAAAAGAATAATTCCAAAACATCAAATGGAGAGAAGCATGATGGAGTAAGGTTAACCTAGTTTCAACTATATCTGTGTTTCCTTTCAGTAATGCCATTTCGCTGAGGGGTGTAAGGGCAAGTCTTGTGGTGAATAATAACACTTTAATGTAGGTAATTTTCAAAAGGGAGGTTCGTGTATTCACCACTCCCATTAGTCCTCAAGATTGTGATCTCGGTAAAAAATAAGTTCTCAATCATAGGTTTAAAATGTTTAAAGATAGCAAACACATCAGATTTGGAAGTAATAGGATAGAACCAGGTAAATCTTGACATATACTCAACAAAAACAACATAAAACCTATGACCATTAGAGGAAGTAACATGGGAAGGTCCCCAAACATCACTATGAATTATAGCCAAATGAGAGTCAAAGATAGTTTCAGAGATTGAAAAGGGAAGTATTGTCATTTTATTTTGTAAGAAACTAAGACATATACATTGATAAGAAGGACTAGAAGTACAAGGAAATTTAGCTCTACTAAAAATATGTCTAACATTATTAGAAGCAGGGTGCCCAAGTCTAGAATGCTAAACAAAAGTATTGACTTTAACCCCAAGAAATGCACCCTTATGCTTAGTAACAAGTATGAATAGGGTAGAGCCCTTGTACACAGAAAGAAGGTTAGAGGCAAGATAAGGAACACAAAAAAGTTGAGATAAAGGAAAGGATTGAGAAGAAGTTTAGAGTGTACCAGAGCCTTGATGAGTTATAGGCAAGGAATTCCCATTGTCCACTGTGATGGATTCATCTCCATTATATTTAGTTGGAAAGAATGTTGCTAAGATATGATATTAAGTAGGTGTTTCACCTAGTATCAGTGAGCCATACATGTGAGTCTGCAGATTGAGAATTATGATTCATGGCAGTCATTGTCGTGAGATGTTGAGGAGAAGTGTGACCTTGATAAGAAAAGTTAAGTCTTTGGCAGCAATCTACTACACTGTGACCATATTTTTGGCAGATTTAAAACTGAATTTTGCCACCTTGAGAAGAAAAATTATTGTCTGAAGCTTGAGGTTTGAAGTTCTAAGAAGGTGGACTACCAAACATGGATGGCAAATGAGAAGGTGATGACTAGTGTTGAGACTTACCACTATAACCAAGATTGTTAGATCTTCCTGCTTTTCTATTTCCTCTAAAGTTCTTGAACCTCCTGCCTCAAGTTGAACCACGTTTAGTAAAGGAAGCAACCATTGCATATTTTGAAAGATTATATCTTGTTTCTTGTTTTGAGAGTCAAGAAATTGTTCTTCAAACTTTAGAAGAACATTAAGCTCTTCCAAGGATATGTGTTCTGCCCTGGTGCGAATGGAGGTCCTAATGATATTGTATTCAGGTGAGAGCTCGTTTATTGTGTAGATAAGGATGCCTTCGTCTTCAACATTGACAGAAACAACACTCAATTTATCTTTGATTTCTTTAATACGATGGATGTAAGAAACCATATTTTTAGTTAGTTTCTTGGAAATAGACTGTAGCTCAGACTTGAGTTACAAAATATTTGTGCGAGACAGTGATGAGTATCTTCGCTCAATAGAATTCCATACATCTTTGGATGTTGAACACCCAACTATATAAGATAAGGCAATGGGAGAAATGGTGGTATTGATCATGGTCATTAGAGTCTGATCTTGTGCTACCCATTGAACATACCTCAGATCAATTATCTCTGTTCCATTTGAATTCTTGCAAAATTGAGCAGGGCATGCATTTGATTGTACCATCCACATACCCAAAAATCATATGAGCTTTGAGAATGACCGATATCTGATATTTTTAAAGAATGAAGTTGCTCGAGTCGAGGCGTATTGAGATGAGGTTGCATATATTGGAGAGAACGAAAATTGGTGAGTGAGAGGGATTTTCTTGAACACGAGAGCCACTGATGTAGAATGGTTATGAGCAGTGGTTTGTGGACTTGGTTGAGACGCACTCTGAATAGTTTGATTTCCCTGAACTTCAGCTGCTTGTTCAGACGTCTGGTTAGCCATGGATCTTGAGGTGTGTCAGATTTGCTATGATACCATGTAGAAGATTGAGAAGAGATTGAGTAAATAATCAAGAAGAATGAGAACCAGAAAGAAGGGAAGAAAGAATCGTAGAAGAAGAAAGAGTAAAGTCAAATATCATTTGCCTAAAACAAACTGTACAAAGAGCAATATAAAGAAAGGATAAAGCACACTAATCACTAGTTAAGCTAAATGATAGAAATACCCTCAACTAAACTAACTATCTTTAACAACACTCACAAGAGAGTCCATCTTTTCAAAGCCTTATAAGTTTGAATGATCTGCACAAGAGAAACTAAAACAAAAAATGTTATTTATAAATTAAGACATTGTAATACAAAATAGATCTTACGAGAGAAAGTGGAAATAGCAGGAAAATGCAGGTTTCAGGGGTGGAGTTGCAAATATGGCTGAAAAGTTTTTTTATTTGCAAAAATGGCCGAAATATGCCTATGGTAAATAAGTTATTTATTAAAATTATACAGTGATAAATAACTTATTTACCATATTTTGGCATTTTTGAAAATAAAAATTTTAGACATTTTTGCAACTTGAGTTAGGAAATGAGTCATTTTTGAAACTTAAAGGAAGATATCTGATTTAATAAATTAGCACATTACAGTATAAAGTCTATCTTACAAATTGATCTAATGGTTCTTCATCGAGGTTGAGGGTGACTGATCTTTCTGCTAGTTAGTGGTACCTTCTCTTCTAAAAAATGTGTCTTTTTCCACCTTTGGGTATTTCTTTGACAGCTAAGAGCACTCTAAGTTTCAAGGTGGCTCACCTTTAAGGTCGGGAACTCCTTAGTGCCACAGGTCTTTTGGATGGTCATGCAGTGCTTTTGCGTCCCAAGAATAGGTCTTTCCACCTTTAAGTCCTTCTTGGATAACCATGAGTCGTGCACAGACCTCTGTTGTTGCCACTCCGCTCATTTTCCTCCCTGATCCTTAGAATTTTCATGTAGCTCTCCTCTGAAGCTAAGGACTCTAGGGACTAATCTAATTAGCCATGCCTTAGGTTGATGATTTTTTTTTTACCTTCTCCTTCTCGCTAAGCCTCCATTTATCTTTCTCACCCTGCCTTATATTCGAGATGAGAAAGGATTTGACAACTGATACTTCCTTAGTCTTGTTAGGCTCAAGGTGATGCTTGTCCGTCAACTTACTCTTTTTTACGAAGAGTTTCATTGCAATAGAAAGCATGATGGTGGGTCTGTGACTGAAAACTTAGATCCTGGGCTTGCTTTTAGAACAAAAGTAGGAAGACTGAACTGACGCTCACAAGAAGAAATCCCGGTTTGAGTTTTAGGTTTACTTTTTGGAATGAAACATTCCCTTACACGACGTCAAAGTTTTGTATAATTTTATAAAGGATGGTTCCTTTGCGTGTTTTTAGCTCGTCATCAACATAGAAAAAATAGGCAACTCCACGAGGAGAACCCTGTGGAGGTGGATCCTCGTCGTAGAGCCACTGACGCTCAAGTTAGATCTTAGTAATGACTTGCGCATAATGAGTTTAAGGGGACCGAGCTCAACTTACTTTCAATGGTGCAAAATACCTCTATTTATAGTCGAAGGCTCTAATCTGGGGTAAGAACAAAAAGGATCAAGGGTTCACAGAGGGTATTGGCTACATATCAATATTCTAAAAAATGCGAGTGACTGATTCGACGTAAAGAGAGCGAAACCTCCTAGCGGTTCAACCACATCTTTCATGACTTTTGAAGACCCAATGAGAAGGGGCCACGTCGAACTGCATTCTTCTAATAGTACATACCCGGGAAGAAAACCGAGTTGGCGATTTTTGATCTGCCATCCCTCCAAGAAAATGTTAGTCAGCTCCTGCTTCTAGTGTAATATCGCTTTTATTTCATAGGAAATTGTTACAATCTGACTTCAAAAATCCTATATTATGGGTACCACCAGCTTGTTCAACTATGTAAGAGAAAAAATTACTATGTTTTAAGCTAGAATTATTCATAGTTCCAATCACATTCATTCGAGCTTCATCTATGTGTCTTTGTGACTGAAGCATATCTTGTTTACTTTTCTTTGCAAATTCTTGATTATGATCATGACAAAATTGAGATACAATCCAATCATCATTTTTAATAGCAAACTTTATCATGGGCAGCAACCTGTTCTTGTTATTTTTTTCTGGACGTGCGAAGGATTTTCAACATCCGCTTACCTTGTTTTGAGCATACAAATGCTCATCTTCTTAAACTCTCATCTGCCAATCACCAATATTTATTTCTTCGAACACTAAAACATGTAAATTTTGCATATTCATTATAAAAGTTGTACGCTCTGTTTTCATTTGAGAATATCATTCTAATTTTTTATATATTCTCATAATACTTGCCTGCTACAAAATAGCGTATTCTTCCTCCTCTTCACATTGAACTTGTATAGGTCAGGTGAGTCCATGGCATCACAAAAAGAATTGTCTGTGCTTTCATATTCTTGATTCTCACTTGCATAATATATTTAAAGTCAAACACTTTGTATATTGTCTATTATAAGCATAATATTTGATAAATGATTCAATGATAAGAAGTAACTTACGGGAAATTGATTCTTCTTGGTTAACCACATACTTTAATTATTAAATTCCAGCACCACCAATATCTTAACCATATAAAGAATGAAAGAAGAAACTGGTAATTTATCAATTTTCTAAACTTTTCTTCAACGGTGAATATTTAATATAATTGATGAGCAATCTTACCTGATTGATCCACTTTATTAAAAAAAATCTCCAATGAGGACAAAACATAATATTGTAAGCACACCACTTGTTTTTTTATAAATTATGAAGTATGCAAGAAAATAAATGGACAAGTTTAGAGGGAACAATTTAACTGGGCAAATTTTGGCGGGAATAATCTAATAAAGCTAGAAAATCAGAGAAGAAAATCAATTTTGAATTCATTCCTCTTGGCTTGAAGACGTTTTCCCTCTATGGTTTTTTATCTTAGAGAGCTGTCTCTTCTCTTTTCTTCTTTCCTTCAATTTCATCTTGTGTCTTTGTGTTCCTTTTGTTCTTTCCTTTTTTCGTTTTTTTTTCTCTATCCATGTCTTGCAACATGAGTGATGAGGAGGAGAGTTTTCTTCATAACATGAATGTGGTAGTGGAAGAGATGGCTATAAGTTATCCCTAACCAAAGTTGAGGAAGAGGAGATAGAGATTTCGGAAAGTTCGTTGTAAAGAAATTGAATCATGCCGGTTGAACAGTGTGGCTAAGATCCTATCGCAAAAGAGGATTAACAAGTTGGGATTTCGTGAAGCGTTGATGAACGCTTGGAACTTTAGAGGAGGGTGTGCGATTTTTGGAGATTGAGAATAATATATTTCAAATTATTTTTCAAGAGGAGAATAATATGTCATTTGTTATGGAGAATGACCCTTGGTTATTTGATTATCAACTTATTTTTTTTCTTCCGTGGAGGTTGGGAATTAAGTTATCAAATTCAGAATTTACTCTGTGTGCCTTTTGGATTCAACTCCATGGATTACCGATAGAATGTAGAGGTGAAAATGTCAGCAGAACCATAGGACAGCGGATAGGGAAAGGTATTGATGTAGAGGAGGGAGCTATTCGAGATGGTTTCGAGCAAAACAAATTTATCCGTATTAAAGTTGAGATTAACGTTCATCAACCTTTAGCTAGAGGAGTTTTCATTTGACATAATGGCGAAAAGATTTGGATTTAGTGCAAGTACGAACGACTTACTAAATTTTGCTATCATTATGGTGTCTTAAGCCATGAGAATTTGCATTGCATCATTAGGAGGGAGGATAAAAAATTAGGGTTGGAATCTGAAAAAAAAATATGGGGAATGGTTGAAGGCCTCTAACCGTAATTACAAAGCTAATTGGGTAATAGATGGACTCAAAAGATTGATTTTCGTAGGGGATGTCCTTGTCCACATAACTCAAGTTTTAATTCACATAACTCAGGTTTCAATTCTCTTTAGCGACAGTCGTCGACGGAGCTAGCAGCGGCTCAATATTCAGGGGGTAATTCTAGTGATTCTCGTTATCCAAACAGGTATGATAGGGAGGATTTTTCAGGCCATTCTTTTGGTAACCGATTGAATAAAGAGGGGAGGGAGTATAAAGTTACAGGGAGGCGAAATTCATGGGGATGTGATGATGAATTCAATCAAGGATAATGTTACAGGGAGCCATATCAATTCATGGGGAGGTGATGATGAACAACGTTGATTTTAAGGGATCCGTGGGAGAATTAAGGGATGAACTAGTGGGTGCTTCCATGGAGGACAAGTTGGTGGTTGTTTCCATGGAGGATAAATCAAGGGATGATGCTATGGAGGATTTAGTGGCTGATTTTATAAGAGGAGCTCATGGGAAGTCAACAAAATCTGATTTAGACAATTTGGTTTATATTGCTGTAGGAGGAGTGGATAATTTGGATAGTAATCTGGGTGGTTCTGGTTCATTGCCAGTGTAAGTTTATATTAGGTCTTTAAGTGACCCATTTAATCTTGACCCAATTATTGAGGATCTTAAGAAAGAAGGGTCCGGGAAAGGTAAAGAAGGCTACAAGCCCAGCATGATAGCGCGACGTGGTGGTCGTGTTAGAAGGAATCTGAATTTTAAAAATGGTTAGAGAATTACGCTGCATGGGGAAAGTTCTCATGTGTGCTTGCATGGCACCAAACACAAAATGGAGGGCATTAGCAAAGTGTCTGGAGATTATGCTATTGAAATTTGTGAAGTAAAAAATAGAAGGATGATGCTAATGTTCAGAAGACTTGTCCAGATAGGGTGGAGGAAGCCAGTCCGAACTGGCCCTATGGTAATCAATGAGAGTCCTGGGGTGAAATTTTTAGGGTGTGAGGAACTCTCTGACTGTTCCATTATTGCGAGGGTTAGTGAAAACTCATTCCTCTGATTTTATTTTTTTTTCTTGAAACGAAAGATAAATCGAAAGTGGTGGAGAAAATTAAATATGTTATTAATGCGTCAAGTTCGTTTATTGTGGACCCTTCAGGTACTAGAGGGGGATATATGATGCGGTTAAGGGTAAAGTGTGGCGTCTTTTTATCATTTATTTGTGTCACGTCGTTGAGATTCACAGTCAATAAATTGATTCTCTTAAAGGTCAGATAAAGATGTGTAATGATATGTGCATCATTATGGGCGAGTTTAATGATCTTATGAGTGCTAGTGAGAAGTTCAGTGGTATTGATAAAGACTCGTGTACGCTGAAACTCCTTCTTGATTTTGCTGATGTGTGTAATTTGGTTGATATCGGTTTTGTGGGTCCTCCATTCACCTGGATCAATAATCGTGATTACCCTGCGCTGATTAAGGAAAGACTTGATAGATGTTTTGCTCATCCGGAGTGGCTCCATGTGTATCAGATGGCGAGACTTTATCACCTGATTGTATTAGGCTCTAATCATTTATCTATTTTCCTTGATACCACTGAAGAAAATATGATGTATAATCAGGTATTTAGATATGATAGGAGGTGGTCTAATCTTTATGATTGTAAGAATGTTATTTCGTCTAGATGGATGGGGGACAGTGATGAACATGATATGAGAAATTTAGTTGGATAAGCTCAGTAATACTAGAAATCAATTGATCTATGATGAAGAAGAATTCTTCAGCGAATTCTAGCCGACTTATGAAAGGGAATAAGGTGAAATTACATAACTCATTTTCTCATCAGAATACTGATTTTTTGAAATTAGAAGACTTGAAGCTCAGTATCAGGAGGCAGTTATCCGTGAGGAATAATACCGAAAGGATCGAGCTCATATCCAATGGCTTCAAAATGGGGATAGGAACTATTCCTTCTTTCACGTCTGTGTTAAAACTAGATGAAGGATTAACTTAATTTTTGGTCTTGAGGATATTAATGACAATTGGCACACTGATTCGAACTCTATTCAGAACATTGTTCTCTGTTATTTTTAGGACCTTTTCTGTTCTTCTAACCTGGATGATAACATGATCTCTCATATTACTGATAACATTGATTGTTGTCTTAATGATGAAGACAAGTTGTTGCTTGATGAGGAGGTCTCTGAGGAGGAGTTTGTGGTTGTTGTTCGTGACATACACCTTTCTAAATCTCTGGGTCTGGACGGTTTTACGACGGTTTTCTATCATCAGAATTTGAATGTGATCCGATCAGATATTATTGATATGGTTTTGGGAGTTTTTTAATTCTTGTCATATGACTCGTGGTATTAATCATACGCATATTGTTCTTATTCTTAAAGTTAATTGTCCTAGATCTATGTCTCAGTTACTCCCTATTAGTCTTTATAATATTTCTTATATAATTATATCTAAGATTTTGACTAACCATAGAAATGTTATTAGCCAAGATTATAGGTGTTGGGAAAAGTGCATTTATTCTTGGTCGGGAGATTATCGACAACGTGATCACCGCACATGAAATTCTCCACTCTCTTCAGATCTGGAAAAAGGAAAGAAAGGTGATATGGCTATTAAGATAGATATGTCCAAGGCATACGACAGAGTTGAGTGAAATTTTTTATTGGCCATCATGCAAAAATTTGGTTTTTCTGATTCCTGGAGAAACTGGATATCGATTTGTATCTCTTTGGTCACTTATAATATCTCTCTTAATGGTAAACTTAACAATCTGTTCAAACCGAACTGTGATTTGAGACAAGGAGACCCGCTGTCCCTTATTATTTATTTGCGCTGAGACTCTTTCTAAAATGATTAATAATGTTATTGATCGTGGTTTAATGATTAGTTTTCTAGCAGTTTTTGGTGGTCTTTGCAGATGATTTCTTACTTTTTTTGTAAAGCTTTGAATGCTGAGATTGTTGTTTTACTGGATATCCTTAATAAATATGGGGAAGCTTCTAGTCAAGAGGTTAATAAGAAGAAAAGTCTTGTGGTGTTTAGCAATAATATTTTTGTTGTTAGACAAAAGGAGCTAGCAGAGTTGGCAGTTATAAGAAGATCCAGTTCGTTGGTAAAATATTTGGGGGTGAACATGGACTTTGATGTCTCCAAAACGGAAGTCTTCAGGTGCATCATGGACAGGATCATTCATAAGGTTTCAGGTTGGTCTGAAAAGTTTCTTTCACCTGCTGGTAGAGAAATTCTTATTAAATCCCTGACGATGACTATTCTGAATTACACTATGTCATGTTTTAAACTTCCTGTTACTATATGTAAGAGACTTTGTGCGTTTCTTGCTAATTACTAGTGGAAATCCTCTCCTCGTAAGTATGGGATTCTTTGAGGTTCCTAGGATAAGATCACAAAGTGTAAAATGGATAATCCCGTGGGTTTAAAGACTTATCTACTTTTAACCTGCCTTTATTGGCTAAGCAAGGCTGGAGAATTATTTTTAATCCTGATTCCTTGGTGACTAGATTTCTTAAATGTAAATACTTTCGAAACTCTGATTTTATTAATGCCTATATGAGAAGAAGACCATCATAGGGGTGGAGAAGTCTTTGTGAAGGAAAAAATATCTTGAAGAATGGTCTAAGATGGAGTGTGGGTAATGGTTGGAACATTGATATTTGGGACGACGCTTAGATCCCTCATCTGTATACGTTCAAAGTGGTTTTTCATAAACTTTTGAGTATTAACAGAGTTTGTAAACTCATCGATCCGGCATCGCACAGATGGAACGCGAATTTGGTGGACAATATTTTTAGGTCTAAGGATAGCGTGATCATCCATCAGTTTCTTATTAGTAATTATGGGCCTGACGACGTTCTTATCTGGCATCACTCTCCTCCTGGTAAATCTACGTTTAAAATTGGGTATCAAGTTACTTATTTCCTCCAGAATAATGGTTATGGAAAAAAGAAAGGTAGGGGTGAGCCTAGTTCGAAATTGGTTCATAAACAGATGTGGAATGAGGTTTGGCGTCTTAAAGTTCCTCCTAAAATTAGAGACTTCATTTGGAGATGCCTGAATAACTTTTTGACGTGTAAATCTAATCTTGTCAGGAGAGGCGTGGTATTGATAGTAACTGCAATATTTGCGGTAAGGAGGAGGAAAACATTACACATATATTCTTTAAGTGTCAATTTGTTTCCAGATTTTGGTTCATTTCCCCTCTTAATCTAGATTCGAATAAGTTACCGGAGCAGTATTTTGTGGAGTGGTTGGTTTTTGGGTTATAAGATTTGGCACTCTGGTGACCATGGTACCTGTTGGAGTGGTTGGTTTTTGGGTTGTGGCGTATTTGGAAATGCAGAAACAATTTGTGCTTTAAAGGTAGTCTTTTTTACTCGATGAAAACTGTCGGTATGACATTGAGACATTATGAGAACATCAAATCGGCTATGGAGGATGATTCTGTTGTGATTCAAGTTGGTAGTCCTACTCAGCAACCGAGTTCTACATGTGCCTGGTATTTCTATACTGATGCGACATGGAATGAGTATAGATGTAAGGCTAGGTTTTGTTGGTGACTTTGGGATACGGGAGGTAAGCTCTTTGTAGTTGGTATGTGTAACAAACAGTCGGTTTCTAACGTCCTTACTGCGGAAGCTTTGGCTCTCCGTTGGGTAATTGATCGATCTCAATCTTTGGGTAAAGTTGGTATTAAAATCTTTACTGACTCTTCGTGCTTAATACATGATATCAACAATAAGAATCAAACTTCTCGAGATATTGCATCTATTGCTTCCAATATTTTACACCTTTCTAAGGGGTTCAGTAGTGTGTCATTCTCTCATTGTTCCAGGGAGGTTAACTGGCATGCTCACGATGACACCAGATTGGGTATTGCGTTTCCGGATGATATTATTTTAAAGACTTCTGAGGATAGTTTACAGTCTGTTTTTAGCTTCATTATTTCTTAATCTTGTTTTTTGGTAGTACCTTTTTTTCCTTTTCTGGATTTTCTCCACAAGGGTTTTTCCCACGTAAGGTTTTCACGAGGCTAGCTAGGTGGCTTTTAATCTGATTTCTGGTTAAGGCTCCGCCTGTGGTGTTCCTTCCAGTTCTCTTTTTGACTTGGCCGGTCTGCGTTAGGTGATGAAGGTGTTAATGAGGTGCCAACATAGCTGGGATGTTCTGGTGCACCTACTGATTTTCTTTTCCATTTTTAAGACTTGCCTTCTTGTGACCCTGAGGTATGCCCCTTGAATTTATGTAATCATCTTTTATTTAATGAAAGAGTCTTTTCGGTTTGGGTGTTTTTTCACCCTTCTTTTTTACCAAAAAGAATCTATTAAAGCTAGAAGATACTAAAAATTTGACCTTTAACAATGGGAATATAAACACTTTTTAGATTTTTTCCTTCTTTGCAAATTTCCCCTAGACAGTTTGGACCATTTCTCATTTTTCATATTCTTATAATTAGAACATCCCAACATAGTTGGGATGTTCTGGTGCATCTATTGATTTCCTTTTTCATTCTTGAGACTTGCCTTCTGGTGACCTTGGGGTATGCCCCTTGAATTTATATATTCATATTTTTTTAATGAAAGAGTCATTTCGGTTGGGGTGTTTTTTCACCCCTTTTTGAGCCAGAAAAAAATATATTAAAGCTAGAAAATACTAAAAATTTGACCTTTAACGACGGGAATATAAACACTTCAGATTTTTTCCTTCTTTGCAAATTTCCCCTAAACGATTTGGACCATTGAGCTTAACATTTCTCATATTCTTATAATTAGTTATCAAATGAGCTTATTTCTTGTAAGCATTTGATAATGCACACATGTATGGATTTTTATATTATATTTACAGCTCTTGAGAAGTTGTTCAAGGATTTTTCTGGAAGATAAAAATGCCTCTAGATAAGAAGTTTACATGGTATGTTCTAAAAATCTCTGAATCTTGTTCTCACTACCACAATATAAGAATTTATAATTTTGGGTATTCTTTAAGACTGGTATTTCTATATACTAAACGTAGTCTAAAGTTGTCCAGTTATATTGCCAATCGTGCATATTACATTTTGTCATTTAATGACCCTTGTATAACTACTTTGATGGAGTACTTCTCTATTTGAGTAAGTTGCCTTCAATTAGCTGGAATACGGCTTTACATGAGTAAGTTAGCATCAATTTGCTGGTTTTTTTGGAATTAAGTTAGCTTCAAGGATGTCCAAGATTGCATACTTGCTGCATGTGTCCTTTGATAAATTATTCAATGGTTTATGAGTTTTTTATTATGATTTAATTACTTTCCACTTGTTTTATTTCCCCCCTTGCTAAATATAAGTTGAAAACAAAGTGTTGGCTGCTAAATAGAAGCACAATGAACTGGGTTCGTTCAATTTCTTCAATTTATGTTATAGTTCTAATTTTCTAATTTGCTTCAGTTGATGTTTTGTTGTTTACCCATGTTATGTTTTGTTTGTGTTTTTTATTGGTTGTTTATATATTAGTGATATTATCTACATAAACTATTTCTGCGATTGTAGGTTCTGCTGGAATGCTTGAGGAATTTGATCTCTTGGGATGTTTGGGGTTTTCAGTTTTCTAAAATTGAAGCTACAGGAGTTTGAAATATAAAATCCGAGAAACTCTTTCTGCTTATCTTAATGCTCTTCTACGTGAACCATATTATGTTCCTTGTAAGATAATGATTGGTATATTGTTATCGAAATTGGGATCAAAGACCGTACCGTTCGTAAGGAGCTTACTTTCAGACGCGCTTAGGATAGATCCGACCAACCAGAAGGCTTCGTATCATTTGGGAATGGTTCACAAGAATAATGGTCGAATAGCCGATATGCCATAGACTACTTCCAGGGCGCTTCCATGCTTTAAATAACTGACCCAATCGAAAGCTTCAGCGGTATTCTCTGACTTGCTCTTGTGTATTAGAGGTTCTAATATCGTTATTTACAAATAAGGCTCTTTATGATGTATAAAATTATGCCTCCATATTTTTTTACATATTTTACAGCTAAAGTAAACATTTTTTTTTCAGCTGGTACAGTAGGATCCAAAAAAATTCACTACAACAAATGTGTGTTTTATAGCACACCACAATTGCGTTTTATTATCAAAACGCTAAAAGAACCAATTTTTCGGGGGATAGGGGCGCGGGAACAAAACACACCAGCCCGCCTAAAATTAGACCTATCCCTCTCTCTTCACATTCACAACCCTCTCTCTTTCCTTCATCTTCTTCAACGTCTTCTCTCTGCAACGAAGCCTTCTTTAGCGCCCTCTCTCTTCGGTTCAGCGCCCTTCATCTTCTTCAGTGCCCTTCGTCTTCTCTCTGCAAAAAACCCACAACGTAGCTAGGGCTTTAGCTTCGTCAAAGAAGAGAGAGAGCAGAGCCTGTCCATCAGCTTCTCTCTCGATTAGCTTCCATCTCTCTCTATTCAAGAACAGAGAACGAGCAAGGGTTAACTTCTATCTCTCTCTTTTGATTCTTGGATTTCTTTGAACAGAAATGAGCAAGGGTTAGCTTCTAGCTCTCTCTCTCTTCTGATTCTATGGTGTTTGTTGTAGAAGTTAAAATCAAATATTAGAGATCCTCGACCCTTGCCTCAGCCATGAAAGCCACGTTTTAAATTTCCAGGGTTGATATCTTTCTCTGAATCTTTCATTTTGTCTATTTTAGTGAATCTCTTGAATAAAAGGTAATCAAATGTTTGATTTTGTTTATTCATGTTTACTTGCGTTCATTCTGTCTTATGGTGTGTGATACTTGAATTTTGTCAGGCATTGTTTCTTCTATTACAAAACTGAGGTGAAAGCTTTGAGCTAGTCTGTTACTCTATATTAATCCATGTTTTTTGATCGATGGAAAGCTTATGGCATGCACTTGAACATAACAGCTGAGACTGTTACAATGTTTGATCTTTTTTAGTTCTTAGTTGACTTCAACTTCATGTTTTGATCTTTTTCTTTCGGTCACGCAGCAACTAGTATTAAAATTAACTTACTTTATTACTACTCATGCTTTCTTCATTGACATCAAAAAAAATTATCTCAAACTGAAATCGATATAGAATATGGGTCAATAATTTACTATTATGTACTTTTCTTTGAGTACATGTCTCTATCAAATGAGCTATTTAAGAGATTATCTATATGATAATTTTGTATTCATTTATTTTCATGTGTTTTCTAGCTAAGTGATCTGGAAATGGGGATTTTGGGGTTTCTCTCTCCCTCTATATCTTTGTAAAAATTTTATTTGGTAATAGATGCTTAAATGAGATAATTGGCATGTACTAAATATAATTCTCAATTTGTCTAGACTTTGCTCTTTCTTGTGAGTTTTAAATTGCATTTGGTATGGATCTCATGTTTCTGAAGGACATTTCATTATAATTGTGAAGTGGATATATTTCATCATATTCAAATTCTTGGAACTCTGATATAAATTTTTAGTTACTTTAAGTCATTAAGAACTTTGGATTCTTTGTTGGCGAAGGCTTAGTTACTCACTTTTTTGCATGGCCTTTTCTCAATGGCCTTTGTATGTCGTTGTAATACTTGTTTTGAATCCATGCCCATGCTCTATTGTGTCCATATTTCTGCTGATTTAATTCATCCTCTATCTTCATATTATGTAGTCTCTTCTTGCAGCACTAGGATATGTCCAATTTGTATCAAACATTGCCTTTTCTTACTTCGTGCTCAACAAATTAGTCATGAAGTATGTGAAAATTTGAACTGAGGTGAAGTGACACATTTCTTCAAAGTTATAAAACAGTTGTACCACATTTTATCTTCAGCATTATCGATGATCATTTCCAATTTGACACGTACCATGTCTTTTTACAGGGAGATGGTTGCCACTGCATTTATTGTTCTTGAAAACATTTTTCTCGTTGTTTTTGGCAACTATCAATCACCTAATATGTGCTTTGTTCTAATTCATTCTATCTTATAAGTTCGTTTCTTTAATGGTTCTGCCAAGCATCAAATGACACATCTCTTAATTTTGCTTTTATAATGAAAGTAAACTATAATTTTTTAAGATAAGCAAACAAACTAAAAACCCCGTTAACTCAACTTAATTGTGTTGAAAAATGAGAAACAGGAAGGGAAAGCAAGGACAGGGGAACCTACATTATGTAGAAATTTTTTTTGTTTAATTGTTCCTTTAAGTCGAGATTTCATGTGTAATTATTTTCTTTTCAGTCTACATTCCAGAGAAGTTGGCATAGCAACATAGCTTTCCTTCTCTACTGTCTGATTTTGGTCTTGATTGTTTCTTTTCATCATTCCATGTATAAATGCTCTTGCATTTATGAATTTCATTTTTGGATTGATGAATAGCACCATCCTTAATCTTTTTACAATCAAATCGTGGAATATGAAGGAGGGGAGAAATTTTGCTAGCTATCTCTAGAGTCTGGACAAGAACTCAACCTGTACTGGCTTATGCTGCTTACTTTTTCCTATGCTATAGTTTCAGGTGCTATAGGGTCATGCTCAGTATTGTTTGCAAAATCTCTTTCTCTGTAAGCTACTTCATTGGACATTTTTTTAAAACTAGCCACATTTGTTTCTTGGTTATGATGTTGCTTCCTTTTTCAGCTCAAACCTACTTAGGTTGGCCATCTCTAGCAATTATCAATTATCAATTTGCATAGCTGGTTTACATACTGCATGCTTTTGCTATTTCTGAGTATAGTTAGGTTTTGGGTAAGAATTGAAGAACTCTAGTTTTTTGCTTTTCATCATTCAAGTGATACAAATATATCAAAGCTGATGTGTTGTGTAATTGTTATACATATATATACCCTTTGGATCGCAAGGTTGAATAGTTAGTATGCTCTATGTTGTAATAATTCTAGTCCCCTTTGAAGGGGAATTAGTTCTCTAAATATTCTTCGACAACTTGTTTTCATTGACAGCAAAGAGAAACTTAATAAGTGTGGTCTGGATGGCCTTGTATATAGAACTACTGACTAGCCTCCACTTGGTGTTAATGAAATGAACGTCAACTCAAAGCGTTTGCCCGTGAGGTATATTTTCTTAGTGTTTTTTATAAGTCTCGAATAGTTTAGAACGAAAGTCGTGAAGGCTTCTGAGAGACAAACTATGTCTCTTCTATTTGATCAAAAAAGTAAATACATCTTAATGACATTCACAGACTACAAGGTAAATCCAGATTGTATCCCAATTGGTTACATAGGGGTCACCTAGAGAATTGTGTAACAATAAGGAAAATGTTTTCTTTTAGCATGATGAGATCTAAGTGTAGTTATTTCACTATCCTATTTTCTTTTTTAGGATTAACTTTATATATTACGTATTTTGAATCTAACATCATCTTTGGTCGTTCTTGAAACATAACAAGAATTATGGAATGTTCGTAAACTTAGTTTACGTAACCTTCATATATATGGATGTCCATCACTCGTGCTAAAAGAGAATGTTGCCAAGCTAGATGGTAGATCAAAATGAAATCTAACTATAAGCTATGCAAAATAGAATGTGGGTGATTTGTTTTTATGGTACCAAGAATAAGAAGTGTTTGTAAGTATAACATGTTGATTATGTAATCCAAGTTTTGATTTTGATCAATGTCATAATGATACATGTCAGTACAAAAGAAAGGAATGGAGCATAATGATTTTCTTGGTGTTTTATGTAGATGACATTTTATCATCAAGAACGACGAATGTCAGTGATAAAACCATGTTTGTCTATTTGGAAATGTTGTCTTCATTCTAAGAATTAATTTTTTTCGAGACTTAAATATAGAATGATGTTCTTATCCTGGACTGTATAGATAATAATGTGTTATGTAGATGTACAATGATAGATTCCAAGAAAATGGCTTGTTACCCTTTTAGGTTTGAAACCTATGTATTTTGTCAGTGTCATATGACATAGGATTGAATATATATCATGAAGATAGTTCCCTTACTTTTGGTAGTGAGAAGTCTTAAGTATGTTATATTTGTGCATTGTATGTATATTTCACAGTAGGCTTAGTAGGCAGATATCAGTTAAATCCTAGAGGATTTTACTGGATAGTTATAAAATATATACCCAAGTATCTTAGGAGAATGAGGAATTATTGTCTGCCATGGTGAGAATCTCATACCGATTCGGTATATGGATTAAAATTTTCAATTAGATGACTTCAACGATAGAACCTAGCAGACTAGTTTATGAAGACTTAAGCCACAATATCTTTGGGTCATATGTAGAGAACATGAGGGTTAATCTGATTGTAGACGTGCTCTAGGGTAAGTGTGAGATTCTTAGGATTGTGTCCTAAAATCACTAGAATTCTATTATATTTATTGAGACATTTAATTTTAATTTATAATAAATAAATTATTCTTATATTATGTGCAATACAGTCTTGTAAAATGTCCGCAAGCATAAAACTAATTAGTTTATGGATCCTATGGAGTTAGCTCATGGGAACAAAGTATTTAACCAAGAGTCCTTTATAACTTGTAAATACTTAATTTCACAGTCTAGTGACGCTGGACGTTTTGCTAAGAGAAGATTGTGGTACATTAATTATATTATGTAGAGTGACTTACCTTGGTCACTAGGTAGAGTGCCTAGTTAATGTACTAGTGCATTTGGAATGCATTGCACTAAAAGAAATATGACATTTTACAAGAGGCAGAAATCCTTGTTAAAAGTAATTCATAGGATTCTCGCGACGCCTATGGCAACCCCTCATATTAAAAGGCCACATTTTTTGTGAGCCACAATGTCTCCTATGAAGAATCATGTGGTCTCTCACTTTTTACAGAGTTTTTTTACTCTTATAAAATGTTGTTTACTAGGGCTTTCAAACCCCTGTTGAATGTATTCAATAAGTGTTTTTATATTACATAAAAAAAGATACCATAAGATTGATTGTTATAGTCAATGATTCATATTAAATACTCTACAAATGATGGTTTTCAGTAGCATAAAGAACACGAACATAATAATTTATAACATTAACCTACATCATTTCAACAAAGTGTTACAAAAAATGTTTGTATAATGTACATTTACAAAAAAAAAAACACAAGAACACAAGAATCAAATCACCTAAAATTACCTAGTTTAAATATAAGTTATTCTCATTCCACAAAATACTCCAACGCTCAACTAACTGGCTAACTAGATATTATTCTGCCAAAAGAAGAAGGGAAAAAAATCAAATCATCTTTCGGCTTATAACATTCATTACTGCCACACGTCTTTCTCCTCAATTCAAGTGTAACTGGTATAAATGTCTCAACAGCTTTTGTCATCTCCAAAAAT
The DNA here is from genome assembly GCA_003255025.1 of Datisca glomerata. Lineage (NCBI taxonomy): Eukaryota > Viridiplantae > Streptophyta > Magnoliopsida > Cucurbitales > Datiscaceae > Datisca > Datisca glomerata. The sequence goes on from QANY01003934.1 coordinate 1,624,479, forward strand.
TATGTGAATGTATTAAGAAAGTAAACTACAGTTAGGCTGCACTGAGTCCATCACAACACAAAAGATTGTAATTCTCTCAGGTAAATATTACATAGGAGTAAATTTCTAAGAGCTCCTATTCAAACATCATGTCTCAGCATTTTAAGGTAGCTTAAAATTAGTTCCATGGACAATTTCAGAAAACTTAACGTCCTTTAGGATAGCTTCAAATCCTTAAATAAACAACAAAGATACATGTGCTCCCCTAGACATAGAAAGGCACAACATCAAAATAAATCAAGGATAATATACCAGATTATTGTTCATCACTTACTGTTATTTCATAGATTTTTTTATCAGTATTGAGACCATCAAGATCCTAAAGACTACTTGCACTAAAATTTATTAAATTAACTGACTTGACAAGTTAAGTTTTTTCTTCAAACACTTTATGTGGATAAGCTTCCAGTAAAAGACTTATTTCTTCTAGAAAGATGATCCCCTATTGATCCTATCACCTCGATCAAAGCTTTATCACTAAAATGCGAATTGCAATGGACATATAAGCATTCAAAGCATATAAAAGGGCAATAATGAATGGGCTTTACCTTGACAATTTGCTGTTTCACTCACTTCTTGTCAATGTGCAGATAGGAAAAATTATTGCACCAAAAGATAACTGCAAACTCATGTACTCATTTTTTTATATATTATATATATTACACACACACGCGCGCGCACACACACACACATACACACACACACACACACACACACACACACACACACACACACATATATCTAAAATTTGATAGTAAATTTTCAGATCTTGCTACAACAGTTAGCCTAAGCACTAAAATCACATCATAAAAAAGATGGAAAACAAGGCAATAACAGAGTTTAATTTCATGCCACAAAGTTAAAAAACATGCCATGATAGCCAAAAAGGAAGATAGAATCTTCACAATTCAGAAAAAGGAACTTCACATGTCTTCATGGTAGAGTCGGTATTAGTTGCCATCTCCTAATTCTCACTTCTAAATTTGAATAGTTTACTAATAAAATAAGGCCATCACAAACATGTGCAATATAATTGCAGTGCATAGACTGTGCATATTGAAGACTGCAAGAAAGACCAAAAGTTTCCACCTAGTTTTTAGAATAAATAAACAATATGTATTTATGAATTTCTTATATAAATAAATCATAGAGGAGTTTGGTGGGGTAAATTGTATGCCAAAAGAAACCTTTTTTTAACCAAAAGAAACATCACTAGAAGGTAAACATCCCACAAGTTCCAAGGAACTAACAAATGTAAACAAACATAATATACCAAAAGAAGAAAAGAGAAAAGGAAACAAAATATTAAGTATGAACAGACCATAAACTATAAATTTTGTACTTATCACCATGAAGATACAATTCACCATTGCCATTAAAAATTTTAGTTACGAGTAGAAATATGACATCAATTTTACTTATTGTTGAGTTACAATTTCTGGATGGTAGAAAGACAATTACAAGTGTAACTCAAAAATAAATTTTAAGCACCGCTTATTTTCACCGTATGATATAGTTCTTCATTTATGTTAGGAGAGATGTCCAACAAACAGTAAGTTATGATCATAAGCTTAAATGTTATGACAATCCAATAGCATAGAATAAAAGAAAAAGAAACGGGGGAAATCATATTTTTGCAAAGGTTAGCTTTGGTTGTAAGTTGTGATCATAAGCTTAAATGTTACACTTGAGGTGTCAGAACAAAATTAAAATAGACTAAGCTTCTTGTCTCACCAAAATGGGAGAGAAATACCAGCACGTTTCCTTTTCTCCTAAAGTGAAGGAATCTAATAAGCTGATAAAAAAGGAAAGACTTCATTAAATCATTTTATAGTCGAGTGCATTATTACCATTCACATAACAAATGTAACAGATTCACCCCCACCCACCTCGTTAAGCTATATGTAATATTTAAGGGGACATGATTTCAGAACATAGAAGTGATCAACCTTTAGAAGTGTTCAACCCATCAGAGAAAGAAAACAACGATAAATCATAAAAGCTAAGCAGCTAATAATATATTATAAAACTTGCATTTGAAGGGAGGATTAGCAAGAACACAAAATACACGCCAGGATCACTACTATTGTAAAAGGTACTCCTCTTATCCCATCTTGTAAAGCTATAGCTACGACTAGACCAACCATAAAAATATATTATGCTTTTAACACAAAAAAGACAGTTATTTAAAAACTCATATGTAAGCCTTCCCTTATTGATGATACTGGTTTCTTCTTCGTGTTTGAAGTATGCTTTTCCTTATTCGTTAGAGCTATCTATAAGAAGAAAAGAGTAGAACTATGTAACAATTGATTTGAAATAGAATCAACCAATAAAAAATATAATGATTATACCTTTTTAGAAACCTTTGCAGGTTCAGATTTTCAATTGCTTCTCTTACTCATGTATCTCAGCTTTCCTAGTAGCCATCTTCTTGTAATGGGTTTCAAAGTAAGCTTTCTTCTAAGTAACTCATTCGGCTCTTGCACATTTCTCAATTTCTTCCATGTATTTGTTGGGTGAGAAAGTAGAACAATTCTCCTAAGAAAGCGCATCATTCTCAAACCTATCAAAGGAAACTGACACTTCTAGATTAGGGTTGGATACAGTTTCTAAAAAGCTAAAATCATTCTCAAAATCCACAGAGAGAGTGATTATCTCTAAGTGTTTAGTCAAACTGCAGAACCCAAGATTATACTGTAAAGTTTACTCACTCACCAGTTTTCACCTTTTTAACAATTTATAACCTTATTCAACTTCATTCTATGTTAGTAAATTATACTTTATCTGGTTAGTTCTTTTTATTTATACAATTTTTATGAGAGGTCTAGCTTTAGGTGAAAAAATAAACAAAGAGGACTATCGTTTCTTCTATGTACCAGAGCTCCAACAGACAATGGTTAAAGAACTTTCATAAATGCTTCCCACTTTGTTAGAGGACACTATCACTTGCTCCTATGTAGCACAACACAAACAATCATATTAAGCAAAACAAAGACAAGAAAATGTTGAAATCCATTAGTATCATGTATGTTGTAGAAAATAAATTATGATTCATAAGAGTATCGTTGAAAGTCTAAAGAAAAACAAGCCATGAAGATGCATAATATTGACAAACAAAAGGAAAGGAAATCGATATTCTAAACTTTCAATTGAAAAAAATTGCTTCAATTGAAAGGAATCATTAAAAGAATGTAAAAAAGGGCAAGGAAACACATATAAATCCTAATGAGAAATTTCAAACCATTCGACGCGTCATCATCTTCTCATTTTCGGCTCTAAAGAGGCTAAAGTTATGCCAACCCCAAGCTTGAGTCTGAACCACGTAGAATAAAAGAGAGAGCTTACATGACTATAAGCAGGAGGAGTGTGTTTCGAGAGACCATAATAGAAGAGGGGGAGAGTAGAGTAGAGAGGCTTACCAGTAGAGCAGAAGAGATAAGCTTATTAATATATTAATCTTCGAGAGAGAGAGAGAGAGAAGCTACTAGAGCGAAAATCTCACAAAGCTAATCGATTGAGAGAGTTATGGGTTTGTATGTTGCAATTGAGCTACGGCTATGTTGAGGTTGTACAGTCGAGAAGTAATCGTGAAAGGATGGAGCTTCTCGAAAGAAATCAAGTGAGAATAGTCAAAAGGGTGGGGGTTTGTAATGGAGACCAAGAAATTGAGAGAGAAAACTGAGAAGGGAGAAATTTTTTTGAGTAAACGAGAGCCTTTCTTCAGTAAAACTCACTCCCACTTCACTTAAAATTCATCCCGCTTATTTTTTTTAACTTTAAACAAGAATTTTTTTATGAAGTTCATAAAGAGTCATGTTGTTTCAAGTTTTTTTACA